>MEHQ01002021.1:410186-443029 GCA_008828725.1 Saccharina japonica | reverse complement strand
CCCCCCCCCCCCCCCATGCCTGGTGCACGTTCATACGTAGATACGGAGGTCGGCATTCAGGAGGACCAGCCACCGACTCACACAGTGGGCGACGACGCGAGCCATCGACTTATCGCACCTCACCGATTCAGCGCAAGTTACAGAGTTTGCGACAGGCCATAGCTGTTGACTGGATTGCGTAAGTATTCTTGCAGTGCTACTGCTGTAGTGCAGCACACCACCAGCGGTCCTCAGTAAGCTGTCGCGGCATATGTTTTCAGTAGTCCCGCCTGTGGGGCTCTGCCACCACTTAGCTATCTAGGGTAAACCGATCGCATTGTGACCTGCCCAGGTCAGCGCTTTCTCGTTGCAAAGCGCATTCACCCCCCAAATCAAGCGGGAGGCTGAACGAACCCTTTCGTGAGAGAGAGGGACAAAGAGAGGAGATTCACGCACTAGAGAAAATCGTTTCCAACACCGCTTTTTTGGGGGTTTCATCATAGATAGGCCACGGTAAGGGACGGGAGGGGGGGGGGGGGGGTCCCCTTTTCGCTACCGAGCTTAGGCCACTCGCGTGATGCCATCTACCTGAAAAAAACGGACTTCATAGTATTTCGTTGGCGCAACGTAACCAACCTTAACCTTGCCATCAAGGTCCATGCATGTCGCGACACCGAAGAGCACAAAACAGTTTGACACCTCGAACAGATGATCAACTTCTAACCCAAGAGCTAGATACCTCACAGGGCAAAACTAGTTCCTGATCTGTATGATCTGTATAATCTGTATGACCTAGCTCATGTTGTCGGGTGGGAGCCGTATAACTGCATGGTCTAGGACATGTTTCCTGGGTTGGATCTGTGCTGTACAGATCCTACACAACATATCATAACGGCAGGTAAAGAAAACTAGATGATCTATCTGTAGACGATCTGTCCGATTCGTGAAATGTTTTCAAGACTGAAAAGTAATGGGGGTAGGGGTACTGGTGTAGCCACGCGTGCGAGTGGCTCTGAGCCGGTGGGTAAAGAGGCGCCCAACGTGACCCCCGCTACCGTACGTACCGTAGCCTTGTTGGTCTTGCTTTGTTTTTTTCTTCTGAGGGTAGAAACGCCAACAAACGTTTCGAGTGGAAGAGGGGAATAGGGAAATCGCATCACCACGTCCGTTTCGCAGTTGTCCTGTTACTTTTTTTAAGTCTCTGTTTGGGTAGCTACTCGGTTAACCTTTTTTCAGTACGTAGCCCAACAGAAGAGCGCCTTAACAAATGGCGTCGGCGGCACCAGTAAGTAAGTAACTCCAATTGGTTCGTCACAAAAAAAGTGATTGGGTGCCGTGTTAAACGCGGGGTTTACGCCGCCGCGTGTAAGTATGTGTTCAGGTAGTACGATACAGTAGTAGTCCTCTAAGCTTCCAGGGGTACGGGATTAGCCGACTAGAGAGTATAGACTACTTCGTGTACATTCTATCCAGGACACTCTTTCTTCTCATAATGTAGCGTGGCGGGTACATACGAAGCATAGCAGCGGTAGGACGACAAGGCCAAGCTTGTCAGCATAGGCTGCTGTGAGGTTTCGTTTACAAATACTGTGTAGTTGTTAGGTTTGGGAATATTCAGAGGGGAAACGAGACGACACAAATGTGACGATTACGGAAGCACCGGCCACTGCTTGATCGGGGAGTGATATGTTTATTTGTTTATTTATACTGTGGTAGCCATAAACTGCAACCATGAAAAAGGAGCTACACAGAGCTCTAAGGGTCTGTAACTATCTTTAAGGACCTGTGGGGAGCAATAAGGAGCTGTAAGGACTCGTCAGGGCCTGTAAGGGCATGTAATGACGTGTAAGGACTTGTAAAGACCTGTAAAGACCTGTAAAGACCTGTAAGGAAGCGTAAGGAGCTGCAATGAGCTGCAATGAGCTGCAAGGAGCTGTAAGCAGCCGTTTAAAGCTGAACGGAGTTGTACGCCATACACGCCAGCACGGTGCTAAGGATGCTGCTGCGCTCTCACGCTACGTATGAATATAGCGCCCAGCCTTCATACCGTCATAATTAAGCAGTACACTGGGGAACAGCAGGGCAACGCCTCTACCTATTCGTTGGCGCTGCTGTACAGTCTAATCAGTATTCACACATGGGGGTTGGTTAATATAACCGCGCGTGTCAGACACTACAGCATGCACGTTTCATTGTGTTTTGGTCGGTCCATGCTTCGGTCCCAAACAGGTTACAAGGCAAAAAATCCCATAAAAACACGATTCGTGTCCTGTAGCTATAGCTTACCAGGTATAGCTTAGTATTGGTTGCTGGTCGAGAGGGGCATCCCGGAGTACTTCTGCTGCTGCAAGTAACCCCCCCCCCCGTTACCGTCGACGGTAGTGGTATATATCTACTGCACTGTAGTAGACGAGTTTCAAGGATGCGTGGACGTACTGTCTGTCTTTTGTATAATGGAGAAGATAAAAGAACGCTGAGCGAATATAAAAGGACGAAGGACGCGGAAACTCCACAGCAAGCAGCCGAGGTTCGTTAGCCTCAAATCGTGTTCTGCAATCAAGTGATAATACTCCACGCCTAGGACAGATCATCGATGACTTCTTGATGATCTACCTCTTCTTTCAGGACAGATATATTCCTGATCTGCATGATGATCTAGCTCGCGTTGCCGGGTGGGAGCCGTATAACCTACATGATGATCTGGGACATGTTTCCTGGGTTGGATAAGCACTACAGCAGTACTTCTGCTGTGTACAGATCCTTCACAACACCTCAAAACGGCAGGTTTTGATCTAGAATATCTATCTGTAGATTATCTATTTGTTGATGATCTGTCCGACGTGACAAAGGCTCAGCTGCAGTACAGTATTGACTTGCCACAGCGTGCCTACAAGCAGTAGTAGCATGTAGCACTGCGGTGATCAAACTTGCGGAACGTTAACAGCATGAATGAATGTCGTCAATTTCGCTTTAACTATTAGCCAGTGATATCAGTCAGTAGGTGTTGCACCACTTAAGCCAAGTTTCGACAACATGGTTGATACTGCTGTAGTGCAGCGCCAATATACTATATAGGCCCGAGGTTCCCTAGGTGTTCATGTTTTAAGGTTTGATAGAGGCATGGGTTTTTCTGGGTGACCTACATTATGATCATTTGTATTTTTGATGAATCTCTTATTGGTAGTGCACCCCATGGGAAATATACACCGCAGACAGTCCATGGACAGTCCACCGGCAGCCCATAGATAGCCCACGGGCAGCCCACTGTTAGCCAATGAACAGCCCACGGTCAGCCCATGGACAGCCCATCAATACCTCACGGGCAGCAGACAGCCCACGGGAAGCCCACGGGCAGTCCATGGACAGACTGAAGACAGCCCGCGGGCAGCTCATGGACAGCCCGCGAGCAGCTCACGGACAGCTCACGAGTAGCCCATGGGTAGCCCCTGGACAGACCGCAGACAGCCCACGAGTAGCCCATGGACAGCCCATGGATAGTCCATGGACGGTCCGCGGGCAGCCCATGGGCAGTCCATGGACAGCCCAAGGATGGTTCGCGGGCAGCCCATGGATAAAACGAAACAGCCCACGGGCAGCTAATGAACAGACAGTCCATGAATAGCCCATGAACAGACCGAACACAGCGCACGGGCAGCCCACGGAAAGCTCAAGGAAAGTCCACGGCCAGCCCAGGACAGACCGAAGACAGCCCGCAGGCAGCCTACGGACAACTCACGGTTAGCCCATAGCTAGCTCATGGACAGACCGAAGACAGCGCGGGCAGCCCATGGACAGCTCACAAACACCTCACGGGAAGCCCATGGACAGACCGAAGACAGCCCACGGGCAGCCCAAGGATGGTTCGCGGGCAATTCATGGACATAACAAAAACAGCTCACGAGCAGTTCATGGACAGGCAGTCCATGGAGAGCCCCTGGACAGACCAAGCACAGCTCACGGGCAGCCCACAGGAAGCTCAAGGGAAGCCCGCGGCCAATCCGTGGACAGACCGAAGACAGCCCGCGGGCAGGCCACGGACAGCTCACGATTAGTCCATGGGTAGGCCAAGGACAGACCGAAGATAGCCCGGAGGCAGCTCATGGACAGCCCATGGACGGCCCATGGATGGTTCGCGGGCAGCCCATGGGCAGCCTATGGACAGTCCATAAACACCTCACGGGCAGCCCAAGGACAGACCGAAGACACCCCACGGGCAGGCAATGAACAGAACGAAGACAGCCCACGGGAAGTTTAAGGACAGCCCGTAGACAGCCCGTAGACAGCTCGCGGGCAGCCCGTGGAAAGCCCACGGGCAACCCACGGACCACGGACAGCTCGCGGGCAGCCCATGGACATCCCACCGGTCACCCACGAGCAGCCCACGGGAAGGCCACAGGCAGCCCACGAACGGTCCATGGGCAGCCCATTGACATAACGAAGACAGCCCACGAGCAGCCCAAGGATAGCCCTTGGAAAGCCTACGAGCAGCCTACCGGCAGCCGGGACAGCCCATTGACAGTCCGCGAGCAGCCCATGGGTAGCCCATGGATAGCCCGTGGACAGACCGAAAACAGCGCACGGGCAGTTCATGGACAGCCCATGGACAGCCCGTGGACAGCCCGTGGACAGCCCGTGGACAGCCGGTGGACAGCCCGTGGGCAGTCCACTGGCAGCCCACGGGCAGTCCGTGGACAGAACGAAGACATCCCACGTGCAGCCCACGAGCGCCCCAAAGGCAGTCGGCGGGTAGTCAATGGACAGAACGAAGGCAACCCACGGGCAGCCCAAGGAAAGCCCGCGGACAGCCCGTGGACGGCCTGCGGGGGGCCCATGGACAGAGCAAAGACAGCCCACCGGCAGCCCGTGGACAGCCTGTGGACAGCTCGCGGGTAGTCCGTGGACGGGCTGAGGGCAGCCCGTGGGCAACCCGTGGGCAGCCCGTGGGCAGCCCGCGGATAGCCCCTGGACACCCTGCGGGCAGCCCAAGGACAGCGCGCGGGTAGTCCATGGACAGACCGAACACAGTCCACGGACAGCCTACGGACAGCCCACGGGAAGCCTATTGTTAGCCCACGAGCAGCCCAAGGATATGCCGTGGATAGCTCGTGGACAGCCTGCGGGCAGCCCGTGGGGAGGCCATACACGGTCCGTTGGCAGGGTAGAGTTGGAAATCGGAAGTGGCATGGTTGTTCTTCATGATAATATAAAAAAAAAGTTCAGGTCTGGTATACCTCGTAGTTCATTTCGTTTTATTTCGTCCCCCACTTGAGGTCAAATATGAGGGAAACTAAAAAATATGCGTAAACGCACACCTTAAAGACAAAATAACAATCGAAAATACCAGCCCTGAGTTAATCAATAAGACCAGCCCTAGTTTTTTTTATAACTATCGTATATAACGACCTACCCAAATTGGTTTTCGAACGCTCTAAAAATAGCATACAATAGTTTGAAGACGAAACGTTTCGCAGCTCGCGAGAACCAGCTCGTAGGAAGGTCCGACAGAGCGCCTAAAGTGAAAAAAACAAATGATTGGGCTCTACGGGGCGGGCTGTCCGTGCGCAATTCTTCACGTACATCGCATGCCCATCGATATTCATCAAACAGACAGAATGTCCGTGGCCTGTTCGCGGCTATTTCTTCCCATGGGATGCCCGTGTCGTTTCTTCAAACAGACTGCCCGCGGGCCATCGACGGCCTATCCATGTCCTTTCCGCGGACTTCCCGCCGTCTGTTCGGGGCCACCGGCGGGCTGACCGCGGGCTGTCCGGGGGCTGTCTGTGGGCTGCTCGTGGGCTGATGTCCATGGACTGTCCGTGGACTGTCCACGCGCTGTGCGCCGGCTGCCCATGGGCTGTCCATGGGCTGTCCGTTGACTGTCCGTGGACTACCCGTGGGCTATGCGTTCTTTCCCACGGAATGCCCAGATACACGTTCATCAAAAGTAATGTAATGTCGATCGTGGGTTTTTATGGGATTTTTCTCGGACTTTGAGGTAGGGTAGCGGCCCAAAACAGGTATACCTGGTGACTTGGAGGCCAATCAGAAACAGGCGCATTTTCACTCTCTCTCATAGGTGTCTTTGATTGAAGTGTGCTCTCCCGTTTACCAAAGCCACTTTGCAAACGACAACAACATTGCTTTACTATACAGCAGTACCAAAACAAGGCGTACAGCAGTATCAGTGTTAGATTTTCGATCAGACACATTTATTTGGACTTTCCGTTGTGGAGACCCCAGGTTCACACGGCGACCGGTCTGTGCAGCGGCGACAAGCGCGACCTCCGGAGGCCCTTATCACCGCGTAGACAGGGCGGGCAGGCTGTTCTACGAGCATCGCGGCCCTATGTATGAGCACGATGAACACAAGTTGCCTTGGAATATAATCACCGTTTGGAGTCTGTTGTGAACATCAAACGTGTATTGTATTTCCGGTGAGAGGTGTCTTTATCATACGAGTATACCAGGTAATACGAAGAAGGCAGACCAGAGTTTTATTTTTGTCAAACGAGAGCTGACGCTGCTGTGATACCGACGGGTCTTGGCATGAAGGCACCGGGATAGAAATTGCCGGTAGGCAACCCGTTTTGAGCCGAGCAAGCCCAGCGAACGGGGCTACGAAGCAGCCTCGAGCGTTTCGTGTCAATCCGTTGTCGAGATGATGAGAAGCATCAGAACCTGCCGGCGGGCGGAAGCCTTTCCAGGCGTATCATAGGCACATGAGATACGTACTGCTTTTGTAGTCGACGCGATAAACTCTTATTCACTGTAGAGCAGGGAAATCATTGCCCTGCTGTTCCCTAGGCGTTACCAATTTGGATAAAGTTGGATGGAGATCATGTTATTTGTGCCCGTGCCTCCGTCTCCCGCGGCTCAGTATCGAGGCTCTCCATCGTTACCAGTCTTTCCCAGCGAGCAGCAACTCGTAGGTTCGTTGTTGTAGTGTGTTAAGCGAGGCACGACGTCTTCTTAAAGCGGTGACATCTAGCCGAGCTAACCCAGAAACGCCGCTGGCGGCATCTGGCCTCGACACGCCGAAGAACCCGGTACTTCTACGAGAAGTCGCTGTTGATTTCGGTGATGGGGGCTCCGTCACCATTATTTTCGTGTGTTGGGGTGCCTCTTCTGGGGTCTAGTTCGACATGACCCCGATGACACGACAACAGCAGCAGCGGTGCAACAACAGTGGCACAACAGCACCACCGCTTCACACTTCGGCCTTCGTGCCGCAACCACGGCGGTGCTTTTGTTTTCGTATGATTGTACTTGTGTTTTTGTAGTCGACGCGAGACACTCTCGTTCTACCAGGCGGGTCATTACTTTTTTTAGTGATAGCGAAACACGCCATTTCAGCGAATTCGTGCCGTTCGGTACACACGGCACGGGAGGAGGTGGGGCTTGGCGCAAACGGCATGTCCTATGTATCAGCTATCCCCTGCCCGTGGCCGCCGCACTGTCGAAGCTACCGTCCCCTCCGATTCTTGCGATTTTTTTCGTGAGTCATGCATGCATGTGGTCAGCGCTGTGTGTTAAAAAGGGGTAACATACAAACGAAGCAACAAAGTGCTTCAAGAAAGGGGCTCAACAGGGCTCAACTGTATTTAATGGTCTGAGCTTTTAATGCAGACGGAAAACCTAGGAGAAACACTGTTAGGAACTACTCGTACGTACGAGTATGCATGATACGTGTGCTTACAACACGCCACGTGTGCCCACAGCACACCATGTACCTGTGCTCAAAACACACCATGTGTTCTAATATGATACTATAACAGCACACCATGAGTGCTCGCAACACACCGTGTGCGCAATCAACCCACCACGCAATGTGCACGAACACGTCTTTCCCTCTCGAAATTCCAACAGAAAACAACAGCGATGGAGCGAGCGGTGGTGGCAGGCACGCCCAGCCTTCGTTAACCAAAGTCGATTCAATGTGTCGTCTCAAGCCACGGACGACGGAAGGGGTCATGTCTGGCAAGGCCATCAATGTCGTACAGCGAATCAGTCAGGCGGTCAGACCGTCAGTTAGTGCTTCAGCCAGCCAGACCGTCAGCAGGCCCTTGAACAAAAGACGCGCTTACATGCATGGTTGATGGGGGGGGTGTTAACACTGTTCGCGCGATGAATGTCTCGCCGGGTTTACGACAGATACAAAAATGACACAGGAAACGGCGCACGAAACGATACACGAAACGGTACACGAGACGGTACGACGGTACGCAAAACGGTACACGAAACGGCTAACGAAACGGCAAACGAAAGAGCACACGAAACGGTACATGACGCGGTACACGAAACGGTACACGAAACGGCACGCGAAACGTTACACGAGACGGTACACGAAACGGTACACGAAACGGTACACGAAACGGTACACGAAACGGTAAACGAAGCGGCATTCGAAACGATACACGAAACGGTACACGAAACGGCACACATAAACCGAACACAAACACTGCTGTGCGCGAAACGGTAATGAAACGGCAGGTCGTAACACAGAACAGGTTAATATTCTCCAAAAACGATAGATTACTCGTCCAGAAATGGCTCTTATCGGCCAGGTCGGTCAGCCAGTCACCTGGCGCCGCACGGCATACAACCTCATCACGACACACGTGCGCGGTCATGACGGCAAGCTCAAGCTCAGCCCCCCCTCCTACCCTCCGATGGCGAACTAACGACCACCATTCAGGCAAGACAGGGGTGGGGAGGGGGGGGGCGAGAGGGCCCTTTTTTTGTTTCCCTGGCGACGAGCGGCGTTGATGACCCCCCTTGGCTTTCGCAGCGCATCGTACTAACAAGTTCGTTCGCCAGTCCCCCCCGCCCCCCTCACCCCCCGCCACCTAAAATAGGAACCCCTCCCCCCCTTATTTCACCCCAACGCCCGGAAGAAACCTTATAACTCTACCGGTAAGTACACCCCCACGCCTACAAGCCACGCCCCGGCGTCCCCCATCCCCGCGTCCCGCGGATAGAAACGCGGCGGAATAACAAGTTGCGGCCAAACCAGTACTACATGGGTAGCAATGGCTGCTCGCTCGCCCTCCCCCCGAGCACCGAGAATAATAACACGATACCAAACGAAACGAAACGTAACAAAACGAATGGAAACGAAACGTTACGAATCGAATCGGAACGGAAACAAGCGAAACGGAACGGAACGAAGCGAAACGAACCGAACCGAGTCGAAACGAAACACAAACTAATCGAACCGTTTCGAACCGTTTCGAACCGAACCGAACCGAACCGAACCGAAAATAATGCTCGCCGCAAGGAACAACAGAGAACCCGCCGCGTTTTTGTTTTTCGAACCCCCGACGATCCGATAAACCGATCCCGCCCCCCCCCCGCCCCCCCCCCAGAACGCCGCCCACCATGCTACTACATCTCTACACCTCTATGGCGTACTTTATCTTGGGCGCTGATACCCTGCCCCCCGACATGGGGTCTCCACCGGCAGCAGCTGCGGCTGTCGCGGCTGCCGCTGCTGCAGTTGCTGCCGCGGCCGCTGCTGCTGCTGCTGCCGAGGAGGAAGGGGGGTCGACGGTGAGCCCGAGACCTAGAGGCTCAAGCATCTCCTCTTGGTCGTCGTCCATCGAGCAGATCTCACGGTACCTCCGTTCGTCCGCCTGTGGCATTAATAGTATCGTAGGGCGTACGTAACATGCGACAAAAAATGCGGCGGGGAGGGCGAGCGGCTTAGCTCTCGGTGATGGGTGTTCTCACACTATGGATAGATTATTTCCCCTGACTTCTAGTCCCGTGGCCATAAAACAGGCAAAAAAAAGGTTTCAAGAAAAACAAACCACCACCACCACCACCACCGACAACAACAACGGCGTCATGAGAAACAACATCAGCAACACCAGTGTCCATACACCACACACCAACACCAAACCACAACTCCACCACCACCACCACCACCAGGACCAATACCAACACCAGGCAACGGTACACGCAACCACATGCTGGGCTCATTGTGGAGTTGAAAAAGGGCTAAAAAATAAAAAATAAATACTCACGTTGAGGTTGACCATCGGCGGGTGCAACACGTGCGCCGCCGGAGGCTTGAAGGGGAACTGCACATAACTGCTGTGGACCACTAGCGGCGCCTCTTCCGGGTCTGCCAGCCCATCCTCTCGAGCGGGCAGCGCTCCTTTGATTGGAACCCGATCCCAGATTACACGTCCACCCCGCCCGATCCGGCCCCGCCTATGATGGCGTTGTAAGTTATTGAAGCGTTATGTGTGGTTGGGTGCAGGGCGGGGCGGTGAGATGCAAGGAAGGAATAGAGAGGTGTGGTGGGTGAGGTACGCGACATTGCCGGACGCGAAAAACATGAAAAGACAACAAAACGAAAATACTCGCGAAAACACATACACACAAACAAATGAAACATACATACGAAAACGAAAACAGAAAAAGTGGAAACGGAAAAAGGGAAACGCCATAGCGGAAACGCCAAAACGAAAACACAAAAACGGAAGCACAAAAGCGAAAACACCAAAACACCAAAACACAAAAACGAAAGGACAAGAACGAAAACACAAAAACGAAAGCACAAATACAAAAACAAAAAAAACACGAAAACACAAAACGAGAAAACACACAAACAGGAAAAACGCCAAAAAAAAAACACAAAACGCAAAACACGACCTCAGCAGCACGGCCGGCCGCACTCACAGTCTGAATTTATACACCGGCTCCACCCCCACACGGATCTTCCGGGCTCCTCCGGCCGCCCCCGACCTCCCCCCCTTTTCTCGCGCGGCCGCCCCTCCTCCCCCTCTTCCTCCTCCTCCGCTTTGCGCCGAGTACACCGCGAGGGCCGGCTCAACCACCGTCCTCACAGGCATGCTCGCCCTCGTCTTCAACTCGTCCATGAACGATGGAAGCACAGACACGTGAGACCCGGGGATGACAGCAAAGGACCCCTCCTCACCAACACCGCCTGCTGCCCCCCGCGCGCCCGAGTACTCATCGCCGTCCTCGAATTCTTCTCCGACTTGCTCGCTCCCGCCGCCGCCGCTGCCCCCGCTGCCCCCCCCGGCCCCCCGAAGCTTCTCCCCCACTGCCCCCCGCGGCTCTCGAGGCCCTGTCCCGGTCGCGCTTCTTCTTTGGCTTGCGGGTGGAGGAACGATCCCTCTCCTCCCGCACCCTCTCGGACGGCTGGACGGTGCAGGTACGGGCGCGTTTCTTCTAAAAAAACGTTTTTGTTGTTGTTGTTGTTGGCGGGAAAAAGAAAAAAGAAAATCAAAAAAATAATAATGAAAACAGGAAGAAGAAAAAAAAACGAAAACACTGCTGTCGAAGAACATAATGGAGTGAGGTTTTAAAAATACAAATCAGTCTGCTCTGGGAATAACGACGACGGGATCAACAACAATAACAACAACCGAGATCAGCGAAGACAACAACAGCAACAAGAGCGGCGAACCTCAACCGCAGTCCCTACTCCATGCAACGCGTGCACTACTCCCCTCCCCCCCCGCCTAGTCTATGGTCATCCGACTTCGGCCATGCACGACATGAGTACATCCCCCCCTCATCCGACTACGGCCGTGCACGGCATGAGGACCCCCCCCCCCCCAACCCTCCCTACCCCCCTACCCCCTTTTCCCCACGGTGCTCCGTCTCGGAATGGATTCGTGGTCAATGGTCAAAATGACTAAGGCGAGAAACAAACAAACAAATATATACCCACCACCCCCGCCCCCCTTCCCGGCCTCACCTGTACCGCCACGGGCGCAGTCGCCCCCGCCACGCTGCCCGCCCCGACCGCCCCTCCCGCCGCCGCCGAAGCAGACGCTGCCGCCGCCGCGGGCTGCCGTGGTCTGGTCTTATAGCGGCCCGGCGTGATCATCAGGGGTCGGGCCTCTCCGGTGGTGTCCGTCAGGTCCCAGTGCTGCTGCAAGAAAATTTCCTGCTGCACCATCAGCTGCTCTCGCTTCATGGCCTCCCGCTTCTGAATCATCCTCGTGATGTTCAGCAACTGGTAGCAGGGGGGGAGAGGGGAGGGGTGAGGGGTGGGGAGGAAGGGGATGGGGGAGGGAGGGCAGGGAGGGAGGGAGGGGAGGGGAGGGGAGGGGAGGGGAGGGGAAGGGAAACATGGTAATCAGGACCAAATACTATGGGTAAAAATACTGGAATATATAGGTTTTCGTGTATGCGGTAGGTCCTAAATACTATGGCCCCCCGCAATAGATGGAATAAATGGAATACGGTAGATGGTCACCATTAGCGTAAAAAAAAGGACAAGCAATAGCTTGGCCTTACAGAAGGCTCCTTCGACCATTCGGCAATCACTGCACCACCGGCAACTGAATGCGATCATAACCATGATTTAGGAGGAGTCCAAAAGAAAGGGTCATGAAAAGAAGAAGAAAAAAAAAAAAAGAGCCGAAAACTAAAAGAGAACGCGGACTTCCTTCCATCCATCCGACCGCGCGGCCCGCAAACGCACAAAAATAAAACGCAAGACGAAAATGAAAAACAAAACACATTCCGCGGTGATATACACCGGGGAAGGCGGGGGGCGGGGGGGGGGGGGGGGGGGGGGTAATTTCTCCCCTTGGAGGGAAAACAAACGGCGTATTTCGAGTATACTATACCTGGTATATACTACACAACACGCAAGATATCGTTCCCCTCTATAAGGAGAACTCGTACCGTACACGTACGAGTGTATCTCCCGCACGAGGTCATATAAAACACATAGTACGCACGATGTCACAGCAGTTAGTATATACCTGGTAGCTCATGTTTTTTTTTTTAATGTAGATAAAAGATAACACACCCACTGGGATCCGATTTTCTCCAAAATCTGCCTTAGAGGGGCCACGGCTTTAAAGAGGGACACACACAACGAACATAAGTCGCTTTTGGAAATGCCTCACGTAATGTTGACATAGGCGCATCTCTGGGCGTTTCCATTCTACTTCTTGTCGTGAATAATCCAGTGTGGAAATTCGGCCACGGGCGGGGTGTCTCGTGCATGGCCGTAGTCGTGTATGACCATAAAAGACCCTCGCATCCCCACGTACGAGTACAATGTCGGGGCGGAGCACATTGGGTTTTCACCGACCAAACAGGCATTGCTTGGTTGAACCCAATCACGAAGCGCCGTGAGGTGTTGGGGCGAGTCGCATGGAATGGTGTAGTAGCTTCATCCTGCTAAGAACCACCGCTTGCGAGAGGGGGGGCTTCTTGCATATGGATGACAAGGGTCAAGTGATTCCCCCGAGGGTGTGTTTGTTGTCTTGCGTGGTACCACTGACCCAAAATATAAGGACCGTTTATACATTAACATTCAGGCTAAATGGTCCTTATGTTTCGGGTCAGAATGGTACTGGTGTGCGGTACAGGGGTCGCCATCGCACCTTTTCGAAGTCCTTCTTGACCTGTTGCAGCTTTCGGAAGCTGTCCAGATCGTTCTTCCGATGCTTTCGGAGCTTGTACCTCTCCTTCTCTCGTGGCCGGAACACCTGCCCCCCCCCCGTGCCCCGCAACAAAAAAACGCCACAAGTGTTTAGGAACAATGTCAGGGTTAATTATTCAATAGAAACGTCGGAAGCTGTCCACATGGCGCCAGGGTTCAGGCACGAATGTCAGTGTTAACGATTCAACAGAAACGTCGGAAGCTGTCCACGGATGATTCTTCCTACATAAGGTTTCGAAGCTGTGTACCCCTTTTTCTCGCGTGGTCGAAACGCCTGCCCCCCCCCCCCCCGCAACAAAAACGCCACTAGAGTCTCCTATAAGCGACGAGCGTCCAGGCCAACTATTCAGCGCTAAGGCGCACCAGGTCAAACAAACAAAAAACGAGTATTTAGGTAGCAATGGGCGGTGTGATACGTGGCCGAAAACATCGAACACGTGGATCAGGACCAAACATAAACAAACGTACATATGATACAGCAGCAGCAGCAGTAGTGCACAGCGTTCATCTTAAATACCTTCAATGCTGAGTAAGCTATCCTAGGCTTGAATCACAAGCACTTCGGCCCCGATATTTAGCATAGACAGCAGTCAGCAGCATCGTCCAACCGTAATACGAGCGAACATAATAATCACAACAACAAAACATGGTACGTAGGTAAACATAGCGGGGTATGTTGCTATTTAGGTCCATAGCGGGTAATGATTACTATGGCCCATCGTACACAATAGTACCAACATTACGGGGGACCATAGCGAATAGGACCACATCTTGTTGGTAAAAAATAGGAAATATATACAGTGTTTTTGCAGGTACCGTAGGCCCCATTTACTGGTCCCCCGTATTATACTTGTGAACCCTTTTTTTTTTTTCACTTTTTCACTGAAAAATAGAGTTGACTCTAATTCCAGGTAATGTTTTGTTCCCAGAAGTGGGTGTGCTTCCAAATGTTGGGTTCGCTTCGTATTTTGCAACTTGTTACTTCACAGCATTCAACTACTCGTAACGTCCCGAAACCTGCAAAAAAAAAAAAAAAAAAACTGTACGGCCCCTGCTTAAGGAACACATCCAAGACAAAACGATTTTACGCAGGGACGGCATAACTAAACAAGAAACAAGATGGAAACAAAATAGAAACAAAATAGAAACAAAAAAAAAGAGTCCTCTGAAGAGTCGCGGTTCTAAACTCCACCCAGATCACGGATAATTATTACCCGTGGAAATTCTGCTTTTTTTCTCGCGGTGTTTCCATCTTTAAGGGCAGACGTGCCCACAACAACAACAAAAAAAGCTCACAGTAGTGGACATATCACGAACTATTGTAAATAATCTAGATAATCTACTGTAAATCATCTACAGATCCTAGCCTGCCGTTATGAGAAGTTGTGCAGGATCTGCATTTAGTACAGATCCAACTCAGAAAACCTGTCCTATAGATAATTCAGATTGTACGGCTCCCACCCGGCAACATGAGCTAGATCATACAGATCATGCAGATCATACAGATGATACATATCATACAGATGATACATATCATACATATCATACAGATCATACAGACCATACAGATCATACAGATCATACAGACCATACAGATCATACATATCATACATATCATACATATCATACATATCATACATATCATACATATCACACAGGCCATAGAGATCATAAGAGATCATAGAGATCATAGAGATCATACAGACCATACAGATCATACAGATCAGGAATGTATCTGCCCTGAAAGATCTAGATGACGAAGCGCATACAAAGGGATCGATCACCTCTCCGACCTGTGCGACATTCTAAACGTCACCCTTATCCGACTTTCGCCAATCTCGTCATGTTCGTATATATACCGCGATCAACATCAGTTACCCTCAATCCCATATGTGAAACAAAGCATACCTGGTATATAAGCAAAGCGTCATGGGGGAAACACACACATATATACATACAACAAAAACGCCGGACAGGGAGTGCCAGAAAAGCCGCCGACCTTGTGAGGGTCGGTGTCGTTCGACGGCGTGACCGGCCAGAAGCGTCGAAGCAGCGGCTTGCCCAGACGGGCTCTCTTCTCCTTCCAGAAGCGGTACACCTCCGCCCAGACCTCTTGGTGTACAGCCTGCGGCAAGCCAAGGTAAGCGATTGGGCGAAAAAAAGGAGGGCATCCAGTGATTGGTCGAAAAAAGGGAGGGCATCCAATGATTGGTCGATAAAAAGGAGGGCATCCTACGATTGGTCGGAAAAAAGGAGGGCATCCTATGATTGGTCGAAAAAAACAAGGGCATCCTATGATTGGTCGGGGAAAAAAAACGGGTATCCCATATACCCGGTACTAAAATGAACTGAATAAAAACAGAAATAACAGGCGTTATTTTATACCGGTACCAGGTATTACGTTGTACGTAGAGAGATCCTACCCCACTGGTTTGATTTTCGTTCGGACATGGAGGGGGGGACGGGGTGGGGTGGTTTTATCTCGTTGTCGTGTTACCATCGTCGGACAGGTCATCTACAGATAAATCATCTACAGATAGATGATCTACAGATACATCATCTACAGATATATCATCTACATATAGATGATCTACAGATAGATAATCTACAGATATATAATCTACAGATAGATCATCTATAGGTAGATCATCTACAGATATATCATCTACAGATAGATCATCTGTAGATAGATCATCTACAGATAGATAATCTACCAATAGATCATCTACAGATAGATAATCTACAGATAGGTAGTCTACGATATATCATCTACAGATACATAATCTAGATCCTAACCTGCCGGCATGAGATGTCGTGCAGGGTCTGTACAGTACAGATCCAACTCAGGAAACATGTCCTAGATCACGCAAGTTACACGACGGCTAGCCACCCGGCAACGCGAGCTAGATCATGAACTGTGAATGATCTGTCAGTGATCTATTGTAGGTCATGAGCTGTCCGAGGCGTGTGAACGTTGCACCTCCATTATGCCACTGCTGTCATACACTACTATAGCGAGCAAAACACTCCATGCACGTATATATATAATAGATGTGAGGGGGCAGATGGCAACTCTGGGCTGGAAGAACACCTCAAGAACAAAAAACAATACACATGATAACTGAAGCAAGGCGTACCACTTGTGCGGACGGAAACACAAGGAGCCTTTACACACTACTTTGAGCACCCAACGGTCCTTACATTTCCGCCCAGATTTTTACACTTTACACATCAGTCAAGACAAAAAAGGGCAAAAGCCAAAATCAGGTACACCTTGTCATTTTCAGCCAAAATTAATACACATACTGAAACCAAGTATAAAACGCTCGCCACGAGCGTTTTCATTCCCATGAGTTTTTTTTGGCCATGAGAAATCATAATCATGAAACAAAAAACAGCGTACTCGTAATATACGTACGTATGTGATAGCATAGGGCGAAAAAATAAAAATCATAGCTGTGAGAGCTTGTTTTACACGAAACTCATATATTTGCAAGCTTGGTGCGTATATACTTCGATCGCGGGTGCTATGTATCATACCAGGTGTGTAGTTTTGTATGATACCTGGTACCAGATACCTGGTAATAACACTCGGGGGGGCTCGAACTTACGATCTTGACGCTAACAGGCTTCGTGGTTACCTGCTAGCCCACCGGGGTAGTATACCTGGTGTTTACAACACATCGACTGCAGCACTTAGTTGAAGTGCACTCCAGACGGTAATACGGTTAACGCATGCTACGATAGAGGTGCACCATGTTTTTTTCTGAGCTCCTCACTTAAGGAGCGACACACATCACCGAAAAAAAATATTTTGGAGGAAAATAAGAATGCTACCGGATGAGAATAATCATGACCGAAGTATACCCCCAAACATTATTCGTCACAAAAATGAAAAAACGACGAATTTGGGTTAAGGGGCTCGATCGTTCCGAAAACGATTCAGCCAAAAAGTGCTACCTCTACCGTAGCACGCGTGTTCGCGCTTCGTGCTCTCGGACTTCCGGCGGCTCCTGAGGAGGGCTGATGATACTTCTGCACCACCCAGTGGGAGCATCGTTCCGTGTGGGTTCAGGTCCGGGGATGGGATCAGGGCAGAGGTGCCGAGCAGTACAAACGGCGGTGTGGTCTATATTGGGCTCCCCGTTTGACCCTGGAAAAGTTGAAACACTCCGATTACGGGAAACCATAGTAAACACTAGTAAATAGAACCTACGGTACACACCATTTTTTTTTTTTTTTCTATATTTCCCTTATGTTACCAACAATATTTGGTCCTTTTTACTATGGTCCCCCGTAATATTACGTACGTAGCGAGAGTGAAACTCACTTAAAATGCTGCCGAGGCTGGACTTGACTTATTTGAGAATGGGCGTGTTCGTTGTACACGATATAACTTGCAGTATAACGACCCCCAAAAAAGTATCGACGTTCCTGTACATCTACCTCAGCCTGGTTTTTCTTATTGCTCGTTTTCTGAATAGGTGTCCTGTACTACTGCTGTGTACGACGTATGCTGTACACACACACGTACCTTGCTCATGCTGAGCTTGGACACGAAGAGTGTCTCCGCCTGCGGCAAAGGTATGGGATCGGCCTGCCCCGTGGCCATCTCCAGGATGCCCACCATACGCTCAAGACGGTCCGCCCCCAGCTTTTCCCGCTCAGAAGCAGGCGCGGAAACCCCGTAGCGCCGGTGTTTGTCAATCCATTCCTCGTCTTCAATCTTCATATAAACGTGTACGAGGGAGTGCATATTGTACGGAGGGGACGGGGGGGGCGGGGGGGCGAGGGGGCGTGTTCATTTGGGCTTGGCCTTAGTCATTTGACCAATTGACAGCAGTCCCTTTCGGACGGAGCACCGGGGGGGGAGGGGGGGGGGGGGGGGTTACACGATCCCAACAACAACAGTAAAGCATCGTCAACAACATCATCAACAACACCAACAACAACAACAACAGCAACACCAACACACATATTTACCAGCGGCAACAACAACAACAACAACAGCAACAACAACACTGCCACCTCAACTCAAGCCGCCATCGAAAAACCTGCTCGCACCACCCACCGCGCCCGCCAAGAGCACAACGCTCCATCCAGTACGTAGACCTCACAAAGAGTGACCAGACACATATAATACGCACCTCTAAGCAGTACTCGCAGGTTGAAGCATCGTCTTCTCCGGCCGTTCGCCGGGGAAATCTTATGTAACCGGCCGGAATCTTGAACGATCCGGCCTGCTGCGCCTCGTACCCTAAATAAATAAATAAATTAAACGTTCATTGTTGCCATTAGGTTTTGCACGTGCGTCAGGAGGCGGTGGGGGAAACGGGGGCGCTGCGTTTGGAAATGAGGGGGGAGAGCAGCTAAGAGCGAAGAGAAAGAAGAACAAGGAGGCGTTTTCGCTTTGCAGGGAGGGGAACGGGGTGCGATATACCGTATACAATGGGTGTCCCGATTTAAGAGAGGTGTGGTACAGGCCGAAAACACCTCATAACAAGTTTGAGTTTTACGGAGGACCATAGTAAATAGGACTAACGGTACACACAAAAACCTATATTATCCTATTCTTACGAGCAATATTTGGTCCTATTTACTATGGTCCTCCGTAGTAATACGAGCCTTCTCTCTTAAGCACTGCAGTGGGAAATGTGTAGGTTTGAGTGTAGGCGGGTCCAGCCGATTTAGCCTCTCTTAACTGCCCTATTCTCTTATATAGGGTGCCCTCTCTTCAAGCCGGGGTGGGGTACCCCTTGTACCGTAACCGAGTGACTTGATCAACACGGTTCCTCATGCGCATTTCCAAGCTGGATACCTCGGCAAAATACGTACGAAACGGAGAATGCAGACGCAGAGATAAATATAAAGTCTATGGAAGTAACCTCGACCTTTCCAAAGCCCACCCTGTTTCCTTGTTACGGAGAAAATAGTCTCCGAAAATCACCCCCGGGGGGGATGTTGTCTTACGACCCGTGTGATTTCTTTTTATTTTTTATTTTAAAATCCTCCGGCGGATGCGCAAAACTAAAGCTCAAGCCCTCCACACTTCCACGTTCCGCCTCGTGTCGTGTGTCGTGTGTCAATTCACTCCATGACCCCTCGGCAGCATCAGCCCCTGCTGCTATGTACTACCTCGGAGGCTTGAGCATGTTGACCCGACCTGACCGTGTGATGCGGTAACACGGCGCTCCAAGCGGCACATACATACAGTACCGTAAATGGCACTTGTATACCACACCCCCTCGGACGAATTTCAACGCTGATTTGCTCGACGACCGGTCGAGCGCTAACCCCGAGCGACCCGTCTATGGAAAGGTCCCGACGAGATGCTCCGAAAGCCGCCTTTTTCGTTTTCTGTGCCCCCCTGGTTATGGAGAAAATTGGCTTCGAAATTCACCCCAGGGGGTGTGATAAACACTGTCATATACGGTAGTAAGTGTCTCCCATCAAGGCGGTGGTGTGCCGGAGAGAGCAATACGACCGCCGTTTTGGGGGAAGTCGCCTTATTCATTCTACGTTATACATGAGTGTCATGCTCCAGTAGCGTGAAGCGACTTTGACCGCCTTATATCGGGATACCGCCTTAATCAGACCGCCTTTCTTTTCGGGGGGGATCCCCTACTACTACTACTACAACTACTACTACTACTACTGCTACTACTACAACAACTACTACTACTACTACAACAACTACTACTACTACTACTGTACGTGATGTAAATGGTGTAAGGGTTGTCTGGACTGGACGTCTGTCTTAACAAGAAAACAAAAAAAAATCACGAAAGTGTAACTATGCATAAAAGAGGCCCCTTTTAGGGGCGTGGTGCAACGCCGATTTCATTGACTGGTTACAAATTTCTTTAGTTCGATTTGTTTTTTTTTCTTGTTTACCCTTTTACTGCTGCAAAATGAACTCCACACTAAACCCAAGTGAAATTTCCCATCTAAAAAAAAAAAAACAAGGGCGCAGTTTGTAAGGGGTTAAACAAACTATTGGGGGTTTCGACTTGCGGCGGCGTACATCAACAGGCCTTCTCCCTTAAGTCCGGCCTGTTGGCTGTGAGATCACGGTACCGTCTTCGCTTGATGTAGACCAATCATTCGTTTACGAGAATGCATGCCAACATCGAGATCGAAATTGAGATCGAAATTGAGATCGAGAGATCGAGAGAGATCGAGATCGAGATCAAGAGATCGAGATCGAGAGAGGAGATCGAGAAATCGAGAGCGATCGAGATAGAGAGACCAGAGATGGAAAACACAGATATCCGACAAAGGCCAGCGAACGTTTCTAACGAGGGCTTGGCAGGCGAGGCGACTCACCAGCTACGGTTGCGATGATTGGCGTAGGGATGTCCCTCTTGCGGAGGGGCGGCGCCGTCCCCAAGCCTCCCGCCTCAGACTCGCCGAAATTGAACCCCTCGACGCTACCTTCCACCTGCTGAGGAACGCCAAAATGTGTACCGGTATACAGCAGTAGGGAGGAAGCGGTACCCGTTTCCCACAAAATGTCTAGAGGTTCAACAATATGGGGGGGGGGGGGGCAAGGCAAAAGCAAACGAGGCAACCAGACCGTTCTTCTAGGGCGTGGTTGCTCATCGCCTAGTCGCGTCGAACTTCAGGTTCAGCCGACGTTTCATCCAACCACCCAGTCATCAACCAACCCACCAACCCACCAACCAACCAACCAACGAACCAACCAACCAACCGACCGACCGACCGACCGACCGACCAACCAATCAATCAAGAAAATCAAGAAAATCAACAAATTAAATCAACCAACCAACCAACATACCAACCAATCAACGAACCCACCAACCAACATACCAACCAATCAAATAAATCAACCAACCAACCAATCAGCCAATCAACCAATCAATCAACATACCAACCAATCAACCAACCAAATCAACCAACATATCAACCGATCAACGAACGCACCAATCAATGAACCTGCCAATCAACCAACCAACCAACAAACAGGCCAACCAACCAACCAACAAACCAATGAGCTGACAACTCATCACAGCCGTCCCCGCCCACCCCATGCAGAAAAATCCACGAGCAACAAAAAGGAACTCCCCCCCCTCCCCTCCCACCACCTCTCACCGATCTCCAGTGATCCCTGAGGCCAATGTTGGCGTATGCCTTCATGGCCAGGCCGGCGGTAGCGTTGTCCACGGCGGTGGATTGTAAGAGCATCTCGTCCACCACAGCGATCGCATCCCGCCACCGCTCGCCGATGCAGAGGGCGGACAGCAGGGCCTCTTGCTGGGAGAGTAAGCGCAGGAGTAGGAGCGGGAGTAAGAGTAAGAGGAGGGAGTAGGAGTAGGAGTGGGAGTCAGAGTATGAGTGGGAGTGGGAGCAGGGGTAAGAGTAAGAGTAAGAGTACGAGTAAAGAGCAAGAGTAAGAGTAAAGAGCAAGAGTAAGTAAGAGCAGGAGTGAGTAGGAGTAGGAGTCCCCCCCCTCCCCCCTTCTCCCCGCTCCCTTCCCCTCTCCCCAACCCCGCAGCCTCCCGGGGGGTCGGGAGTGCTGCCTCGGTAGGCAAGGTGGCTCGAGATAGAAGATCGGGGCGGCCAACTGGCTCTGCTCCGGGGGGAGATGCTGGCAACGGTCATGGGGAAAGCGTGGCGGCGGGGGCGGCAGGAGTTGCCGCCCCGGGCCCGCGCAAGAGCATCCGCCCACGGCCAGTCGATATGCACAAGCCGCTGGCGGTGTTGCGGACGGACCAGGTGAAAAGAGGCGGGGGTTGGGGGNCCCCCAACCCCCGCCTCTTTTCACCTGGTCCGTCCGCAACACCGCCAGCGGCTTGTGCATATCGACTGGCCGTGGGCGGATGCTCTTGCGCGGGCCCGGGGCGGCAACTCCTGCCGCCCCCGCCGCCACGCTTTCCCCATGACCGTTGCCAGCATCTCCCCCCGGAGCAGAGCCAGTTGGCCGCCCCGATCTTCTATCTCGAGCCACCTTGCCTACCGAGGCAGCACTCCCGACCCCCCGGGAGGCTGCGGGGTTGGGGAGAGGGGAAGGGAGCGGGGAGAAGGGGGGAGGGGGGGGGGGGGAGGGAGGAGGGGGAGGGGCATGGTTACGCGGCGTATCTTCATCTCTAAGCGCGTAGATGTTCGTTCTCCAGAAAGGAGGAAAGGGGTTTGCAGTATGCGGAGGCGTTAGTTTCGAGTCGGGAAGGGCGGGTCCAGAGTAGGTTCGGGGTAGGAAGGTTTGTATGGAGGCGTGCTCCTTGCGTTCTCGTCGCGGCGATCACGACTTTCGCCCGCTTTCCACACTAAAAAGGGTACACCCACCACGAGTGACATCATGGAAATACACCATAGCACTAGCATTGGTACGTATATAGTTACTTTTATCGCAGAAATGGTGGTGTACTTAAGACACGCCAGCAGCAGCATCGGTGGAAACCCACAACGGCGCTGCTGCTGCTGCCTCGTGCTCAAATATAGACGTAAAAACAAACGCTGCTGTCGTATTGATAACGCTTCGGTATATAGCTCTTGTCATCATCGAACTGGTGCCGTTTTCGACGGCTGCTTGAAAATCATCGAGGCCTGTTTAAAATTGTACAATGGAAAAGGCAAAAAAACACACACACACATTCGTCGCAACTAGTTCAATTTTTTTCAGGGCTTTTCATGTGTCATGACGTCATGAACCGACCCGGGGGTTGGGTTAGGAAGTTTTGGAAATCTCACGGGTCGGGTCGGGTCGGGTCGGGTTGGGTCGGGTCAGGAGGATTTCAAACTCTCGCGGATCGGGTCGGTAACCCGACCTGACCTGACCTGACCCGCGAAGTTTGACCCAATCCGACCCTGTGAACAACCCTGATATGCCTACCTACCAGGTATGGGCTATGGCCCTCCGTTTTTTTTAGGGTCATAGCCCATACATAGCCTGATACATTCAGCGACCCCCTATACCCGAAAGCCTCCAAAATGCATCTGTCCGAATCAACTCCAGCAGGTAAGAAGCAGAACACGTGTGCAGACAAGGAAATTACTAAATAATTTTGGCGATCGACCCACAGACGCGAGGTCAATAGGTAGGCCATACATCAGGTATGAATAGGTCTATATTAGAGCTACCATGGTATATATATATGTTATAGGAAATATCAGGTGCGTATGATACTCTCAGCTGCTGCTGTCAGTGGCCCATGTGTCACTTGCTTGGGGGGAGGTCGATAATCAAGATTGGTTGGTCACTTCTTGCGCGATGATCGGATTTTCCAGGATTTTTCATATTTTCAGGAAGACGATCATTATTCTCTTAAATCTGCTGCTGTTGTACTGCTCAGGACCCGTGCTCGAGCACTAACTACGTCACAGAGCAGTCGTCGTAGCAGGCAGACTGCGCCTGCTGATGCCGCTGCTTTGAAGATGGTGCAGGGGTGTTCACGTTGTTTATACAAAAAGAGCAGCCGTTTGTACGGCAACGTTATCGTGACAGCTGTAACGTCGTAAACTATTAAATAGGCGTTTTTCAACTGTTTCAACCAAAACCGCACAAAAAGACACAAGACAACACGGACGCCTACGTACGGGCTATGACCGAGTGATTTTTTTTTATGTTTTCTTACTTTACTGCCATAATCGTAGCCCATATTATATCATACGTACATAGCCAAATAAAAACACACACAACAACGAACACGTGCATGCAAAAACATTTTTTTTGTGGGAGTGGCAGCAGTAAAGCAGAACAACTGAACCGGATGGGTTCGAGAATGAATCCATAACAAAGTAAAGTACTGGTACTAACTGTAGTACTATACGCCTGAATACAATACCAGGTTCGTATCGGTTATGTAGCAAGTACATTCCAGCTGTTTTTGCGTGAACGCTGTTCAAGTGTTGAAGTGCAAGTTGCACAATTATTGTCGGAAGCGAAACGAGATCATGATAATCGTGTAAAGGAGTTGAAACAGAAAACAGAGTAGCATACTGCTGTACCGGTACCGGTATTATATTTTATATTTACGTGCTGCGCTGCTGTATCCATTGGTTGTGGTGTTGAGAGTTGAGATGTGCGATGATGTGGTCGGTTGTGGCTTTGTGGCGATTACCTCTTTTGTTACCGTTGAAAACCCGTTACCGTTGAAAACCCGAAACCGTTACGTACGACGTCCTAAGAGCAAAGACAGAGCATATACGAGTATACCAGATGTGTGGTACCAGGTACCTGGTATATCATAGCGATGATGACAATAACGAGATATTACCAGTCTAACAATGAGATACCGAGGTACCTGGTGCCCTCGTACCGGCAGTATGTATGTTTGCCTGGTATCAACTACGTACATACCAAGTATGTACCCAAGGTATGATATGAGCTATGATACAGCCAGTAATTTGGACGAGATCATGAAAATATACCTGATTAGTTATACCTGGTACCGGTACCGTACAGGACAGGACACCTAATAATAAGAAACAGGCTAATAAAAAAGCCAAGCTGAGATTGAGAGGAAAATAGGAAACTCGGGAGGTCATTATCTTAAAATTAGTGTATACATCACCCTCTCTCAAATAAGAAATCAAGCCTGGACCAGATTTCCTGTTTCTTGTTAGGTGTCCTGCACTGCTGTACTGCTGTTCATGTTTAACCAAGTGCGTATAATATTAATACTGCTGTAAAAGTATGATATCATATGATAGTTACGAGTTACGTCGTACGAGGGTATGAGATACCTACTGGCTGTAGTCATTATATACATTGTACCCGTGGGTACAGCTCTGGGCAGAAAAATAAAGACCGTTTGGGCTTCATGTTTGAACACCAGCAGCCCTTACATTTCCGCCCAGAGCGGAATGTACGTACTCGCACATGCTCATATGCTATGATATGTACGAGAAACGAGAAACCGAGCAAAATGGGCATTGGCAATGGGAGAATGGTCTGCAGTCTGCAGCAGGCTGCATTTTCACTCCCATCTGCGTCGTACAAAGTGCAACTACGAGTACTCGTACTATACTACAGGCAGTAAGTACTCTGTATGCTGTATACCAGGCACACGATAAGATATTATATGAATGTCAATATGAAATAAGTCACCGCCCGCGCCTTCGGCTTCGTTAAATTTTACGAGACATTTTCATTCGAAGGTGCCCCAGCAGTACCTTCGTACTGAGTATGATATCATACAGCCAGCTTAATGTATGTACTCGTCGGCAGGTTACGAGCATACACACGGCACGCGTAACAGCTTCGACGTCGTCAAAATCAAATCGCCTGCCGGGACATTGGCCCGGAATGTACATGTATACACACGAAAAAAAGAGAAAGAGCTTCGTACGACTATCACAATGGTTACAGCAGCAGTACTTGCTGTACCTGTAGTACCTCTGATACCTCCTCTGGTATCTCTGGTACATCATTACGAGTACAGCAGCAGCAGTGTTTCTGCGAACGTACGTCGTATTTCGTAATGTGTTAGATACTCTGTATTTGGTATATTTCGGGCGAAGCAACATGATTACTCAACTACCTATGTGTCCGAAAATGTAAGGAACGCTTTGGTGTTACCATGGGATATAAAAAGGTCCTTACATTTCCGGACAGCGTGGTGATGTGACTTGTTCAAAGTCGTTTGAGTTTGACTTACTCTTTGTGTGTGTGGAGTGTGGATCCGAAATAAACGACCCCTCCACGCAACGGACAAAAGATTTTCGCTAGGTTTTCGCCGAACTTTGGCGGACAACACAAGATTGACCAAGACACCATTGCCCGTTGCGAGCACATCTACCTCTGGAGCAGATGACGGTCACGCACAATACGCGGTCGCTCCCGGGCGTGGCCGAACAATAAAACCCGCAACGTTTGAAAAACGCACTCTCGCTCTGGCTCCTCCTCTGGGAGGAGAGAACTGGGAGGGGCAAGAAAACAAAGGGGATATGATTCCATAATTTAGCGAATGTTACACCGAAAAAGGTGTCTCGGCCGGCGGGGCTGCTCTAGCAAATGAGCCAAGAGCAACACCGACTCCACCTTTGAGTCAAGAAGAAGCAGCCTGGCCCAACTCCGAAGGCGCTGCGTGAGATCCTTCCCCTCCAAACCCTCGCCTTTCGAAGGATGAAAAAAAATCGAACGTCCCTCTCCTCTCCGCAAAGGGTCGTGAGTTGCTGAAAAAGTTTTTTTTTGTCGGGGCTAGCCCGATCGACCGCGCTTTTGCCGGGGGATACAATGCCCTCGCCTCGAAGCCGACGAACCTTCCTTGCCAGATCCAAGTCAGGCCCTCGCTGCGAGCATGTCCTTGTCGGCGCCGTCCGTCTAGGGTTTTATCATACCTGATTGGCGTTATTGTGGGGGGTTTCCCTTTAGTTTCTAAGCATGTTTATTAGGGTGTTTTTGCCAAGTCAACATCGCAAGGAGAGCCACACGCGCCACCTGTGTTGCAGTGCCCACAAAACCAAAAAAAAACTCTTGACACAGAGACACTGGAACCACACCTGTCCAGTTTTTTTTTCCTGTAGGACATTCCGTAGTTCTGCTCTAGCTCCGAACTTTCCCATTAATCCAATATTTGGCAAGGCAGATATGAGCTCCTTGGTACACTCCCGTGAGTGTGCCAAAGCGACAGCAGTTTCCGCGCCCTCCTTCGATGCGGACCTCGTCGCTGAAAATTGAAAATGTGGTTCCAGGCGCTTGAATTTGTGGATTCCAGTACTGTAGCCCAGTATTTTTTTTCCCTGCCGTAGAACGAGCTCGTGCTCGTTCTACAGCAGATTTTTTTTTCGAAAAGTACCTCGTGCTCGTTTTGCAGCAGGAAAAAAAATACTTGAATACAGTACGAGAAGCCGCATATTCAAGCGACTGGAACCACATTTTCAAACTTCAACGACGAGGTCCGCATCGAAGGAGGCCACGGAATCTGCTGCCGCTTTGGCACACTGACGGGAGTGTACCAAGGAGCTTATATCTGCCTTGCCAAGTTTTGTATTAATGGGAAAGTTCAGAGCTAGGGCAGAATTACGAAAAGTCCTACAGGAAAAACAACTGGGGTAGACGTGGTTCCAGTATCTCTTTGTCAAGAGATTCGATAAAATCGTGTTTTTTTTGTGGGCACTGCAACACAGGTGGCGCTCCAGTTCGACCGTCCAGCAACCACGGCCACAACAGAGCCAGGTTTAGGTGTAGCCTCGACGGGAAGAGGTCGCTGCTTCGGGTTTTCGGGAGTTGCGTGGCCAGAAAGGTCTCGCTTGAAAGCCAAAGGCGATCCACATGTCTTCCGCAAGATGTGCGGCAGCGTGTATACTGGGCGGTATTGGGCTAACTTCAGCCTTCACAGGTGAGGGTCTGGCTGTTGCTTCGCAGTTGACAGAGAGATACGACCTTATTTACGAATATACAAGGTATGCTTTTCTCGCTAACTCCACGGCGTTGAGGAGCGTTCTGGTGTCGTTGCTGTCTGTGCGTTCCGCGCGATGTTCAATGCCTGTGATGACTTGCAGCAGACACGCAGACACCATTTGTCAGGTACCAGAGGCACCAGTATCGGGTACCAGGTACGTTCTTTCTGGGTTAGCGACCGGTTGCATCGTGTGAATGCAAAACGCCGACGGTGTCTTTTCTCCAGCACAACAAGCACTTTGTGCTTCGTGCCATGCATATTACTGCTGCTGCTGCTGTCGTGGTGGACGCCAGCGAAAAATGCGCGGTGCAATGGACGTTGCCGCCTCGCGCAGCAGCCTCAGCTGTCGCGCTTTCAAGGCTACACTTCCCGTGTTTACGTGCGTACTGCTGCATGCATATCGTGCGCGACACGCATGCATGCATGTACGTAGTACATACAGCCCAAAGGGTGCTCACATCGCAGACCGAGCTGCAATCACGGACTGATGTGGCGTGTTATCTACAGCGTACCAGGGGTACAGCACGTAGTAGCATACCTGGTGTTTATATATACTGTGAGGAATGAGGTGGCTCTACGATAAAGCCAGAGTCGCTCTCATGGACAGAAAGAAGAAGTGCGTCGTACCGTAAAATCATGGAGCATCATTGCGCTCTTCGCTGCTATTATATAATATGTCTCGCATGCAGAGGTCATGCCTCGTACACGACCCGTACAGCCAGTCGCGGTAAATCTGCCCGCTCACCAGGCACACGACACTTAGTGCATTGCCCGCATAAATCGATGCTGCCTTTTCCGAAGAGGTAGGGTTTTGTCACGGGACTGCAAGGCATTTTTTCCCCCGACGATGACATTTTCTTCGGCTTCAGCTAACGGCAGCCACCACCGCGACCCGGAACTTTTACCCTAACCCTGTCCCTAGCGTGATCCCTAGACAAAAGAGGCCTTCTTGGTTGCTGTGCCGTGGGTTCGTCGTGCTCGGAACGACTCCACGAGATTAGGTGCTGTGCGGGCTGTGCGGGTGGAATTTCATTTTGCCTGCGCGCGCAGATCTACGCGAGCTCTGACCTCTGACTCCTCGTACATATTATACGTCTATACAAGCAGAGCGCGTATCATACATGCACCCTCGCATCAAGTATCATACGTATCATGATGAACTCTACGAGAGTCTGCCGTGAGCAGTCGTCGGGGGTCGGTTGGTCTGTTGTGTGGCTGTTACGTATGGTGTGTACGTGGATCTGGTTCTCTCACACCTCACATGGACGAATAAGCCCAAGGCTCGCCTCAGGGGGCCGCGTTAAGGCTCCGCGTGAGGCATCTTGAGTCTTGGGACTTCATAGGGGGAAAAGGGAAAAACATCGATAAAATTTGACGGTTTCAGCAGTAGTAGTAACGGCCACTGCGTGATTGGGGGATGATAATGATACTTGATATGAATACAATGGTTGGTATCCGAGTTACAATGGTTCCAATGCAAGCAGTCAGTCGTACGGCACGCGCCAATGAATGCAATGCAAGGAGGAGTCGCACGGCACGAGCGCGACGTGGTCTTTTACCCGTACTGATGGGCGCTCACGCTGCTCACAGCCGGTTGACAGCATCAAAGTTATCGTTGTTTTGGTCGCCATCTCTTATAAAGGGTCCATTTTTTCCCTTGAAAGGGGTCCGTCCCTTAGGGGATAATAAGGCGAAGACACAGACTAAGGCACATTTTTTCAAGGCTCATGCACACGCTTGTTTTTTGGGGGTAAACTTGTAGTTTGGGTTAGATTACTTTTTGGCAGTGCCTGGTCTATGTACGTGCCTTGTCGACGCGTGTCCAAACATGACACCTTTACGTAGACACGTTTCCCAAACGTAGGAGCCAGGGGTACCTACTTGAAACGCTTTTTGCGCGCAGGTAGAGAGTTTCTGCGGAAAAGGGCTTCTAATGTAGGGAGACTATCAATAGGGCCTCTACCCTGTCCTCTGAGTTAGCGAGTTCCAGTGTATCGGCGTTGTTTTCGGACATGAAAATCGCCATTAAGGCTCGAAACAGCTCTTAAGGTACCCATCTCCGAAAAAGGCCGGTAAGGCTTTTGGTAAGGCGGCCTGGGCCCACAACCGACGTGTAGTATAACTTACCAGACTATGGTCCAGTCTCTCCCTCCTTCAGCGTTGGCGCTTGCTCTGTCTGTGCCGAGCGGTCAATACTGGCTCTACAAAGTGAACTTAGGGAGCAAGCAGAGCAGTGCACGAAATCGCTTAGACGCACCGGCGCTGTATGTATATACTCAACAGAGTAGTACCGTCGAGTATAAAGTCAAGGTTCTACTTCTCATATACACGAAATTGTTTGTTATACAGGTACTATATGTAAATACATGCATATACCTGGTATGTATATAACACTACCTCATACATATATACTCGTACAGGTTTTTGTCAATTTGTTCCTCTTGGCAGGGAGCGGTACAGCAGTAGTATAATGTATCGTAACTCAAGTCTCGACGTGAGCGAGCACCACAGCCACGGAGAAAGGGAGGCATCGTTCTGTCCGGCATTCTTCGCGGCTTTTTTTTTTTGTGGTCTGTGGTGTTCTGGCTGATGGATGTCAGATGTCAGGGACCGACCGCAATTGAAGAAAAAAAAATTCCGCAAGTTATTGAAGGGGAAGAAAGAAGAAGCGACCGAAGAAAAAATGGCAAATTACAACCTCGGCCTACTGCTTGGTTGGGGAAATCGGATGATAGGATGATAGATTTGGCCTACGTACTGCTCGGTTGGGGGGTGATGGGATGTTATATTTGATGTCCCGTGTCCGGAGTCCGGACTATTATTGTGTACCACTTTGTCCCTCAATTTAGGGACCGTTTAGATATAGTATGTATGTACAAATGTTTCGTATATTTAGGGACAAAATGGGGGTACATACTGGTGTATTGCAAGGAGTCGTGTGACACGGGCAGGCGCAGGCAGCACATGGTCCTGCTCGTGTCTGCTCTGCTGCGCGCTGACACACGCTCACGCCGCCCGTATATCATAAGCGGCTAACAAGAAAATAAAGTTAAAAAAAATATTTTCGGTGGCTTATCTCGGGTTCCCGAAAGTACCGGTAATTAAATGAGCAGCCGTCCCGAAAGGTTTTTACCTGCCTGGTTACTATTAGTATGTGATACTGCTGGCTGTAGTACCGGTAATTCAGTGATTTTCAGCAGGCTGCTGACCTAAAGGGCAACGCGCACTTCTTCTGTTGTGTATGAGCGTCGATTACCATTACCAAGGGTTTGTATCTTGTACTGCTGTTATACCAGGTATATATGATACGAGCGTGTATTTTTTGTATTAACATCGTCCATATTTTATGATACGTACCGCTCTGTCCATTGATATATGGACCGCTTGGATTACATGTGAATAAACAAATGTTCCTTACATTTCGGAACATAGTGGTCCAAATCAAGGGCAGTTTTGGGTGGAGGGTGGAGATGAGCGAGATGTGCCCCCTGTTGAGTACGACGTACCGCATACAGGACTGCTGTAAAACTGACTGCTGTCGTACAGCTGCTGGGCCCAGGTAGATCGCAGGTCGATTCATCCGATGCAAACGTATGGTTCTTGTCGATTGAACCGTTCAATCGACTCGTATCGGAATCGCAAAATGGAAGACGATTGATTTTGCCGTTTTTTTTCATATTTCACCGGCGGCTAACTGGCCTCCTCACTCCCCCCAAGCCGAGGGAGGTGATCGCGTGATCGCCGTACAGAGCGTTGAGTTCGCACAGGGGTGCGATGGTGCGATCGTTTTTTTTCGGCACTCTGTTTTTCCAGAACGGGAAGGTGTTTAGGTTGCCAATACCGAACAAGTTTTTTTTTCGGAATAATCTGGTCGAGGGCCTTCCGAAAATTTATACAATGTTCGACTTTAGCACAAGTTTTTTGGGAAATGTCTGGTCGAGAGCCTTCCGACAATATCATGTTCGACTTTCGCACAAGTTTTTTTCTCGGACACGTCTGATCGAGAGCCTTCCGAAAATATCATGTTCGACTTTAGCACAAGTTTTTTTCGGAATTGTCTGGTCGAGAGCCTTCCGAAAATACATATAATGTTGGACTTTTTAGCACCCTTATCGTTGTCGAAAAAACGCTCTTATAGCGCTGAAAAACGATCGCACCCTTGTGTGAACTCAACGCTTTTTTTAGCGGTGGTGATTATTTACGGTGGACCTTAGTAAATACTTGGTAGGATCTACGGTATTTTCTAAAAGCTACCACTCTGAACCAAAATATAAGGAGCATTTAGATGAATTTTTAATGTACCAATGGTGCTTATATTCCGGGTCAGAGTGGTATATATTTACCTGTTTTTATCAACAATATTTGGTCCTCTTTACTATTAATAGTATGGTCCTCCGTAATAGTGAAGTGGTTGGGGCTCGCTTCGCTCCTTTGAGTTGTTGTTGTTGTTGTTGTTGTTGTTGTTGTCTTCACATTAAAAACCGTGCCGGTCTCTCTATCCAGTACCTCCATCTGTCCGTACTAATCCAACACTTGACACGGTCGATTCCCGTGGTCACAGGCTAACTTACCCAAAAAAGGTATACTGAAATAAAAGTGGAACCCGAAGGGTCCGCAAAGCGATCAAAGCCAGTCAAAAACAGATAGTCTGGAGCCCTCCGCTCCCCTCTACACGCTATGTGAAGGTAAAAATAAAAATGGAAAAGTCAACATCACCAATCGGGGGTACACGCCCCCTGATTCTATCTTGGTGCCCCTATAATGCCGGGGTGTTCCGTGCCGGGTTCACACCGGTCAGGCAAACAAATCGAGTCCTCCACCCCGATTATAAACGCAGACATGATACGGGGGAAGGGAACTATGGTCCCGTGTGACTGATGTACCCCCGGCCTGCGAGCAGTGTAACTGCAAAAGGTCAAAAGCAACGAAGGGAAAAAGACGAAGACAAAGACAAAGAGACAAGTCAAAAGTACAAGCAAACACTCACACAAACAAGACCGCAGAGACAACACATTGACACGTCATCCCGAGGGGGTGGTGCAATGGTGCGGCGGTGGGGG
>MEHQ01002021.1:396968-398480 GCA_008828725.1 Saccharina japonica | reverse complement strand
GATGATGATGATGATGATGATGATGATGATGATGATGATGATGATGATGATGATGATGATGATGATGATGATGATGATGATGATGATGATGATGATGATGATGATGATGATGATGATGATGATGATGATGATGATGATGATGATGATGATGATGATGATGATGATGATGATGATGATGATGATGATGATGATGATGATGATGATGATGATGATGATGATGATGATGATGATGATGATGATGATGATGATGATGATGATGACGATGATGATGATGATGACGATGATGATGAGGATGATCATGATGATCATGATGATGGTGACGATGGTGATGATGATGATGGTGCTGGTGCTGGTGATCATGGTGATGATGTTATCGTGATACGTCGCTAAATGACCCGAAATCTAGCCCCGTTGTCACGAAAACAGCTGCCGCAAGCGTCCCGTTAGAAGCGCAATCCAAGTACACCGCAACGCGTGAGGAAACAGCACTACGGGCTGTTGTATGTCTCACCCCTTGTCGCCTACCAAACCAAATAATACCAGGAAAATACCCATGGTACGTTGTGTAACATCCCCGTCTCCGGTTTGGTGCACTAGATAGTAGCGAGAAAACGATCTCTATGTTAGGAGATAGATGGTGGCCACAGGCGGCGAAACAGGAAGGGGATAGGATTAGCAAAAGGTGTATTTGTAATATATGGAAACAACGTAATGGGCGCCCGAATGTTGGAGGTGTCTATTAGGAGTAGAAACGGTGCTCCGTCTGGAAAGGGATGCGAGGTCAAAAGTAAAATGACTTAAGGCAGGCAACAAATGAGTACCCCCCCGCCCCCTCCTCTCCCCGCCTTCTGCTCAAGTATGGAGACCTTGCTCGGGCTAGATAAAACCTGAAAAGGCCCCATTAATCGTTGCCCCGGCTGATATGCCCTACTCGTACAGCAGTAGTTGGAGCTGCCCCAACCCGTCCCATCCCACCCCACCCCACCGCATCCCACCCTCGAAGAACGAGTAGTATCGGTTGTTACACGACCTACGTAGCCACTCAGAAAAAAAAACACATGGAAGAAATAAAATCACCAAGTTGGCACGAAAAACACGGAGGGAGCAAACGGTTCAGACAGCCCGATGATTACAAAAAATTACATGATCTTATCTCAGGGCTCGCTCTCGGTCACCGGCAAGTTCCGCTCCTGATGGCCAGCGATGGTTTTGAGGGTGGCGTTGCTTTGCTTGGTGTGTGAAAGGCGAGAAAGAGCCGATGCCGAAGATATAAGGTTTCATGAGGGCTGGTTGGCGTTTCTTCCGTTTCTTATCCCCAACAGGAAGGGGATAGGATTAGCATTTTTTTTTTTGTATTATATGGAAACAGCGTAATGAGCGCCCAAATGTTGGAGGTTTCTCTATTAGGAGTAGGAACGGTGCTCCGTCTCGAAAGGGATGCGTGGTCAATGGTCAAATGACTATTAATAAGGCAAGCAACAAATGGGCACCCCCCCTCCCTCTCGAAAGGGA
>MEHQ01002021.1:334468-391968 GCA_008828725.1 Saccharina japonica | reverse complement strand
CCCGCTATGGGAGATATTGCTGGCGTACTCGCAGACAAAGATGCACAACTGGGACAGATCATCGATTCCCACTTCATGATCTATAAGCAGTAGTCCTTTTAAGGCAGATCTATTCCCGATCTTGTATGATCTGTATGATCTAGCTCATTTTGCCGGGTGAGACCCATACAATCTACACATGATCTATAGCATATGCGCCCTGGGATAGATATGTACTGCACAGATCCTGCACAATCTCTCCTAACGGAGCTACCGGTGATCTACTGTAGATAGATAAATAGATGAATACATCATTATCTGTCCGAGCTGTGCAAATATGTTCGTTGACGGTCCGGGCACTGTTATCCCTTGGTGGACCGAAAATGCCAGTTAAGGTCTAGGAACTCCCTATATCGACGTGTGCTGTGCTACGGAAAGGATATACCAGGTACTTTTTAGCCAAAAGTGTACCAGGTATATGACTGACTATTAGTGTGACTATTGTTGTTAGTATCCCTTCAAGGAAGGAACTACTCGATAAGGCCTGCCTTACCTTTGGAAACCCAAACAATGGTTGTGACTGACGGCGGGCGTACACGAAAAAAAAAATCCCCCGACACCCCACTATGACACTATGATACTCATTAGCGAGAGAGACCCAGACAGGTGTATGCTAAAACCAAGTAAAATACAAAACTGATTTGAAAAAAAAGACATTTTTCGTCATTTTTGTCCAATAAGCTCACGGCACTGGTTTGTTTTTCGTTTTGAACTCGGGCAGCAGTGTAGGTCACTTTTTCTCTTTGACGAGTACGTACCCCTGCTGTGGCTACCACGCTAAACTCAGGGGTAACTCCATAAGGCATGCGTTATCTCCGGAATATTACTTGATTATAGGAACTCCATACCTCACCCTAACACTGACTGGCTTTTTAATTTAAAAAAAACATGGCTTAAGGGCTCGTTTTAACGAAGAAGAAAAAAAATCAATTTGGAAAAAAAAAATATTAAAATCCGCTTTTCATTGGTCAACAACACACGCACCAGCACCAAAGATTAGGATCTTGGGGCATAATATTTGGTGCTGGTGCGTGTGTTGACCAATGAAAAGCGAATTTGAATTTTATTTTTTCCAAATTGAATTTATTTTATACTCGTTAATTCGGGCCCTAAACCCCAATGATATTGATAAAATGTTGCAGCACAAATGGAATATGTACTTATCACACCGGGTGATGAATAGCTCCTCAGCAGAGGAGTAAACTAATACCTGGTAGTCAGTAAGAGTCAGTCAGAAAATACTCTTCCCAAAAGTGCTACAGCAGTGACAAGCCGAAACAATTCACTCCACATTGCTCTTATTATATGTAGTGGGCAATATCTAGCTTTTAGTATATATGCGGGACATGCCGTTTTGACCGCTCTTAAACCCCGAATGTTCTTATCTTGGGCGCTCTTAAATCGGGGCACCCACTGTACGTACTTATCACCCCGGGTGATCGCTCCTCAGTTCAGCATACGGCGCGACATGTCGTTTTGACCGCTCTTAAACCCCGAATGCTCTTATCTTGGGCGCTCTTGAATCAGGGTACCCCACTGTACGTACTTATCACCCCGGGTGATAGCTCCTCAGTTCAGCATACGGCGAGACATGTCGTTTTGACCGCTCTTAAGCTCTTATCTTGGGCGCTCTTAAATCGGGGTACCCACTGTACGTACTTGTCACCCCGGGTGATAGCTCCTCAGTTCAGCATACGGCGAGACATGTCGTTTTGACCGCTCTTAAACCCCGAATGCTCTTATCTTGGGCGCTCTTGAATCGGGGTACCCACTGTACGTCCTTATCACCCCGGGTGATAGCTCCTCAGTTCAGCATACGGCGAGACATGCCGTTTTGACCGCTCTTAAGCTCTTATCTTGGGCGCTCTTAAATCGGGGTACCCACTGTACGTACTTGTCACCCCGGGTGATAGCTCCTCAGTTCAGCATACGGCGAGACATGTCGTTTTGACCGCTCTTAAACCCCGAATGCTCTTATCTTGGGCGCTCTTGAATCGGGGTACCCACTGTACGTCCTTATCACCCCGGGTGATAGCTCCTCAGTTCAGCATACGGCGAGACATGCCGTTTTGACCGCTCTTAAGCTCTTATCTTGGGCGCTCTTAAATCGGGGTACCCACTGTACGTACTTGTCACCCCGGGTGATAGCTCCTCAGTTCAGCATACGGCGAGACATGTCGTTTTGACCGCTCTTAAACCCCGAATGCTCTTATCTTGGGCGCTCTTGAATCGGGGTACCCACTGTACGTCCTTATCACCCCGGGTGATAGCTCCTCAGTTCAGCATACGGCGAGACATGCCGTTTTGACCGCCCCCCCCCCCCCCCGCCGTGATAGTCTGGTTTTACTGTACGCTCACGGATGTTTTTTCTGTCGCTGTATGTGCGTTACTACCGTGTCGTGTCGGCAGGGAGCTCGAGGAGGCCTACGAGGCGGCAAAGGCCGACCCGGCCTTCCACGAGGAGGTGGCCTGGTACCGCCGGGAGTACATCGGCGGCCCCACCCCCATGTACCACGCCAAGCGCCTCACCGCAGAGATGGGCGGTGCCCAGGTGTGTGCTTTTTTTGCGATTTTTTACGATTTTTGGCGGATAGCCCATTGGCCTACAGTAGTTCAAAAGGTGGCCCCTTACAGTCAGTAGTGGAAGAAAAAAAAAACGGTTGGGGCAGAATTTTGAGGTCCCTTATATGCCGTTGCAGTACTGGTCCCTCTATAGCGCCGGTATGTGCCAGCGGGAAAAACCGGTGCGTAGCGGCATCCGGCGCTACTCCGGATTTGGGAATATATAGGTTTTAGTATGGAAACGGAAACCTGTGCCAAAGCGATTTCACCGGCGCTATAGAGGGACCACTACTGTAACGGCATATAAGGAACCTCAAAATTCTACCCCAACCGTTTTTTTTTCCCACTACAGCAGCACTGACTGTATGGGGCCGGTACCAACTCCGATAAGGGACGTTGGTATGTGTATAAGGGACCTCCAATCCTAAACGCACTATAATAGGGTCACTTAAAAGGGGCTGCCTGCTACGGTACCCATTTTGAGACCCCCCGAGATAAATACCTTAAGTACGCGCGTTCGAAGGATCACACTCCGCGTACAAAGATGAGTTTCGACGACATCCTCGATCTCACAGCTGTTGTTTTTTAAGTTTTTTTTTAATATAGGGCGTTCAAAACAACGATAACTTTGGTTGGTGTTATTTTTACCCATCCGCCGGAGGATTTCCAAAAAAAAAAAAAAGTTGGTGTTATCAACCGCCTCGTATGATATATAAACATACATGAACATATCGTACGAGGAACGTGAGCTTCCCCAGCAAGCAAGCACTGGTAGATCATGCTGCCATCCGTGCTTTATATGTGTAGGACTCCTTGCCTTGCAACCATTGTAACTCGGACTGCAACCATTGTATGATTATCCCCCGATTACGCAGTGGCCGTTACTACTACTACTACTGCTGAAACCGTCACTTTTGACCGTCGGTTTTCCCTCTATACTATAACCAAGTTAATCAAGTCCCAAGAGGGTTATAGCTTACCTGGTACGTCAGTAGAGGACCGTGCGTTAGCTGAACTTCACGGCTAATTATTATCGCGAGGGGCCAGACCATACTAATCAGAACCCGCGATGGACTCAAAAACCAGACATCCCCCCTATGTGTACACACCATATTTGGTTCTGATTACTACAATAGCCCATCCCGTAACAGTCAGCAGTGTGAACTTCACGGCTAGTTGTTGATTAGGTGGCGAAAGTAAGCCAACTAGTTGTTTGTCGGGTGGCAAAGTTAGCCAACTATTGCTAGTTATTAGTTGGGTGGCGAAGTGAGCCAACTAGTTGTTGGTTGGGTGGCGAAGTAAGCCAACTAGATTGTAGTTGGGTGACGAAGTAAGCCAACTAGTTGTTTGTTGGTTGGCGAAGTTAGCCAACTATTGGTAGTTACTAGTTGGGTGGCGAAGTAAGCCAACTAGTTGTGAATCTACGTACATAGCCAACTAACAACTAGCCGTCGACTTATAGTCAGCCAATTCACAGTCCTATATACTACTCATGGAAGCTACCTAGCCAACTAACAACTAGTCGGCGACTTACAGTCAGCCAACTCACAGCCCTATACGTAACCCTGTTGTTTTCCTTTAATCTTGACTTGTATCTACAGAGTGGTGTAACGTGCCGGTATGTGCCAGCCAACAATACCGGCACTACAGAGGGACCGCTACAGCAGTACCTAATTCACCCCCCCCCCCCCTCCCCGTATGTATGCTATATGGAAAAAACGTATTGAGCGCCGAAATGTTGGTGTCTCTGTTAGGCGTAGGAATAGTGCCCCGTCTCGAAAGGAGTGCGTGGTCAATGATCAAATGGTCGAAAGGAATGCTTGGCCAATGATTAAATGGCTACGTAAGGCAAGCAACAAATGAGTACGCCCTCCCCCCCCCCGTCTTGTAAGGGATGCGTGGTCAAGCAACAAATGGCTAAGTCGAGCAACAAATGAGTACCCCCCCCCCCGGTGCTCCGTCTCGAAAGGGATGCGTGGTCAATGGTCAAATGGCTAAGGCAAGCAACAAATGAGTACCCCCCCCCCCCCCCATGGTCATACGACTACGGCCATGCATGAAAATGAAGTACACCCCGCGCGAGGAGCTAGCACACACGGGTGCGCACAAGATCAACAACGCCGTGGGGCAAGCCCTCCTGGCCAAGCGCATCGGCAAGAACCGCATCATCGCCGAAACGGGAGCAGGGCAGCACGGAGTCGCCACGGCCACCGTCTGCGCACTCCTGGGCATGGAGTGCATCATCTACATGGGGGCCGTGGACTGCGAGAGGCAGAAGCTTAACGTATTCCGAATGAAAATGCTCGGCGCTAAGGTGGGGCTCAACTACTAGTAATAGTGCTACAGAATATTACGAGGGGACATGTTACGGGGGACCATAGTTGGGAGAAAGACGGAAGTGCGAAGATAATAAATGGGATGGAAAAAAAAAAAAAAAAAAAGTAAACAGGACCTACGTAGGGTATACACAAAAAACCTACCAGTCCGTGCAGGAATATAAGGGCGATTTGACTGTTTTCAAACAAGTGGAAGTGTTGCAACGATTTTTTCGACCGGAGTTCGATTCTGGGCATATGCGTCGTACAGGTATATATTTTCCTAGTTTTCGTCACAAGATTTGGTCCTATGTTCTATGGTCCTCCGTAATAGTATTCAGGACCAAATATGCTTGGTTAAATTACTGGAATATGTATTTATCATAAGTTTTTTTTGTATGTTATGCGCATAGAAAGATGTGGTCAGGTTACGCGAACAATTTTTTTGTTGCGATGTCATGTTTCGGGTGATATATTTGAGCTCCTCAGGTTTAAGGAGCTCAGAAAACAAGGCACCACCCCTAAAAAGCAAGGCCTCGCTTGTCGTGCAACACCTTGGATTGTATGTATGTCGTACGGGGACGTAAACTAACCGTCCCCTCTCCCAGCAGTGCGGTTTGCTTCGTGTGTTTGGATGGGGGGGGGGGGGTACGCATGACATATCGCAGACGGTTTTGGTGTTTACCGCCCCACTCCCCATGCGAAACGTTTTTGTTTTTGTTTTTGTTTACCTCTTCAGGACTGCACTCCCGTTTTGGGGACAAATGACTTGGAATTAGAGTCAAATATATGGTTATGTGCAGTGCAGTACTAAAAGGGTTATAACGTGAAGATGTCCAAGCCGATCGCACCTTTTTTTTTATTATTTGTTGGGCGCACCTGCCTTTGACCCTCTCGTCCTCCGTTGCACAGCACACGCATGCGTGTGGCGGGCGTGTGAGCTGAGGGTTCGCGTGTGGTGTCAAGTGATATTTTTTGTGTCGTATGCCTCCGTGTAGTGTAGTGTGTGCACTGATTGTTTTCGCTCGAGGTCTCGTGTGATGATACCCTGCGTACACCTCGGGGTGTGTACTCTATTAATAGCACCATTGCCGTCGACTTTTCTGCCGTTTTTTTACTCCCTGCGTCCTTCGTTTTTATTTGCTCAGGTACGCCGGGGTGTATAATACTACCGTCGTTGCTTACTCCCTGCGTCCTTCGTTTGTTTTGCTCGGGTACGTCGGCGTGTACAAACCACTCGTACCGCCGTCGACTCCTCTTTGCAGTTGCTCACGTGCTTGAACTCCCTGTTTTTTCTTTGTTTTCTTTGTTTTTTTTTGTTTTTTTTTGTTTTTATTGCGCTCCAAGGTGGTGCCTGTGGAATCCGGGAGCCGCACCCTTAAGGATGCCATCAACGAGGCGATGCGGGACTGGGTGACGAACGTGGAGGACACGCACTACCTCATCGGCTCCGCGATCGGCCCCCACCCTTTCCCCACGATCGTGCGAGACTTGCAGGCCGTCATCGGCAAGGAGGCCCGCTCGCAGGTATATATATTTGAAAAAAAAAAAAAAAAAAAACAGCTGTGAGCTCGAGGATTTCGTCGAAACTCATCTTTGCTAGCTGAGTGTAATACTTCGATCGCGCGTACTTACGGATTTTATATGTCCTCATGCAGGATGTACATCCCGTATGAGGGGGACACAATCTGAGGCTGTAGAGTTCAGGAAGTGTGTGTCTATTTGTGGGGGGAGAAAAAAGTAAATGAGTAAAATTAAAATTAAACAGTCTGAAATAAACATACCAGGTATACTATGGTGTTCCGACGAGTCGACGTGATAGAGTGGGTCTACTATTAGTAGCATACGTATATATGCCGCACCCCCTTACACTCTGACCCGACCCGAAATATAAGGACCGTTTGTGAATTAACATTCAATCTAAATGGTCCTTATACTTCGGGTCAGAATTGTTGTTGTTGTTGTTGTTGTTGTTATCTTCACATTAAACTCGTTTCAGTTGCTAATCCCTATAGTCTGATCTAGCAAGATCACGGCCCGTGGTCACAAAAGTGCTAGAGCCATCAGAGAATCCTAAAGAACACGTACACTTAGCAGGGAAAGGATACACAAGTCCGAAGAGGTACACCTAAAATCCCTACAGCATGTTATGCGTGTCCAAAACTGAACTACACGCCCGCAATCTCCATTCGACTACAGCAGCATCGCCCCCCCCCGCCCCCTCCCACTCTTTACCAATGAATTTGCCGACTACAGCGTAACTACTGTCTGAAGTGCTGTCTGTACAAAAACACACGGTAGGCGTGGGAACAAGATGGAGCACGCAGCTGCTGTCTGAAGTGCTGCCGGAATGACAGTCCGCGGGCACACCGTGAAAAAGAACCGCCAACCAAAGCCATCACGTCAATTGACAATTGCCCGAATCTATCCTGAACGTCTGTGTTAGGCACAGCATTATAAACATCGACACTGATTATGGTTGATTGTGTCTGATCTGATCGGCTTAGCCTTAGGGTTAGGGTTAATTGTACTCGTCTCGGGCACAGTGACCCTCAACCATTTTATGTTCGAATAAGTGGTAAGCCACTCAGCACTTATTCGCAAATAAAATGGTTGAGGGTAACTGTGCACGAGACGAGTACAACTAACCCTAACCCTAAGGCTACGCCGATCAGACTCAGTCAACCATTCGTTCTTACCACTTTTTCGACAAAATGGTTTGAGGGTCAAAGACCGCACCCCCTTAGTGAGGAAAAAACACTTGGAATTAGTAGAGTCGCATGTAGGTGTATGTACGTATGATACAGTGCACAGGTATAAGGGCTACGTATAACAACCGCCGCCGCAGCAGCAGCCATGGATGCCTCTGCTTTCATGGATGGATGCCACTGCTGTCATGGATGGATGCCACTGCTGTTGATTCCATCCTCCGCGAGCGGCGAGCAACTAACCAGTAGAGCTTTTTACCAGTTCTTCGATAAAAGGGGCTGCAGTAGTACTGACCTGACCAATGGTTGATTGTGTCTGATTGGTTTAGCCTTAGGGTTGGGGTTGGGGGTACTCGTGTCGAATACAGTGTGTATCAACCATTTTATGTGCGAATAAGCTGTAAGCCGCGTAGCACTTATTCGCACATAAAATGGTTGAGGGTCACTGTGCACGAGACGAGGACAACCCTATAACCCTAAGGCTAAGCCAATCAGACTCAATCAACCGTGGGTTCTTCCTACTTATTCGACAAATGGTTTGAGGGTCACTACTGCTTGTGTACCGAGAGAGTAGTTTTTGCCGCATCACTGAATTATTATCTATAAAGTATGGAAATCGGGGAATGTGTTACTATACGTAATAGGCCTTTAGTGTGGTCGACCAATTTTTCAAGAAACTACTGTATAACACATAATTTTTCCGAGATGCTCTTAAGGGCCCGGGCAGGGGTGGGGTTAGGGTTATAGTGAGCAAAGTAGTGTTTTCGGCGTTTTTCGAAATATCTCTCCTCATAACACTGGAACCACACGCGGGGGGGGCACAACCAATTCCCCGATTTCTACAGTAGGTAATAATTCAGAATAGCGGTAAAGGCGGCTCGTACAAGACGAATATAACTATAACAACCCTAAGGCTACGGCTATAAGCGAATCAGACCAGACACAATCTACCATTGGTTGGCATGATATTCTTGGTTTGTTCGTGCCCAATGTGTGCCAACCATCTTCTCGAAAACCGGTACCACCATGTCCCTAAATATAAGCACCATTTCAATTACATGTTGATATACAAATGATCCTTGTATTCCGGGTCAGAGTGGGTTGTGGTATGGTAAGCTCTACTGCTTGTCGTGACCATGTACCCCCTCGTTTCTCTTTTATCTTTTTTTCATCGCGACTCTTTTCTTCACAGCTCAACTCGTCGCAGTACGAGAGCTTACCAATCACCAGCTAGTCGATAATTGATCTGATTGGGCTTAATTAGAGCGACAGGATTTGGGTTGGTCTTGATTGGCTCAGGGTTAGGCTTAAGAGTTACGCTTAGTTATGTATGCTCGTGTCGTACACAACAGGGTGTGGCAACCATTTTATGTGCGAATAAGTGGTAAGCAACCCTCTCTCGTCTGACTTTTTTTACGTTTTTACCGTATCCATGGAATCTTGGAATAATACAAGTACTGTAACTACAAACTCTCGTTTGGCCTGGTTGGTGTTGTTTGACTGGTTACTTTCCACGTGGCTACGTACGTCTTTTCTCTTCACCTTTGTCAAAAACTTTTCAAAACGTTCTTCGATCTTTCGCCCGGTGGCTACGTACGTAGGAGCAGCGGGCACCGAGGAAGGAACGCCTGCTGTGTGTTCTCCCTTTTCAGGTTGCGACACCCCCCGGGAATTCAAGCCAAACCACACAATCATCCCGAAGGGGAACTTTTGTAATACTCGTATACTCGTAGTCTAATGCATCACTCTTTTACTTTGCCTCTCGACTCACGGGAGGTTTTACCCTGTATCATAGGGCACAGAATATTGGGGAAAAAATCGTCAATCCTCAAACCTCGCTGTCTTGGAATCATACCACAGAGCACTACAAGAGCAGCCATACACCTCGCATAACCACAGATCCTTGGAATCGCAAGCATGTAACGGTCGAATATTGTAACCACTATCATACCAGGCACCAGGTATATACATTTGGTTTATGCTCCTTCTTCGTCTCGTATGTTTTCAGGTGTGGGAAAGCGTCGTGCTTCCCGGCCGAATTTTGTTTTTAGACAAAAAAATGTTCTGTTTTTTTTTCAATCTTTGTTTTCGGATCTTGCCTATTACGAGGGACCACAGCAGTAAATAGAGACCTACGGTACAGACAAAACCTATATATTTCCCTAATTTTACTCACAAAATTTGGTCCCCTCTTTACTCACGGTCCCCCCCCCCGTATTGGTGAGGCTCCAGCACCTTCGTGTGGCCACTGGACTCTATATTTTTTTACCGAAGAGTTAGCGTGAGGACATCATCAACGACAACAACAACAACTTCGAAGTACATAATCATGCAATCTCAATCTTAAATCTCAATCTTGAATCTCAACATTAAATCTCAATCTTGGAAATCAATCGTAAATCTTAATCTTGAATCTCAATCTTAAATCTCAATCTTGAATCTCAATCTTGAATCTCAATCTTAAATCTCAATCTTGAATCTCAATATTAAATCTCAATCTTGAATCCCAATCTTAAATCTCAATCTTGAATCTCAATCTTAAAAATCTGCAGATCCTTGACATGGCTGGGAAGCTCCCGGACTACGTGGTCGCCTGCGTCGGCGGGGGCTCTAACGCCATCGGCATGTTCCACCCCTTCGTAGCGGATGTTGACAACGGGGACGTGAAGCTTGTGGGGGTCGAGGCCGGGGGCAAGGGCATGGACGCTCTCAACTCCGCGACGCTCACCCAGGGCAGCCCGGGAGTGCTGCACGGGACTCGCACGTACCTCCTCCAGGTGTGTACTGTAACTGCTGTAATCGTATAGTACAGTATAGAGAGAGAGAAAAAAAATAGAAATCACAGGTGTGAGATGTTGTTTCTTCGTCGAGACTCATATTCTGCTAGCTTTCGGTGTGACGTCATCCTTGCACCAGATATCGCATGTACGGCGGTATTGTAGATGGTATGTACGAGTAGGCGCCCGTCCTCCTGTCTCATATTATATTTGTATGTATACTGGTGTACAGGTATATGCCCGTGGTCCCGTGGTACGTTTTTGGAGAAGTTATGAATAAATGAAAGTGAAATTCCGGGTGTATGTAGAGTGAGATCGAAGATTTTTTGTGGAAAGCTCGTCCTTTTGCCTATTGTTAAAGAACTTGCAGTTTGTTTTGTGTGCTTGTGTGTGTTTTTATTATTATTTAGAGGAATATACTCTCTGGCTCCGGTGTGTTTCCGCCATTGTGGGTCTCCTTAAGCATGTATTTTGATAATATGCCAGGTTTTTATTTGCAACACCTGTGCGCGCCACTTGCTCGTTTTTGTTTGTTGGTGCCGTGCGCGAGCTGACCACAGGTTCATACTTAGTTTCTCTTTTTTCTTTTCTTTGTCGTCCTTTTTTCGTTCTTCAGTTTTTTTTCTTTTGAAATCATTTTCGTCTTTTCAATGGCTGTTTCTCGCTGTTGTTTTATTTTTTTGCGATTTTTCGTTTCTATTTTCTCGTTCGTTCGTCATTTGTTTCGCGATCTTTGTGTTTCGTATTTTGATTTTCGTTTTTTCGTTTTTTTCTTTCGTCATGTATTTTTTTCCTATTTTGATTTTTGCGCTTTTTCGTTTTTCGTTTTGTGTTTTTTTTCCATCCCATTCCAGGACGAGGACGGTCAAATCCCGGAGACACACTCGATCTCCGCCGGACTTGACTACCCCGGGGTGGGCCCCGAGCACTCGTGGCTGAAGGACAGCGGAAGGGCAGATTACGCGGCGGTAACCGACGTCCAGGCGCTGGAGGCACTGCAGCTGCTGGCGCGCACAGAGGGTCTCATCTCTGCCTTGGAACCATCTCACGCCGTCTACCACGCCATGCAGGTATGATTGTTGTGGGGGTTGGGGTGTAAGAGTTACCGTTGCGTTTTGGTGGTGGTGGTGGTGATGGGGGTTTGTTTTTGTGTTTTGGTGTTGGTGGTGTCGGTGGTAGGGTATTGTCGTTTTTTGTTGATGTTTTTGGTGGTGGTGGTGGTGGTGATGATGTTTGCTGTTGGCGGCGATGGCAGTGGTGGTGTTGTTTTGATGGTGAGCTCGTCGCCGAAAGCCTATTCTAGTATGTGTTCACGAGACAGGTGCCTACAATTAGTTATAAGACACAAGGGAAAACAACTGTACATATATAAGACACAAGGAAAAATAACTGTGCATAACTACGTATCTACTATGCAAACAAGGGAGGAACACGCTCGTAGATACGTATGAACATTGCAATATAATTCAGGTGTAAGGGTAGCTCATTTCTTGGTGAAGGATGCGTACGTCGTGCCTGCGGACGGTTATATTGTGCGTGCGCGCCAGTGTGCTCCATTTGTTTTCTCCTTGTTGCACAATTTTGACAGCAGCAATGTTAATGTTGTGTTCGGTTCTCTCTGGCGCGAGATTAGAGATAAAGCTCGTGGGAGAGGGACGTTTTGCCGAGAGCTACGAGTACGCTGCTGCTGCTGCTGCCGCTGCCCCCCCCCCCCACCGAGGTCTCCCCCCNNCCGCCATCCTCCTCCCCCTTCCCGGTGTTGCCTTGCAAATGTCAGATGGCCAAGGGTCTGTCTCCGGACAAGATCGTTCTCGTAAACCTCTGCGGGCGAGGGGACAAGGACATGCACACCGTCGCCAAGTACCTTGGCGAAGACGTTTGATTTCGTATTTCAGCAAAATTTCAGATTTGATGTTTGCATCATTGAGATTTGATCAAATTGAGAATTGTGTTCGTTGAATGGTGGTGGTGGTGGCGGTGACGATTGTTTTGGGAATTGAGAATTGTTTTTGCGTTGATAATGACGCGGGCGATTTTTTTTTTGTTTGATAGTTGAGAATTGTTTTCGTTGTGATCATGTCAGGCGTTCTTTTTTCATGTATGTGACGATTGTTTTCGTTTATGATGGCGACGATTTTTTGTAGAAATTGATAAATGTTTTTGTTGAATGATGGTGGCAATTTTTCGGTGGCTATGATCGTTGTTCTCTTTTGATGATTTGACGATTTTTTACATAATGGAGAAAAGTTTTCGTGGATGATGGAGCGGTTTTTGATATTTACGAATTGTTTTCGTTGGCGATACGAAGCGTTATTTTGATAATTGTTTTCATTTTCTCTTCGTGGGGAGATTTGATGCCTCCTTTTCGTTTTCGATGGTGGCGGTCGCTCTTTTGCCCCCCGTTGGTTCGTGGGACATTTGTTGCATCGCCACGGGCCGATTGGGCTTTTGAAGGCGTTGTTATAGCGTTAGTACAGCGGCAGCGGGGTCTCCATCGAAAAGTGGCGTTTTTTTTCCCCAGGGGGTACACGGGTACATGCAAGGGGTACACAGCAATAGTAGTCTTCTTCGAATGATACGTGTATAGGTCGCTAGGGATCTGTCTGCGTGTTGGTCGCTGCTTGGCCTATATATGATTTCCCCCAAGTCCTGTTGGGCCCGTAGGTTCTCCCTGAAGGACATCCTTGGTACGTGAACATGGATTCATATATGCGGCGGGTATATTAGCGGATACTGGCTGTTTCTGCTGTGGAACTTGGCACACAGCGGTCACTCTTAACAAAATCTCAAATCATGTCTCCTATTATGTGATACCGGGATCAAACAAAATATAAATGTCATCTAGGTGATGAATAATCGCGCTCAGCGACGCTGACCCTGGGCTGAGCGCTCATCGTACTTGGTGTGCAAATCGACGCAAAGAAAGACCAAAGTGCTCATCCTCTTTTCGTGGAAAAGTGTTTTTTTTCCTTTCATCTTAACCCCCCCCAAGAAAAATTATAGGCACGACCTAAACAAGGACAACTTTTGTCGTGTTATCAACTGCCTACGAGCGGCGTCAGCACCCAGCAGTACACGGGTGTAAGATCATGTTGCTTGCGCTTGTGCCGTGCGACTCCTTGCATTCCATCAACCGTTGTACCTCGGACAGCAACCATTGTATCATTGTCATCCACCAATCACGCAGTAGTGGTCGTTACTACTACTGCTGAAACCGTCACTTTTCTCGTATACTATAATCAAGTCCCGAGAGGGTTCCAAGGTTGTTTTTTTCATCGTTTTTTCATCCCTTTTATTATCTACGCCTTTTTCTTTTCTCTCTCCTTCCTATCAATAGTCGTTACTCTCGTACTCAGATCCGGGGTCACAAAGTAGAGGCTCTTCTCCCTCCTCCCCTAGTACGAGTACGGTTCGTGGCTTGCCTTTTTATCGCGAGAAGACTTCAGCCCTTCCCTCGTCGACTCGCACCGAGTTGTATACCTGAGGAGATCCGGGGCCACGTGACAATTTTAAGCAGAAACACGCGCGCTCTTAACTGCATACAAAGTATTGCTCTTATGTGTAGTGGGCAATATCTAGCTTTTAGTATCGGTGGGACAAGCCGTTTTGGCCACCCTTACCTCCAAAAAAATGATATTAACTTGGGCGCCCTTAATTAAACCCTTAATAACTGGTCCCACGTATTTGGGAACAAACTACCTGGAATTAGTGTGGGATGCGTGTTTCAGTCCTTAATGGGTTAGCTCGTGGTACTCACTGGTGTAGCATGGATTGGACGTTTCGCGGGTTTGGCAGTGACGGTGGCGTTTTTTTTTTGGGGGGGGGGGGGGGGTGGTTGAGGCAACAGTTTTCCGACCAGGTGGTTTGTCTTCCCGCGGCGGGGGGGGGGGCGGGGTGGGGGGGGTGGGGACTCATGTCGTGCACGGCCGTCAGTCATATGACCATATAGACGCCTCGGCTATCCCTAGCATGCCGGACGGAAGCACGTTGGGTCTTTCACCAAACTGGCAGAGCAGACATTTGCTGGCACAAGCGCAAAGCGCGCCGTGAGGTGTTGGGACGAGTCGCATGGAGGGTGAGCTGCAATCCTGGCTAAGAACCGCCTCTGAGGCGGACGTGCATATGGACGACAGCCTCAAATGAATTGATTTAATATCTGGTGTGGCCACTTCCAGAGACAGCAATGGGTATTACTATGTATCTGCCTCATGGACGCCTTACCATATCACACTACGTGATACGATCATTCCCCTTGTGCGGAGTTGAGCTTATCAACCACGCACAAATGATCTAACCAGACCGCCAGCCTGGGTGACCGCCAAAAAAAAGAAAAAATAACGGTGCCCTGGTTGTCTAGCGCACGCAGCGAGAGGCATATTTTACAGCGCCGTCGCCAAGCGACCCCAACCCAACCTATAAATATATAATATTAAGAGGAGGGGGGAGTGTACTCATGTCGTGCACGGCCGTAGTCGTATGACCATAGACTCTCGCATCCCCACAATGCCGGGACGGAGCACGTTGGGTTTTCCTCGGGGTGGGGGGGGAGGAGGGGCACAGCGTGAATTGGACGAAATCTTAGAGGTTTTCTATGTGACGGCGTTTTTTTTTATGAAAAGAAGAATAACATTTCATTTTTTCTGGGGTAATTTTACGCAAAGTCCCCCGATCGGGGTTTTTTCTCGTCAAACATAATTGCTACATAGCGCTTTCGAGTTTCTAGTATCCACGGCGCCCATGACTAGGCTGCTCCATCGAGATATGGCTGAAAAGCCTTTTTGTTTTCCAACCATTCGGGTTAAGTTTCTATTTACGGGAAACTATTACGTGGGACCATAGTAAATAGGGACCAAATATGGTTAGTAAAAACAGGAAAATATATAGCTTTTTGTCTATACCGTAGGTTCTATTTACCATGGTCCCCTGTAATAGTAAATAGGACTAAATATGGTTGGCAAAAATGAACAAATATATAGGTCATTGTGTGCACCGTTGGTTCTATTTACTATGGTCCTCCGTAAATAGTAGGAGTCCCTTCTACGTGTTAATATCCCCCTGAGCCGATGTTGGAACAGCAGTGGTGGGTACTAATGGGTAGGTTTGATGGGATAGTTTACATACCATATTATTATTATTATCTTTGCCATCCGGCAATGTGCAGTATGAGCTTCAACGTTGATCACTCATATCATTCCCGAAAGCAGAAAACCACGGAAACCAAGGAAACCTATGCGCAAAGTCTAACATCCTTCTATGTCTACTTCCCGCCAAGTTTTATCCACAATACTCCATGTGTTGTCCTTGCTCCCTCCGTCTTCCCAATATGCACTCTTTACGTTATCAAAGCAGTATACCAGTTAGTAGGTACTATCCATTGTCTGCTCTGCTTACTGCATTGCAGCGTAGTATCTCTGTGTCGTAGTTTTGTGACCACAGAAGAACTAGCATCTTTCTAGGATGAAGAATCGGCACAGACACTTGGTGTGCTGGATGTCGACGGGTAGAAAGGACGGTTTAATGTGAAGAACGCGCGCACCAGGTATTACTTAGCCAGTGTCATGTCAGTTATTGGGGTCTCTGAAAAGAAAGTTCGGTTTTCTATTTTGTCCCGTCCTTCTGTGTGGCCGTGTTATACATCTTCCATCCATTAAAAAAAAAAATACGAGTACATACATGGAGAGAAAACTGCCATTGGGTATACTCCCTATTCTACTATTTGAAGTATATGTGATGAATTAATATAGCCAGTGTCATCTCAGTTATTGGGGTCTCTGAAATGAAAGTTCAAGTTCGGTTTTCTGTTTTGTCCGTCCTTTCGTGTGGCCGTGTTACACATCTTCCATCCATTGAAAAAAAAAAGAACACATGCAAAGAAAAACTGCCTTTGGGTATTCATCCTATTTGAAGTAGGATACCCTTCTATCCGGCCGGCAATAGTTATTAATAATAATTTATTACGGAGGACCATAGTATATATAGTATATACTGGTAGTAAATACTCGTAGGGGACCTACGTACGGTACACACGAAAAAAAACTGTACCTGATATGTTTTCCTATTTTTACCAACAATATTTGGTCATATTCTAAATCCCTTTATAGGGTTTAGTTTCTGTTTCGGCTCTGAAATACCTCTATCTTTTCTTGACCGCTGTTTTTTTACCGTTATTTTTTTACGGTGATTTGTTTTACCGTGGTTATCTGTCGCCGCTTTTTTGTCCGTTTTTCGCCGCCGGGCGAACATCAGGCCTCAAGGTATGTATTTACCTATTTTTACCATTAATAAATATAATAATAACATTTGGTCTATGTATGATCCTCCGTAATATCACTTTGGCCGGTAATATAGTCACCGTTTGTAACTTGATACGGACATCAAACGTGTATTATATTACCGAACATTATGTATGGCCGGTAGTATAGACCCCATTTGGACTCTGATATGAACATCAAACGTGGCTTATATTACCGGATCAGAGTGAGTATGAACAGTCCACCGAGGGTACGCGACAACAAGGAGAAGTCTTAGAGATGACGACATGACTCCAATCTCCCCCCATTTCGGGGGAACATAGTTAATAGGTCCTACGGTATACACAAAAACCTATACCTGGTATAATATATATGCCTATTTTTACTTGCAATATTTTGTCCTATTTACTATGGTCCTCCGTAAAAAAACAATACACTTGCCAATTTTTACCAGCAAAATTTTGTCGTATTGCTATGGTCCTCCGTAACAATAGTGTCAAGCTTAGTCAAGAACAAAAAAACAAACCAGGGGAGGAGAGGGGTGGGATTTGTTTCGGTACGAATTAAGAAAACGAACCGTTTATTTCAAAACTGCCCCCCCCCCCCCCCCCCCCCCCCCCCCCCCCCGCCCGCCCGCCCGCCATGCGAGATAGTAATGAGAAAACGGTCGCTATCTTAGGAGATGGATGGTGGCCACAAGCGGCGAAACAGGAAGGGGATAAGAATATAGCAAAAAGTTTTATGTAACATATGGAAACAACGTAATGAGCGCCCAACTGTTGTTGGAGATGTCTCTATTAGGAGTAGGAATGGTGCTCCGTCTCGAAAGGGATAATGCGTGGTCAATGGTCAAATGTCTAGGGCAAGCAACAATGTCTGCCTGGTCGGTGAAAACCCGAACATGGCTCCGTCCCGGCATTGTAGGGATGCGAGGGTCTATGGCCATACGACTATATACGGCCATGCATGAATATCGAGTACACCCCCCCTCCGTCCCCCATCATGGTAGGGATGCTAGGGTCTATGGTCACACGACTACGGCCATGCACGGCATGAGCACACACATCCTGTCTACGTGCGAATCAGGGAGGAGATCGTGAGATAAGCATAATTTTTTTTAGAAATATAATATGGACGATTACGTGCCGAGCGCCCCGATGTTGGGGGTGTGCTCTCTATTAGGAGTGGGAACGGTGCTCCGTCCCGAAATGTGGATGCGTGGTCAATGGTCAAATGACTTAGGCAAGCAAGAAACGAGAGTACGCCCTCCACAACCATACACGACTACGGGTTCTCTTTTTTTTCTCTTGCATGCACCTGGATTGCTAGCAGGGTAGGTCTTGCCTGTCGTATATGGCGTTGCATTGTCTGCTCTGCTTACTGCACTGAGTGTAGTATCTCTGTGTCGTAGTTTTGTGACCACAGAACTGGTACCTTTTTAGGATGAAGAATCGGCACGGACACTGGGTGTGCTGGATGTCGACGGGTAGAAAGGAAGGTTTAATGTGAAGAACACACACACACACACGGCCATGTGAGCGACATGACGAGTACACCCCCCTCGGTGAAGACCCGACATGCTCCGTCCCGGCATTGTAGGGACGCGATGGTCTATGGTCACCTACGACCACGGCCATGTGTAAAGATTATCTTCGTGGTTCAGTGGGTAGTGCTAAATAATCCCCAAGGGTAGGTCGAGGGTTCGAATCTCGCCGATTTCATCATTTATGTATTTGTTCTTCTCGAGCGTGCGCGCTGGAGACAATATGAATACTTATGATAGTGTGCTCCTGGATACTACGGCGAGGGGAGCGCCCCGGAGATCAATGCAGCAAGGTGAGATTTCAACGAACCCGAAAGTATATATTTTGTTGGTTATATATAGCATAGTCCGCTGGTCTACTCAGTCGCGTGACTATGCTAACAGTATCACGTGACTGAGTATAGGCCAGTGGACAATGCTATAAATCCAACAGCACCCCATCACACATGCGTGAACATCGAGTACACCCCTGCCCCCCTCTCTACATTCACGGATAAATTTCGAAAACGACGTACTTACTGTACAGCACGGTTCTCTCTTTTCTTTTCTTTGTTTTCAATGTAGGCGGGCTCTCCCCTGGCCTCCTTCCTGTATGGCTCCAATAACGCCCCAATGCCGCCGACGATTTTGTTGGCGCGACCCTTTGGTCCTCGCTACGGTTGTCAGTACTACTACTACTACCACTACTACTACTAGTGCTGAAATGTCGAGCCCCCACCGCCCCCCCTAATGACATTACGGGGGAACATACATATTCACAGTAATCATAATCTAATATATATATAGATTTATATATGCCTGTTTTGGTGTGTACCGTAGGCCCTGTTTACTATTTTTTTTTTTTGTCCATCCCATTTATTATCTTCGCCCTTCCTTTCTCTCTCCTTCCTAGTCGTAACTCAGATCCGGGGTCACAAAGTAGGCTCTTCTCCCTCCTCCCCCACTACGGTTCTTGCCTTGCATTTTTATCGCGAGAAGATTTCAGCACGTTCTTCCCTCGTCGACTTGCGTCGGATTCCGCCTACCCACGCCACGAAGGCGCTCTCAGCAATTGGTTCCTTTTTATTTTTTCAAATAAAGACAAAATCTCTCACCACGATCCTCCGTAATAACAGTAATCAGAACCTAATACATGTATTTCAAGTATGGGGTGTACACAGGGGGATATGCATTTTTTTGGATCCATGACGGGTTCTGAGTGTATATATACCACGACTATTGCTATGCCCCCCCCCTCGTAATAGTGGGATAGTGGGAATATAACAACACGCATTTTCTTTTTAATCGTAACTTTTATTTTCCAGCTCATCAACTCTTCTTCTTCTTATCATATCGGTACATCCTGCTGTACATGTAATCGTACGAGGTTGTGCATAGGTCCTTAGTAGCGACCTTTGTGGAGCCTAATTGGGTGTTACTGTAAAAAGGATTAAGTGGTGAACAGAGAACAGTAAGATAAAAAAAAGTTACGATTGTCATTTTGTTGTATATATGTACTGTTTTCGTAGTATTATTATCCTTGCCATCCGACAATATCTAATATATAGTATGGGCTTCAACGGTGGTCACTCAGAAACATTCCCAGAAAAAAACATAAAGCCACAAGGGAAACAAAAACAACAAAGAAGTCTACATAATAATAATGTTCTGTACTTTTTTCGCCCACGTTTGAAAATCATCAAGTCTAATATTACGGGGGGCCAAAGTAATCAGGACCCGTCACACACACAAAACCTATATGTTACAGTATGTTACTAAGCATATTTGGTCCTGATTACTAGGCTCCCCCGTCACAACCATATTTGGTTCTGATTCCTACTGGTATTATTGTGTCCATATCATGAGTATAAAGTACCCGTAGTGAATGAAGAAAAAAAATTGATTTTCCAATTTAGGCTGTTTTTTTTCTTCATATTTTTCTGGTCTGGCTTTGTTTTTGTTTTGTTGCGTTCTTGTACCCGGTACGTTTGCATCTCACTTGCTTTGCCCACTCATTTTCGATTGCTTGTGTTTCTGTTTTTTCTGTCTCACAGGCTGTGACCACAAAATAATCAGGATAAGGAATCAGGACGGGCACTGGGTATATATATACCGTACGTAATTAATGTAGTTGGGTATATATACCGTACGCGACAGAATCTGATAATTAAGGATTTGAGACTGAGATTTTGGGGGGGGAAATAAGAATGCGACCTCTTTGTACTGAAAATAGTGTGGAACACACCCAGCCTTATTATACAAAAGAATTCCAGTCTGGCCCAAAATAAGAGATTCTTAACATCTGTCGCGTACTGGTGAAGAAATAATTGTTGTTTAATGTGAAGACAGCAAAAATTCGATGAAAATCGACGAGCGTTGGGAAGGCTGAACCCTCTGCGCGATAAAGATCAAGGCAAGGGCCGCAGTGGGGGAGGAGGGAGAGGAGCCTACTTTGTGACCCCGGATCTGAGTTACGACTAGGGAAGGAGAAAGACAGAAGTGCGAAGATAATAAATGGGATGGGGAAAAAAAAAACGAAAATGAAAACGAAAACAAAAAAAACATTGGGAGGGGCGCGACGACAGCAAGGATAGAAACCAGTACTCGTAGTGATTAATTACAGCATACCACCCAAAATTCATTCAGTGGCGAATGTCCACGCCGTTTTTGGGAGATAGACCCTGAAATTTGGCACACGTGTTTTATGCGCCCTACCCGAGACTTTAACGGATGTTTTTTTTTTTTTTTTTTCCGTCAGAATAAAAAAAAAAAAAAACATCCGTTAAAGTCTCGGGTAGGGCGCATAAAACTCGTGTACCAAATTTCAGGGTCTATATCCAAAAAACGGCGTGGACATTTGGACTTTTGTGCGGTAAAAGTGCAAAAATAGGCGTTGCCTCGTAATTACTTAGTTTCAGTATAGAATCGATTTTGGGCGTAAAATATTACTTAATATGATCATACGCAGTCAGATCTTCGACTATTTGCGTGAAACTTTGTACAAACATGCCTCGGGCCACCTGGAAGCGGCTCGTTCAGAAAATAAAAATGGGGGGAAAACATGTTTTCCTACGGAAACGCCTGACTATTGTTGACCACTTTGAAGGCCTGTGATTGGTCGGGCCACATTTTCGGCGGTAGCGCCAGTTCTACTGTAGGTCTTTGAACAAAAAACTGGCGATGTCACCCTCTTCCACTGTTCATGGTGGTCAGTATGATACCAAATATGTGACATTGGAGTTGCTATTGCATGCGGCATTCGTGACTGACGAAATTTTGGGCGATATGCCTGAACCAGCCTGTAGAGGTCCCTCTGTAGTGCCGGTCGAGTAGTGCCGGTTGCCCGCTATAGTGCCTGTGGCATCGCTTGACACAGACGGGATTAACCAGTGTGGCATAAAGTGTGCGGAGTAGTGCCGGTTGCCGCTATAGTGCCGGTATTGTTGGCTTAGGGTCAGGGTTAGTGCCGGTATTGTTGGCTGGCGCATATGATACCGGCACTATAGAGGGACCACTATGTCCACTTGTACTGATGTACTTGTACTGATATACCACGCTGTCCCGAAATATAAGAACCGTTTTCATAGGATATTAATATATGAAAGGTGATTATATTTAGGGACAAGAGTGGTACTAATAACGTTCTGTCGACGAGAGATGGGTAACAAAAAGTAGATGGCGTACATATTATACATATGTATGATTGGTGATTGGTCTGTTGGGCTTGTACTACTGGTCAAAAGTTAACGATGTACCTATATATGTATATGATACGTAAAACTAGGCCGTATGCCACTCCCAAACTAATAACACTCAATAGAACACAAACAAACATGGTTCAAGATCGAACAATAAAAGAGCTTGGATGCGGCTGAGGAAGTAAGAGTACAAAGTTTAGAGGAGCATGACATGAGAACGGGAGCAAGGACAGTAATTGAGGCAGATAGTAGAGGTTATTAAGCACGAAGAACGAAGAAGGTACCGAAGGGTGTTAGACTTTAAGTTGAGTGCGTAGGTTTCCTTTTCGGTATGACGTTTCCCTTGGTTTTCTTACGTTCGGGGAATGTTTCTGAGTGGTCAACATTCAAGCTACTGTAGTCCAATAGTCTACTGTTGTAGTCCAATAATCTAGTTAGTATAATAGTAGTCCAATAGGTATCCTTGTTTGGGTTTCCCTTGGTTTTCTCTTACTTCGGTGAATGTTTGTTTCTAAGTGATCAACGTTGAAGCCCATCATGCTGCATATTGTCCAGGGACGGCAAACGCAATAACAATGATGATGACGAGTGAGCTGTCGTAAAAAATAATCACGACGAGCTCCACGAACAAACAAATAACACATTCGTACATATATAGATACCTGGTATCCCGGTAACAAATCATTAATCATTAATAATCTTGATATTATAATTCTCGTTCCGTTTGACAAATCGCCTTTTTTTTGCCACACCGCGACACATCCAACCCGTGTGGGAACAACCAAGACCGAGCCCACCCACCCACCCACCCATCTCCACAAAAAAAAATCAAAACCAAAACACTCTCTCTCGTTCTTAAATCGAGCACGAGCACAGCACAGAAGAAGAAGTGCAACATCCCCAGCAGGTAATATGCCTCGGTAACGCGGTCTCTCCTCGCTTCTTGTCTTCCCGTTTTCATGATGAATGGTGAAGAAGAAAACGGTAAAAAAATAACGTACCAGGTATATACTACGTGGCAACGAACAGCACACATATTAGACGTACGAAGCAGAATTGTTACGCTTGCTGCGATTACTTACCATTACGAACCGCACGCACTAAAGTACACTTAACCAAAAACCCCATATATACCGTCGTAACAAAACGACCACAACAAATATATGACACTGACATGATGAGAGAGAAATGGATAAATCATACACCATGACACATCGACATCGTTTTTCGTCCTCTCTCCCCGTCCAAAGGCCCGCCTAAAGAAAATCGTCCCGACTAAGTTCATTCGTACACAATTTCCCGAATCTCAAAAACAAAACACACAACAAGAGCACCGCGATAACTTGTTGCCTGTCTGTGCGATGCAAACACTATGTTATTCTCTGCAGCGCGTTGTTAGCAGGCAGGCCGTCATACCGTTCAGCCTACTGCCTTGTGCTGCTGCAGGTAACACGCCACCACTACCGTTTTCCCCACCACGAAATCTACTGAGCCTACTGTTGTACAGCAGTACTTTTCTGGGAGCAGCGCAATACGCGCACACAACACGCGCAACAGACGCAACAGGTGGGGCGGGGGGCGTTTCCCGCAAAACACCTAGCAGGGTTACATACAATATACTATTGTGTCTCACGGATACCTATGAATACCATCACGATGGACCCAAAAGACAACATAACCCTATGTTACTACGTATGTAACAATATTTGGTTATGATTACTATATGCCCCCCCGTGAAAATACTTTTGCACCTGGCATATCTGGCATATGTGTGGTGTATACCAGCATCAATTAATGGTACTCTTGATACTACTGTATGCACCCCTGCTTATCCTCGGCGCGGAAGCGTCTCTCGTCTTGCTACAGTCAGTACATAATACGTACATGATACAACACCAGTACGAAGTATAACAGTAATGACACTACAGCCTGAGGTATCCACTCGTACTTCTCGTAGCCGGAGCCAACAGCAGAGTACGCCGGCTGCGATATATCGAGCCAGCTCGTCACCCCCCCACCCCCCCCACCCTTACCTCTATTTTCCCCCACGTGTACCGTAACCCAAACATACGAAAACGAACACGACGCCTGCGATCTCGGAGCGGTGATTCCCAAGTAACATCCCCCCCCCCCTCCCCTGCCCCCCCCCCCCACCCGAACCCTCAACGTACAACATACACAAAACATACAAATACAATAAACCTGTACCAGGTATCACACTACGACAGTATATAACCATAGAGAGCGGCATGGGCGACTACTAATCCCCCAAAAACAACAAAACAACGAAAACCGAAAAGCATCTTCAGTTTTCATTTTTAACTCCCGAAAACAAAACCGAAAAAAAAAAGTTTTTTTTTCAGTTTTTTTTTTCTGGTTTTCAGTTTTGGGTCATAACTACTTCTCTCAGTAGACCGGCATCCCCCCCGAGAGGATGGACACGCCGGCAACGAAGTGGCTGGGCACGCAGCGGCGGTACCGGTTCTCCTTCTGGCCGGCCTCGTGCCAGAGCGCCAGCTCCCGCAGAGAGGAGGCATGCATGTACAGCGGGCCCCCCGACATCTCCACCACGCCGTGCTCGAAGGACCCCAGCCGCCCGCACCTCTCGTCCTCGCGGCCCCCCAAAACGTTCATCCCGCCCTCTCGAGAGAGATCAGGCTTGCACGTCGACGACTCGAAGATGATGGTTCCCGGGTCACGCAGCTGCTGGATCGGCACGTCGCGAGGCTTGCCCCCGAGCCAGCGGCGAGCCCCCGGCGTGAACCGGCCGCCGGAGCCCAGGCGCTCGGTGGGGCGCACGAGGTTCGTGCGGGCGGTCGAAGACATGTCGGGCTTGTGGACGGACGAGACGAAGAGCACCTTCCCGTGGTCAAGCTCCTCCTCGAGAGGCACGTCGCGGGGTTTCCCCCCGAGGAACCTCTTGGCCCCCGGGGTGAACCGGCCGTGGCAGCCCAGGCGCTCGGAGGGGCGGATGGCGTTAGTGCGGGCCTCGGCGGACAGGTCGGGCTTGTGAACGGACGAGACGAAGAGCACCTTGCCGCGGTTGATCTCGGTCTCTAGGGGCACGTCGCGGGCCTGGCCCCCGGACATGATGCGCATGCCGGGCCTGAAGGAGCCGTGGGTACCGCGCCTCTCCTCCGGGCGGCCACCGACGTCGTTGAAGGCGGGGAGGTAGGACAGGTCGGGGCTGCAGGCAGACTTGGGAGTAGAGTCTCCGGAGAAGGTGGTGGTGGTGGTGGTGGTGGCGGCGATCTTGGCTGCCGGGGTGAGAGAAGCGTCAGTGGCGGCGAGACCCATCTTGTACAGCGAGAGGGTTACTGTTGTAGTAGCTGCGGGGAACCTGTCGTTGCGATACGATACGGGCAGGGGGGGGTCAATCAAGGAAAGCGAAGCGGGTGGGCGGGGGAAGGAGTTTGAGGTTTTGCTTTGTCTCTTCGGTCACCATGTACATCATACCAGAGCACCTGGTACAGAGTACGAAGCCAGACAGGATGGGATAAATAAGTGCATTTTAGTATAGCAATACTAAAATCCATACGATGTATTTGTACACTAAAGCGTATACACTTATGTACGTTGTATATACCAGGTATAGCTTTTTAAATGGGCATACCAAAACCTATACAAAATATTTGTATGGCGTTTAGTATACCAGACTAAAACCATACTAAAAACCATACAGCTAAAATGAGCAAATAAGCAACAATATAGCATGTTACCAACACTATTGATAGTAATAGATGGGGTACTGCAGAATAATTTCTGCGGTTGGGAAGAACTTGCACTTCGAACTGCTGTCTGTCATGTCTGTGATGATTGACACCGCTGGTATCATTATTATGTTATCTGACACATACATGTGACATGTGGCACGCCCTCTGGGCCACCAAACGAACAAAAATGAGAAAAAAAACGAATAACCCACACAGTATCGCTGCAGCAACAGCAGCATCAAAACTACTTTCATATACCTTGATCTACCTGGTACGAAAGTACTACTACTGCTGTTGCTGTTCGTATTATCTGTAATACGACGGTATACAAGTAGACACGAGGTACAGCGGCAACAACAGCAGGTAGGGGAGCTATGAACAATACGACGTAGAGTGTAAATGATGTGCGAGCGCTGTGAAGATTCGGCAATAACACCACCCCGGTCTCGGATACCAGTACTGTACTCGTTTACATCAACAGGATCAGACACAACACGACGTGTATGTATACATGTGGTACATGCACCAGGTACCAGACCACAGCAGCAGTACTGCTGCTGCTGCTAGCTAGCTGCTGCTGCATATATGTACACTGCTGCTGCTGCTGCTGCTGTACGAGTGGCAGTGGCGAATGCGGCGCAATCTGCTGGCGATAAAGCTGGATCTACGACGCTCGATTTACTCGATTTGTGTATAGGACGTAGAATATCTGGACGGTGGGTCCGGGGGTCCAGGGAGGTCCAGCCAGGAAACTTTTTGTTTTGGAACACACACACCACAGCACGTGTCACGTGGCAGCGTTGCCTAAGAAGAAGCCTAGAGACCGTCGCGCCGTCAGCGCAAGCAGTGAGTACCTTTAGGACGCTCACGCTCTCGCTACGAGTACTCCGACTCGTGGAGAGGCAAGTCCTCTATCTTCCTCTCTCATCTCACACAGCTCTCACCTTGCTTGCTTGTTTGGATCAGCTCTATTCTCGAGTCGAGGTCGCCGTGCTTTCTCGAGGAGGAAGCGAAAAGTGTATCCTGCGTCTGCTAGTATGCTCTGAGCGAGGTCGATAGGCAGGAGGAGGACTGAAAGTCGCTGGAGATTCTCGAGTGCTGTGTGCTGTTGGGAGAGAAGCGGGTAGTGGTGGTTGGTGTTGTGGCTGTGGTGGTGGTTGTGGTGGTGGTGGTGGGTGGGTGGGGCAGGCACAAGATTCCGGGGTGTGTGTGCCGTTTTGGTTTGTTTCGAGTAATCGGTGCAATCGTTCACTCTTTGAAGTTCGAAATAATCGCTCCGCATATATACGAGTGTCCCATACTATACGCGAATAATAACACCTGCACGAAAATACGGGAAATCGCAAAATTTCTTTCAAAATTTCGAAATGACGAAAATACAACGAGAGCAGCAGGCAAGTTCCAAATTCTAAAGGATCTGAAATTCGAATCTAAAGAAAAAAGATATGACCTCGGGCCTCGGGCCTCATTAGTTTACCGGCTCAATGGATACCTTTTTGTTTGTCTCCCGCCCTACTTCTGATGCACGTGTACACGTACGTGCAATTGCCAGGTACCGCGTTGTGATATAACCAGACTACTACTACTGCGGTACGTAGAGTAACACCGAACCATACCACCAGGCGCACATGGTATACATATACATGAGGGACACAGGTACACCCTGTGACTGGGAAGGAGAGACAGCACCCAGATACGTAGACAAAGTATTAGGCCCGCGGAGCGAATCCAGCAAGATTGGGGAGACCGGAGAACGCCCACAGAGATTCGAAAGCAGCGACACCAGCGCCATCTATTATTATTGTTACAGGGGGACTCGACCATAAAGAGGACGTACGGTACACACAAAAAAAGCCTATCTGGTACATATTTAGCTATGTTTACTAACATTATTTGGTACTTACTATATAGCACTCTGTCCCTAAATATCAGCACACTTTTGATTGAATATTAGTGTGTAAAAGGTGCTTATATTTCGGGACCGAGTGGTATATATATAGTCCCCCGTAATATCAAGAGGTCGGTCACCCGCTCCACAAAAACGTAGAAGTGTGACACGTTGACGTGTGTGTGTGTCTGTTTGTTCCACGCTCACAACAAGTGATTTCGTTACTTTCGGTGCAGCTGCTGCAGCTGCTGCTGCTTGCTGCTTGCTCCTGGCGTTGGTAGCGTCAATCTGAAGGTTGCAGTTAGTTACTGCTGTTGTAGAGCTGCAGCAGCAGCTAGCTATTTTTGAGTACAAGTACGAGTAGTAGTCGGATCGTCACATAGTTTTGGACAGCTAGCTCTGTAGACCTTTACATACAGCAGAGCTTTTCTTTTGCACCACCACCACCACCACATGTTCGCCAAATAGTCTCCAACTATTATTAGTAGATAGGAAGTGAACTTATGTGTACCACTTATTCGAGTAAACCCACATCCATACATCCATTCATTCATCAGTGGTCTGCTACAGTTACTGTAATAATACTGATGAACCTACGGTCTATATGGGCTATAACGAAAAAAATGACTGTCATAGCGTCATACCAGGTAGCCCATAGCCTACGGTGGTACTAAAGTAGCCTACTAAATAGTCAGTGAATGGGCGCTGACTGGACAGGCTGCTACACTTACTGTATGTAGCAGGTTGCTGATTGGGCAATACACTTCTTCTGTACCAGGTATATAGCTATACTACTGTATGTTGTACAGATAGGATATTTATACATCCCTTCTGCAACAAACAAATTACATGTATATCTGTGTGAGTCAGTTATCGGCGATCGTCATCTTCTTAATATTTGTTGACTGGAACGGGTAACAGATCAGGATGCACACATTGAATTTCATACATGTCACATGTTATACGAGTACTTTATGTACGTGTGATAAGACTGGGTGAGACACAGAGTATCCCCTTGCAGGTTTGTCCTTGGTGTTACTCACTTTCCGTAGAGTCAAGCGTAGAAGAGAAGCAGCTTATATTAATCCCCGAGCCAGATGACATCTGTCTCGGGATGGGCTTCAAGTATGGCCCACAGATATTATAAATACCCCGAATACCGAATACGAATGCCATCCAAGTTATACGAAAACGGACCAATTACCTATGCAGAGGTAATTACCGGCCTTCCTAGCCCATACCATTACACTAGCCCACCCTGATGAGCCGTATATGCAGAAATATGGGAAAAACGGGGAAATCCCAGTTCCCCGAATTAGAACATGAGTCGAAGATGCGGCTCCTCAAAACCCCTCCCACACCTCTAAGTTGCTAGGCTAAGAAGCCGGAGTCGACTTGGTGTCCTCTAGGCGCGGGAGAGGTGGCAGGGTCGGGGCGGCGTTGGCGGTCCTAGTCCTGTCCGCCCGGGCAATGGACGCGAGCTCCCTTGCGGTAGCGGTGGCAGCCTCCTCTTCCGCACGTTCCGCTGCTTCCACCTCCAGTTGGCGACCACTACAGCAGAGCAACGGCAGGGGCCTCCTGCTGGTCGTCGCATGCACGCTGGCCAAGGACGACAACATCGGCCTGGGAGACAGGGGCAAGGCTCGATGGGATAGATGATGCCACTTTTCCGTGTGTACTCGTACGCGAAACTCCACATGAAAAGAAAGAAACAAAACCCGAAAGGGTCGGACCAAAGAGCTAGAAGACTAGTCGCAATGCCAAAGACGCCACGTGTGATAAGACTGGGTGAGACACAGAGTATCCCCTTGCAGGTTTGTCTATTAAGCATCCTTGGTGTTACTCACTTTCCGTAGAGTCAAGCGTAGAAGAGAAGCAGCTTATATTAATCCCCGAGCCAGATGACATCTGTCTCGGGATGGGCTTCAAGTATGGCCCACAGATATTATAAATACCCCGAATACCGAATACGAATGCCATCCAAGTTATACGAAAACGGACCAATTACCTATGCAGAGGTAATTACCGGCCTTCCTAGCCCATACCATTACATACGTGCCGTGAAAAACGTGATCGTTTTGTCGCCGAGAGGGGCGACAGAGCCTCGATTGTAGTGTGCTCTACTTTACAGTTACTGTAGTAATATAATACGTCGAAGTACTCTGTTCTACGCATTCATACAGGAACGGAAAATCCAGAGGTGGTACATAAGAGTTAGTTGTGTCGACAGCGTGTGTGTGCGCCTCTTGGTTCAGTGGTATACACATACGCGTTTTCGCCTTTTTGTCACTTCTTCTGCTCCTTCCTCCTACAGTTATACTCCCTCCTACGTGGTACCTGGTACGTGTTATTATTCCATTTATTTGCCATCTGACAATCAAAATGTGCAGCTCTTATTCCGAGCATACCGTTCATGTATATACTCCTTCTACGTGTACTACGTAGAAGAGTACACACTTTGCAGAGTAGTATCATATATACCATTTACAGTAGTTACCTGTGTAGTACAGTAAGTACTGTACCCACATATCGGACAGATGACGATCTAGATCATCTGTAGCAGATCATCTAGATCATCTACTGTAGTAGTAGACCCTAACCTGCCGTACGTAATGAAAAGCTGTAAAGGATCTGAATACTGCTGTAGTGCAGGTGCAACTCAGCGGATTTGTGCATACTACTTCAAAGTAAACCATACCGATTGTACGGCTCACACCTGTCAACACGAGCTATTACCACTGCCGCTGTTGTTGTACTGTAGATCATACATATCATACAGACCAAAAATGAATATATATATCCCGAAATATCTAGATAATCATGAAACGAATAAAAATAATGGTGTCCGATATGATGCGTGTAAAGTTTGTGAGATTATAAGGCCATCACTGTCGTATGATATATGGAAGATCCTTGCATCTATTTAGGTTTGGAGTGGCTGGAATATTATCTTGGGTATATCTCTACCTGGTATTATCTACTCTATTTGGCGGATGTTCCGTGGGCCGACACTTCCATATCATTGTGGTAAAATACGCACCAATGCCATGGATGTGAGTCCTCTTGTGTGGTAAATATGCGTATAACGGTGAAATACCGTTTTCCATAATAGGTCGGTAGGCAGTGGATGTTCTCATACGTATGTATTGGAAGACTTGTTTGTGGTACCATAAGGTAGGGCCAGTGTTTATGGAATAACCGCGTAAGTGTCGTTTTGTGGTACGATATGGAGATGAGACTCGGGCAGGACTTGCCTACCCGAGCACTTCCTTTTTGTCTTCTATTTTCTCCCTCTGGGATACTTCATGTTTCCCCCTCCTCTTCGAAGGTGACGATAAATAATATACACTGTCATCTCTCTTTCCAATTGCCTTATGGCACCTCGACTGTCTACCCACCGCTCTGCGTGAGCAAGGCACTACGCCGAGCACCTCTGCACCGGGTTTATTCAACAAAGTTTTTATTTAAAGTTCCAATAAGCCTTGCCCAAATTCTCAATTAGGATTATTGTTGGCGGGCTTATATATTAGACGCGTGCTACGATAGAGGTACTGCTGTACCTTTTTTTGGCTGAAACGCTTTTGGAATGACGGGGGGGGTCCTTAACCCATTCAGAACTGAAAAAATATATCCCACACTAATTCCAAGTAGTTTGTCCCCAAATATGCGAGACCAGTTCTTAAGTTCTTAAGGGGTGAATAACCCAAATTCGTCGAAACTTCATTCTTGTGATGCCATATGCTTCGTCATATACTTGGGTAGCACTTACTTTTAGTTTCCTCCAGGATCAATTTTTGGTTGAGGTACAGACTTCCTCAAGTAAGTGGCAGCCGACTGGTGCTACGGTAGAGGGGTCGCTTTTAAGTCCATTATTGTCAGCGGATGAGAGCCACTCCGCCGAGTGACCACCATATTTCTTCGCGCGGATATGAAAGTATTAAGGGGCCCCTTCGGTCATGATGAAACACGAGAGTCTTCCATCGTTGAAAAATATACATTTTTCGTTTTTTTTACAGCAGCAATACTATTTCTGGTATAATAACACCATGTCAGTACTCCTTACGGAAAACGGCATAGCTCCAGTTCTAATGCTCAGTATTTTGCCCATAGAGTATTTGCAAAGAGCCTAGACCATGGTCAACATTTGTGTCTCTGGAGGCATATCGATAAGACGCCTTGGTCGTCACGAAAAGTGCCTCTAAAGATGTTGACCATGGTCTAGGCTCTTTGCAAATACTCTATGGGCGAAATACTGAGCATTAGAACTGGAGCTATGCCGTTTTTCGTAAGGAGTACTGATAACGCTTTACGTTTTCAAGATATGCACCACCATGGTATGCTTGCTACCCTGCGACAGCACCATATTCCTGCGTCCAGTTTTGAGTGACGTACAGAGCCACTCGCCCAAGTGGAGTAAACGTGGTGGTAGTGAAAATCAGGTTGCCCCCCCCTACCGTAGCACCAGTCAACCCTCAGAAAAAAAATGGTTCACCTCTCTTGGCAGATTCCCCGTCGTGGGCGTGTGTGCACAGCTCCTGAGTTAGACCAGGCAGCCCGCCGCAGAGGTAAGCACTTCAGCCGGTGCCAAACCGACTGGTTGTTGCTCGAACTTCAGCTCTCAGAAACTCACATAGAAAGAAGAATGGTGCTCAAGGCCATAATTTTTATTATCGCTCTTCTCCAAGAGGACAGGATGAAGAGGAGGAGGAGGAGAGAAGGAGAGTGAAGGAGAGGGCGTATGCACGGTCGATCGATCACGGAGCTCCCAAGTCTCGACACCCCTCGCATGCGGTGGAGACTAAAAACTCGAACAAAAAGAACTCGTCTCAAAACGGCATTCGGGGTTCTCCCGCATACATCCGAGATAACTGATCCAACAGGGTTCCACCGCATACTACCGAATCGGCATTGGACATACCGCTGCTTGTACTGCCATCGCACTTTGTACTGCTGCTGTGGCCTACTCGCTACAGGCGGCTACGTTGCCGATCAGCAACTCGGTATAGACTATTGGCTACTGCTGGGTAGCATGGTAGCTATCCTTAATACGACCCGTCGATGGAGATGACATAGTCAAACTTGCTACATTCAACTATCTAATTGGATTACCCAATATCTAGGTTATAATGTCATAGGGAGATTGATATCCCGGGTGGCTGTGCGGTTGCTCTGAGCTATGCTAGAGCTCGCACCAGAGAGGCAAGCACTCAGCAGACGGTGAGGCCTGCTGTTGCAAATGTTGCAATCGAGTTGAAGGCTCCGAAGAGCTTATAAAAGGAGAAGCCCCAAGGGCAGTTGTTGTTGTTGATTAACAGCGGTCCCGAAGAACAGACGAAGAGTGGTGCTGCTGTTGAGTGTGAGAGAGGTGTGCACGTGCATCCTCGATCGATCACGACTGCTCCAGACCCTACATATACAGCAGAGTACCCCAAGTTACAGGTACGAGTAAAACACACAAAACTCGTAATTACGAACTACTGTGTACCGAACAATTGGGGTTATGCCGCAATATACCTGATCTACTGCAAGTAGATATGACTCTTTGATACCTGGTATGTGCATGTGTATGATACGATATACACATCGTGCCAAAACCAGTAGCATTGGTATCGCGTCAGCGCCTTGTGCTGTGCTGTACCAAACTAGCACATATCCATATCAATCAACGGACTATGATCCAACACTCTGAACACTACTATGATACTAAGTACTCGTATGTCAGTACTGAACAGCGCATCATGCTGCTGTGTCCTACGAGCTACGTATATAAGACGACTATGTTCAAGACATCGAACCGATAGCCTACGTACTAGCTACTACAGCAGTCGGCTGTGTACCAGGTAGCATGTACGGTAGATATCTTTAACATAATGTACTCTTGCTTGATTCTTACTGCAAGTGTCATAACCTACTCCGTTATGTCTTCCCGAAAGTGTCACCTCTCTTTACTTGGTCGGTGCATTTCTCTGTACTTCTTGTCTTATATATCTACCGTAGCATGCGTCATTGTGATGTCTGTCTACAGCAGTATCTACCTGTAAATGTCAGTATGTATGGATACTCGTAGATCGTTTGTTGCGCCTTTGCGTGTGACCAAAAGGGCTTTGTTGGCGCGTGCTACTACTACTACGATAGATACGGGTACCACTCTTTTCCCGACATATTTATGACTGACTATTACTGACTATTACTGACTATTACTGGCTCTTACAGACTATTACTGACTATTGCCGACTGTTACTGACTATTACTGACTATTCATGAATACCACCGACTATTCCTGACTATTGCTGGTTATTTCTGACTAACACCGACTAGTACGGACTAATACCGATTATTACTGGCTATTTCCGAATATTACTGACTATTTTTCTGACTATTACTGACGATTACTGAATATTACTGACTATTACTGACTACTACTGACTATTACTATACTCCTCCACCGAGGAACTACGCGGTATCGCAGTTGTGTTGGGAAGGGGGGCTTGGCCCTTGTGGACGGAGGGGGTATAGAGCTAAGAGGACAGGGCCGTACGTACATCTACAGCACTTTTGGTAGTTTTTGGTTGTTGGCAACATCGCTTCACGCTTTTGCTTTCGGTAGTGTGGTCTGGATTTTCTGATATGTCACCACGTGGGATACGTGGCTATGAACACTCTCACGCTATACGAAGTGTATATACACAATGTCAGATAGCAAATGAAATAATGGTAGTCGACGAATTGTGTCAGCATTTTCATTCGGAATGAATAATTCCCTGCACATTGTCGGAAGGCAATAAGTAAACTAAGAAATAACAAAAACAACAATATGTGTCATTATACAATACACCTACACAACAGCAGCAGTAAGTATACAAACAGTACGAAGCCCTGTGATTTTCCATCGGCTTACGTATAAGGCTGCATAGTTTCCCAAATTCCCACACACAGTCCGTTTAGGTTGAGGAATGGAGCTCCCTAAAGGGGGGAGACTAAAAAAGACACGCGTGGTACCACATGGTAGGTGCTGCTTCCATCGTAGCACGACGAGCATTTTGCACCTTTTCGTGGTCAGAAAAAATACGCGTTCGTAGTATGATATGTACCATGGGTAGGTGCTACAGTGGGTACACCCGTAATAACGCAAGTGTGAGTTGGATCTGACTTGTTGCTACTTCGTATGATTAATAGCACGAATATTTTGTACCGGTACCTTTTAGTGGTCAGAAAATATACGCGTATAGTATCGGTGGTAGGGGTGCTACGAGGTATACCTCTGTAGTGGCACGAGCCTTTTGTACTTATAACGAAGTATAAAGTAGGCAGAGGCTTCTTTTAAGGGACCCTATTAATAGACTAATATTAGTAGTGCGTTCGGGGCTGGAGGTCCTTTATTTACCGATGTCCCTTATTGGAGTTGGTACCGGCCCCTTATAATCAATAGTGGGCTAAACTAAAACGGTGCTCAGAAATGTGAGGTCCCTTATATACCGCGTATTTCCCTCATCGCGGACCCCCCTAAAAAGGGCTACCTACCTACTACTGTGTGTACCTTTTCGTGGTCACGGGCTTGGTTCTGTAGGCAATGGCCTAATACATATAGAATGCACTTAAAGTACTACAATACAGTACTACAGTACCTAAAAAATGCACACATACATCGGCCAGATCATCGCTTCCATCTAGCAGAATGATCTAGATATTTCAGGGCAGACATATTTCTGATCTGTATGATCTGTATGATCTGTATGATCTGTACGCTCTATTACTAACTCATTCATGCTGCCGGTTGGGGTCTGTATACTGTAGCCTGCATAATCTAGGACAGGTTTCTTGGATTAGAGCTATACTCTTAATAGGCCCTGTGTACAGCATCCCATAACACTGCAGGGGGCCTGGTGTCAGGATCTAATAGACGACCTACTGTGTGAATACAGTAGTAGATGGCCTGTCGTACAGTGGATGACCTATAGGGCATACAGTATACTTTAAGTACAGTAGATTGCCTAATGTAGTACAGTCAGTAGATGACCTACTGAAACTGACGTGGAAAAGATGAGCTACTGTAGTACAGTAGTAGGTGACCTGCTATGGTGCAGTAGATGACTTACTGTAGCGCAGTAGGTCGTGATCTGTCCGACGTGTGGAGCAATACAAATGACAATTCACAGCTGACGTGTTTCTTGGTTTATTGTAACATGTATCAATCAACCATCAACCAATCAAACAAGACGTACGGTTTCGGAAGACCAACCAGTCTGCTTCTCTTTTTCTTGTTGTGACTGCTGTTAATATTATGATAGGATACTTCGTATATACTTATGATATGATGTTATGTACATATGTTTGTCGTTTTCTCCCCAGGCACTGCAGGCACTACAGGCACTGCGGGCACTGCAGGCAGTGCAGGCAGTGCAGGCAGTGCAAGGCACTGCAGGCGGGCTAACCGTCACGCTGTCTACTATGAAGACGCCACGAGTATCTGCCCGGTATGCCGTAAAGACATGTCTATCTGACGGGAAGGGAGAACAAGCAACAACAACAACAGCGCCGGCTTATAAACAGCAAGAACGTCCACCCGATCATCGCGGTTATGATACATCGTGTCCCTCTCGTGTCAAAATTAAATAATCCACACTTCAAGTCATTAATTAATTAATTCAATGCACCCCTATATACCGCGTACCAGGTGCCCCAACAACTATTTTCCCTACAGTGTCTCCTTTCCCTCTTCTCGGCCGGCTTGGATGATGTGGAGGGGTGGACACGCTTTGATAGTGAATCTTTACGGAGGGTTTGTGCTTGGCGCCTAAAGCCGACCCTCCGACTCGAACCCGAACCCGAGCCCTACGCCAGTGGTCAGTGCTGGGATGCTGTGCTTGGTATGACTCTAGGTTGACTCGGCCGGCTTGGATGCTGTGCTAGGAAAGGCTCTAGGTTTTCTCGGGACGCTGTGGCTGGGAAAGACTCCAAGTTGATTGAGCCGCGTATAATATACCCTTACGTATAGCCAACCAGAGTGCCTAAATAGCTACCTTAGGAAGATTCACTATCAAGCTTCGTCCACTACTGCTCTTTTGGCAAGATTTATGAATACATACTATGAATAGCTCGAGCCAGTAATTCATTGTATTCATCCACCGCTCGCTACCCTTAAGCGTTTATCTACCACACATTCCAAGGCATGCCTATACCTAGATCGAAGCATTACTACAACAGTAGCTTGCCAGCCCTTTCTTTTTTTTTTGTCGTATCGGGCACCAGGCAGCGTACACCAAGCACCAGGTTCAGTATATACATAGATATGCATGTGTGAGGGTATTATCCGCTGAGCTATAGGGGCAAAAGATCGATCGATTACCCAGCCCAGGGTAATCCTTATAACACTCTCCCCCCCTCTGAACGGCGGGATATTTGGGACGTCGGTACCGTATACGGCCGTACGTTGACCTACCCGCTTCGTTTCAATACCTGGGGAACCAGGGAGACGTGTTATTTGGGGACACACGCGCAAGCGTTTCTGAAAAAAGAAACATTCGAAGTGAGATTCGAACCCGTGTCCTCGACGACGTCAAATGTGAGGGTATTACCTGAGCTATAGGGGTAAAAGATCGATCGATTACCCAGCCCAGGGTAATCCTTATAACACATGCACACGCATGCATGCCCATACATACCACCTGTCTCCGCAATTCGCAGCGAAATTAACAAAAACAAAGTTGGTGACGTGCGACATTTTTCCATGTTACAACGCCACGACTACTGCAGTACTGTACATATTTATATAAAAGACGTTGTATTGATCAACTAATACTTCGTACTCGTATATAGAATAAGCATGTTTCTTTATACGAAGCATTAGACTATTACTGTAATATTACAGCAGGATAATCATACGCGGACAGGGGGGGGTGCTACAACAGTCTCGACGAAGCGAACGCTGACTTCGGCGAAACTTTTCCATGAGAAAATCACGAAATACCTAGCCCAGCAACCGCTGGCCAGCTACAAAAGCAACAGCCCTGTCTGTCTGTTCGCGTGTTCTACCAGTCTACCAGCACTGCTCCGTGCTGTACCCACTTGGTATTCCAACTCACACGATCAACCAAACATTCAACCAAACAGTGCCTCGTTGCTGTTCTTTTAGCCACGAATATGAACCAAACGCCTAATTCTCTCTAGAACAACAAACTGCAGATTATTCTTGAAACGGTTCCCGATCTCTAATAATCTTCTCCGTCTGTGTCAGCTTGTGCGCGCAGTTCGGCACAAGGTACTCGGCCGAAAACGTATTCGTCTGCTGAAGGAGGGGCGCGGAGAGGCGCCGGGTGCGGGGAGGGGGGGGGCGGGGTACTCATGCCTTGCATGGCCGTAGTCGTATGACCATAGATCCTCGCACCCCTACAATGCCGAGAAGGAGCATATCGGGTTTTTACCGACCAGGCAAAAGTTGCATGCGGGGGGGGGGGGGGGGGTACTGCCCATTCGGGGAATTGGGAGGGTCGAAGAGAGTTCCTTGATGAAAATGGTTACGGTCATCGTGTGAAACTTAAAATGAGCAAGAAAAAATTCCAACAATGGAAGTGCGCCCCCCCCCCCCCTCAGCCCCCTACATCTAAAAAAGAACCCTAGAAGCGGGCGCATCAGCACACCACGACAAAATGCTGATCAGAACCCACAGCGAAGGTGTACCACTAAACGATAGATTGCTGATTTCTCCACCGAGCCTGCTCAAACAGTGCTTCCTTCGCCTCCAAGGGCCACGGAGTCCAAGACGCCTCGCGACAAAAAACTCTTTGCACATATCAGCCTGACGGTAAAACAGTATACAGAGCGATATTTAGGGCACCATGCCCACGCGCCAGCCAGAAAGACCACAAAAGTTAGCTCACAACAACGCGTTCCCACAACGACCGTCGCATCTTGTTTTGCCTCTTCTCTCCCACCCTCCTGCATACGGCTACCGCTCATCCTCCTCTACAAACCTACTCGCAGCACAGCGAGGTTGTCGTTTTCATCAAGGAAAGGGAGGGAAAGGACTTCGCGAGCATGGTCTTGGCGCTGTAAGCAGATTGCCTGCTGAAAAGCGCCTATAGCGCGTGCTAGATATATAAGGTAAAAAAGTATATCCTTTTTGGCTGAAAACGCTTTTAAGCGAATGACGGTGGACTATCCTCCTTACCCAAAATCGTAAGAAATTTCATTATTGTTGGAATTATGTTTCATTGCTATATCTTAGCCATGTTTTGCCTCATCGGGTTACGCAGCCACTGTTTGTTTCCCGTCCGAAATTCATTTTTTTTACTTACTATTAGTAAAGAGCTTCCTTAAGTCTCAGCCCTCAGAGTGAAAACATGGTGCACCTCTACGTAGCAAGCGTCCCTACGTCAAGCCCTGTCCGAGTTTGCCTGAGAAGGAGGAGGCACTTGCATCAGTATCGGCAGGTTTTTGTGAACGATGATGCACTACGGGGCGGAGGGTAGGGAGAGCGGAGGGGAGGGTAGGGGAGGGAGGCCGAGAGGGGGAGGGGGAGGGGGGACCGGGAGGGGAGGATACTGGAGGGGAGGGGGGACCGGGAGGGTAGGATACTGGAGAGAAGGGGGGACGGGGGGGAGGTGAAAAGAAACCGCCCAGGGGCTGCGCAAGTGCCGATCAACTTCGAGACGGAGTGGGCACGGCAGCGGCGCCTCGATAATGGGTTTCGACCATCGCATTCGAAGGCGTGATTTAACTCCTGGGAGGGGGGAGGGACGCTTGTCGACAGGCTGGCAAGTCGTCACCGTGGGGGTTTGCTCACAAGCGCCGTAGGAACTGAGATGAGGGTAGTACGGTTTGGCCAAAATATTGTCTGACAGACGTGGGTCCTCAACTAAGCGACTGCAGTACCCAACCATGGTATCTTATATGCTTGGATGCTATTTAGTTTTTACAAAAAATATTCATTTTGAACCTAGACCATGGTAAAATTACCAATTTTCTAGAAAATCAGCTTTTAGGTACGTAAGGTATAGAGCTCCTACACTATAATCAAGTGAGGAGCCTCAAAACATGTAGGTGCACCCATACCGTGGCATGCTTAAGACCGATTCTAAAAGGAGAATTGACACAGGCGAGAACGGTGCCTGGCACACCGGCGAGAGGGAATAGCACCACGAGGAAAAAAATATGAAAAATGAACAAAAACGCCTGTCCAAGTCACAGAAACCACCGCCGAGCTTTCGGCTTATACGCATATTTTGGTCGAAAATGGTCGCGAGTCCAACCCGTTAGCCGGCGCCGCGGAGTCAAAACTTGCCGCTTTCTCGGCGCTTTTGCCAGCTTGCTGCTACACATGTCTATCGTAGCCGCTCGGCTCGATACTCGAGCTTCCTCGATACTCGAGCTTCCGCACCACTTTCTTGTGACAATCGCGCCTTCGACTCACAACCACAGGCCCAGCCAGAGCTCCTTCAAACGATGCGCGCCAGCCATATACAGCCGCCACAGTTGCCTGGATACCTTCATTTCATCACCTTCGCGACGAAACAAACGCGCCTTGTGACGAAATCTGTGAAGTCCCTCGTCACCGCCTGCCGATCACGCACCTGAGCCTGCCGTGCCCGAACGCTTAGACGCCGACCAGCGTGCAACCTTCTTGGGAGCATGGCATCGCCTACCGCCTCACACGCGGTAAAACCGCGCGTGACTTGCGTGGTCCTGGTTGGGTTCCGTCCGTTACCAGCCATGTTGGTCAATATCTTGGCGAAATTCCTCGACTTTGGGTTCAATTTCCTCAACCGGACTTTGCTCATGCTCCTTGCTTCCTTCCGAATTTTCGGTCCCACGAGACAGCTGACGCCTGCTTCGATAGAGGTATAAGGTGTACCTTTTTTTGGACGATACATTTTTCTGAATGTGATCGGGCTCCGTAACTGCTGTTGATTGGTCTCTACAGGTGTACACGTATTTTGGCACAGGCAGGCGTCGTGGTGGCTCAAGACAGCAGTAACACAGAAGCTCTCTCATGCATTATTCCCACAGCTGTCGAGCTGGCTCGGCCAAAACCTCGAGTGACATCGACCGGCTAACATAATATCCCGATGTCCCATATCCCACTACAATAATCCCTACCAAGCATGTGGAACGCCTACTGTACGATGGATCTCATGCGTTGTGTTACTGAGTATATACAACCAACAGTACCCCAAATTCGTCGGACTTTCATTCTTAAGACTTGTGCTGCAACATTTTGTCATTGCATGCTTTGGCCATGGGATTTGATCGTTCGTCGGGTATATACGTATATACCACTTTTAGTTTCCCTCCGCAATCAGTGTGCAGGCTACTGCAGGTATAGAGCTCTTCAAGGAGGAGTCTCAGAAAAAAACATACCCTGCCACATGGTGCCAACCTCTGCCGTGCCATGCGTCAGCTATCGTCAGTCACGCCCGACCGCGAAAACAAGTGGACGCGTCTGTGGGTCTATTCCCCGCGGCTGCTTGATCCGACACTCGCCATAGACGAGCCCAGTTTGCTGGCATGTCATACCAAAGAAACCCGAGGGCGTGTGAATCGCCGTCAACTACTATTTATTACAGGGGGCCATAGTAAACACTAGTAAACAGAACCAAATATTTTTCGTAAAAAGAGGTATATACAAATGTATAGGTTTTTGAGTGTACCGTAGGTCCTATTTACTAGTGTTTACTATGGTCCTTGCCCGTACTAGAAGCTGAGCAAAACCTGCATCCTCGGCCACGTGTCTCCCCATTCCCCTCGTCGATACAGACGGTCTCCTCGACGAGCTGGGGACCGGTCGAGCATTTAGTCTGTTCGACTTCATCTCTTCGTTCCACCAGACGGCGGTTTTTTTCAAGTACACAATAGCCCCTCACGGCTGTTTAATTGCACGCCTACGCGCCTCTTGCGAGTCGCTGTTGTTTTGATCGCGAGACAGCAACGCTACGTATAGTACTCCAGGGTGATTCGCCAAGGTCGCCAACCAAGTTTATCAAAGACGGCGTTGTCGCCTATCACACCTCGATCACGCGAACGCCTTAGACTCTCACGGCGTGCTCAATCAACACGAAGGAGTTTTTTCCAGCGAGGCGTGCTATCACGATTGATAACGTTGGACCATACTTTTTTCTGCGGTTCCTCACTTCGAAGAGGTCTAATATCGAAGTACCTGGTATGTACGTATGACAACACAGCTTGCAAATATGAGTTTCGACAAAACCCTCGATCTCACAGGTGTTGTCTGTATTGTTTTTTAAATATCTCGTGACCCCAAAAACAAAGACTTTCAGAAAAAGTTGAAGGAGCAACCCGGTGGCCCAGATATACGACGAATGACATCAGAAACCAGTGTCCTTCACCGCATCACGGAATCATTATCTAGGGTAAAAGTATTTAAACTGGGGAATGCTTTTATGATAAGACTTTTAGTGTGGTGCACCAATTTTTGCAATAACAAAAAAACGCCTGCTTATTCGAGACAAATAACAATAGGGGCGGGATCGGACTGGGGTTAGGGTTAGAGTTAGGGATAGTGTCTTAAGTGGAGTTTTGGGCAGTTTTCGAAATATCGGTTCTCATAACACTCGAACCACACCCGGGTCACACCATTCTCTCCGGTTTATATACTTTATCCTAGATAATAATTCATGAACGCCTTGAAAACGGCTCTCAGAACCACACTATATTAGTATACTATTAATATTATAATGGTGCTCCGGGGATATCGGGCAGTTTGAGAATTGAAGAGCCCTCCCGTCAGTCTTGAAAGTTATGGCCAAAACATGCTATCGTGCCCCCTTCCTGACACGCGTCCAACGCTTGCGAAACAAAAAACACACCCTCGAGCTTTTTCCCTCTCGAAAGCTACAATCAGCCACCACACGGATGCATGCAGATGGATGCCCTCGCGCACACCATGCTCTCCAGCTAGGGTTAAGCCGAGCACAGGAAACGCATTAATGTGGAAACTCGCGACGAAAATGGTTCATGCCTGACGAACCTCAAGCAGCTGCGTTCCCTTTTTAGGCGGTTTTTCCATAAGTACAGAGAGTGCCGAATGCGTTACCTATGGCGCGGCTGGTACGGCCAACCCCCACCTCTCTTCTAAAACAAAAAGGCGTCCAGTTCATCTTCGCCCCCGCGATGGAAGCCATTTTTCTGGAACTCCTCGGGCGCATGCTGCTACATATGGAGGGGTGCGTTTTATTTTTTTCTCAGGATCCTCACGTGAGGCGCTCTATACTATTAGTAAGTAATTAGTGCGCCACCCAAAAACTGCCGGCGTTAAGACACAAATGCACACTTGACCCCTTATGAGCATTTCCGTGGCCCAGGTCTTAACAATCGAAAACGATTATGAAAACAAACGATATTGAGATATCCCACCAGTCACAACCATTCTTCGTCCAAAACAAAACGCTGCCCCTATTTATATATCGTAGAACGTCCTCCTCGTACAATTTTCGATGCCTCCGGTCCTGGTTTATCCCGCCCTTTTCCCCCTCTACCATGCTCTGCCTGCGTTGACGGTTTCGGGGCCATCCTCGAACAAAAACAAGGAAGGTCAGACAATTCGCCCCGAGCCTGTTCATCAGCCGCGCTGCAATCGGGTCTTAGCGCCACGGGACTCCGCTCGACCGGGCAACTGGCAGTATCCGTCTAGAGCACTAAGCGTCTTTGCGGGTATAAGCGGTGGTGCACCACCCGCCGGAGCAATGCCTGCCTTATAGGGGCGGTGGCTTAATTATTTTCTGAGCTCCTCACATGAGGAAGGAGCTCAATATCTCATCCGAATCATGATTTTGAAGAACGTTTGTTCGTGGCAGCCCAACCAAACATTTGTATGCGTTGTATGCGCCAGCCCCAAAACAAATATACCGGTCAAAGTATCATACTAACCGGTAGTTTCTCACTTGAGGAGTATACTAATAGTCAGTAAGGCAATATTGCCCTGGAAGGCAAAAACTAACTGCAGCCCCTATACATTAACTACCGTGGGATGAGTAAAGGCGGATGACTCCACGTTCCGCATTCATTTCCGACCACACAGCGCGCCCAAGAACCTCGACAAGACCGCGGGGGCACAACAACCTACACGTGCCGCAGTGGCTGGAATTCCTCGCCGCGTACGAGTGCACGGTGAAATTAGACGCGTATGCTAGGATAGGGCATGCCTTAATAGCACCTTTTTGCCTCACAAGGCAAATATTTATGATTGGCCGGGTTTCCTAACCCAATATCGTTGGAATACCATTATTCGTTATTTGCTACCCCTGTGTCCCAAGATATATAAAAATATATTCTTCACATTTAAAATCACTAAAAAATGCTTTTATATTCCGGGACAGAGCGGTATAGTATTCGTGATAAAGCTACGAGGCTTTTGGGATTTTGATTAATCGGGCTTGCACGTTTAGCTTTCTCTCTAAAATCAGTTTTTTGGGTGACTTACTAATAGTATAGACTATACAATGATCAAGTGAAAACACACAGCCTCAGAAAAATAGGTGTTCCTACCCCTGCCGAAAGCACGCGTCAATACTGCAAAGGTAGCGCCACTATGCAGCCTCGGATCGCTTCACCTTCTGGCGGCTCAACCATAAACACACGCTCTATCGGGCCCTATTCCTACCGTGTCGATCTAGCGCGCTGCCGATGCGGGCAAACCTATCCATTTTCCCGAAACGTAACGTCTCAACCACGGATGGATGACGACACCGGTCGGTCAAGGATTTTCCACCAATCAAAATATTGAATTTAATAAAAAGAAATGATCACTAGTAAAACTGCGGCCACCAAATGTTTTTTTCCTCTCTGCTCCACCCTAGCTAGGTATGTGCCCCCTCCCGATGCACCTTTGAGCGCCAGCACCTCCGGCTGCTCTCCTCGAGCTGCACACATCAGCAGAAATCGAGTTTAACATTGAACCCGTCAATCGATATATACTTCCACGCCGACTGGGAGCGTGAAAAAACGCGCCGAACTGGTTGGGTCCGTGACGACGCCATTCGAAACCTTCTCCCCCCCCTCCTCCTCCTCCTCCTCCTCCTCTTCCTCCTCTTTCTCTTCCTCTTCCTCCTCCTCCTCCTCCTCCTCCTCCTCGGAAAGTCCCTCGGTTTCCCGCCCGGGTGATTTCTTCCTACAAATTCCGTCCCAGTAAACCGGCCCCCGTTATCGGAAATACGCTCTTTAGCCGACAAAGGACGCCTCTGTTCGTTAGAAGGGGCTACAGTATGCATGCCTTGTTGGGCTCCGCAGTCACGTGCCTCAAGTATGTACTAATGGTTTCCTTCTATATACAGTAACGAAACGAAATATACCTCCCTCTGTCACGAAATATAAAGACCATTTCGATCAAATATTACTATTATAGACAAACTATCCATATATATATTTCGGAACAGAGTGGTATATAGACTAGGGTTCACATCGATTTTCGCAGGCTAGCATTGATCTCCGGGACAACTCTGCCTAAATGTACACAGACGACGAACGGAAGGTTCCTGCTCGTGCAGAAACTAACGCTCCCGGCTCCTGTTACAGCCGTGGCATTCGGGCACGGAAAATACGAGAGGTGTTTCGGAGCTGCCCGGACTATGTACGAGCTGGTTCAGGCATATCACCCCAAATTTCGTCAGTCACGAATGCCGCATGCAATAGCAACTCTAATGTCACATATTTGGTACCATACTGACCGCCATGAACAGTGGAAGAGGGTGACATCGCCAGTTTTTTGTTCAAGGACCTAGAACTAGCGCTACCGCCGAAAATGTGGCCCGACCAATCACAGGCCTTCAAAGAGGTCAACAATAGTCAGGGGTTTCCGTAGGAAAACATTCTCCCCCCCCAATTTTTTTTTTCTGAACGAGCCGCTTCCAGGTGGTCCAAGGCATGTTTGTACAAAGTTTCACGCAAATATTCGAAGATCTGACTGCGTATGATCATATGAAGTCATAGTTACCGCCCAAAATCGAGTATGTACTGAAACTAAGTAATTACGAGGCAACGCCTATCTTTGCACTTTTACCGCACAAAAGTCCAAATATCCACGCCGTTTTTCGGGGATAGACCCTGAAGTTTGGCACACGTGTTTTATGCGCCCTACCCGAGCCTTTTACGAATGCTTTTTGTTTTTTTTCCGACGGAAATTTTGGATCTCTTGAGACCCAAATTTCCCAAAAAAATACAAAACGAACAATATCCGACAAAAAAAAAAGAAAAAAAACATCCGTTAAAGGCTCGGATAGGGCGCATAAAACACGTCTGCCAAATTTCAGGGTCTATCTCCAGAAAATGGCGTGGACATTGGGCACTGAATAAATTTTGGGCGGTATGCCTGAACCAGCCTGTAACTATGCGCGGAGTGCCTAGAGCATCGGTGGGGGTCAAGCGATCGGACTTTCTCCGCTGCATTCTAGAAAAAAGGGAATGGGAATGCAGCAATTAGCCCGGGTTTCCAATATGAGGCCGTCTAAGGACGGGGTCATAATCTTGGGACTTGTCATCACACCGTCGTAGTAGATACGACCCCGAAGAACGAAAGAAAGGTGAACCAATGCCACGTATCATGGATGATGTTGCTTGTATGCTTGCATATCACACGGACCACACGCACATTGCATGCTATCGTACTGTGCATGCTCGAACACCCGCTTTTTACTTGGCTGGACCTCGGAATGGTCTTATTCCGAGGAGAACTGAACGGATAGCTGGAAGGAAGGACCTATGAATGTCAAACTGATCCTACAACGGACGCAGGCTGGCATCAAGATGAGTGACATGGGTTTCGACCCTGGACCAGTCGTAAAAACTACAACTGGCCCTGACCAAAGTCTGGCGGGCGCGCGGCCCGCTTCTTAGACGATGAGCCCACGCGAGTATACGCCCCAATGCTATTAACCCATCTGTACATTACGGCGTCACTATCACACGTTGTATGCTCGAACGCTTCTACTGGTGATTTTGGTATGGAACGTCTGCACGCGGTGGTGGCTTCGTTGCTGCCCCCAGTGCTAGGCACGCAAGTCCTCTTTACAGGCGGTGGGCGGGCCCCTTCTCTCTTTCTCTCCTTGTCGCCCCGGCCCTGGCGTCGCGGGAAACTTTGACGACTTTGGCCCCCTCCCGGTTACATCCCGGGAGCGGGAGGAGGGGGGACCTACATCCTCCTCTTCGCGAGTCTGTTCCCCCGACGTGTAGACATGTGCTCCGTTTCTGCAGTCGGAGCTTACGGCGTAAGGTACTGCTGATACCCTGGTCAGCAAACCCACCCCTCTAGAACGGGCGCACCCGGCCAGAGCCAGCCTTCTTCTGTGACAACGGTTCTTCAATTGTGCTCCGGGCTGTCACTCGCCGTGTACCAAGATGCAAGGCGTGCGCACAAAACCGCGAAGAGCGGAGCGCCCATCACCCGTACGGCAGCAGTGGCGTCTACGTACGTAGCGAGTTCCTGAATCTCGCCATGGCTCAAATGCTCGTGATGGTTGTCATCGAAACTCAGGACGACTATTAAGAGGGTCCATAGTAAATAGGACCAAATATTTGTATGTAAAAGTAGGGTAAATATATAGGTTCTTGTGTGTACGGTAGGTCCTATTTACTATGGTCGTCCCCCATAATAGAGTAGAACGCGCTTTTGCCATGCGTGGAAATTTCTTTCAATGATTCGGTCAGCGCTGCCACCGGGTTAGCGCCCAGCGAGGTACACATGAACCCCCCCCCCCCTCCCCGCCTCCCCGTCGTCATCGTCGAGCACCCCTACGCTCGAAGCCACCAAACCCTCAACCGCAACCGGCTGGAATACTGCGATCTCGCAGCCGATCGTCAACGCCGCTCGCATGAGCTGATACGAGAAAAACACGTTTCACCTTTTGCCGCTTGGAGCGGCGAAGTTCAACGTTGTCCGACGCACTCAAGCACGCCCCTACATGCACAGTCGGTGGCTCGGTGTGGATCTACAACCATTTTCTAGGGTGCCAAAGCCTGGGACCGGTATCTCAAGGGGCCCAAGACAACGTTAACGCTCAAATGGACCGGCATTTTCAAAGGATTTAGCCGTCGGCCCCCTCGCCTTTCGACTCAATTCCGGATGGCCGCCCCCTGGCCGCCGACAAACTCCTTTGGCTGGACCGCTTAAACGACATGCCGGGGGCTGACGCCCACTTTCTCGCTTCGGTAGCCCGCTGAAAACCCTGTGGCAATCAACACGATTCCGACGACCTTCCACGAAACCTATGTACCATCACTAGCCGCATGTCGTGCATGACCGTAGTCGTATGATCATAGACCCTCGCATCCCTACAATGCCGGGACGGAGCACCTCGGGTTTTCACCAACTAGGTAGATATTGTTTGCACCAAGCGCAAAGCGCCGTGAGGTATTGGGCGAGTCGTATGAACGGTGAGCTGCATCCTACTAAGAACCGCTTGTGAGGCGGACTAGCATATGAATGACAGCTTCAATGAGTTAATTTAATTTCCGGTGTGGCTACTTCCAGAGACAGCAATGGGAGTACGATGTAACTGCCTCGTGGGGGCCTTCCCATAAACACTACGTGATACGACCATTCCCTTGTGCAAAGGGGGGGGGGGGGTACTCATGTCGTGCACGGCCGTAGTCGTATGACCATAGACACTCGCATCCCTACAATGCCGGGACGGAGCACGTTGGGTTATTTATGTGTTTTTTGTTTCAGGTGCCCAGAGTCACTCGGCCGAGAGAGTACTCTATTGTTTGACAGTCTCAACCATTCCCACATTTTATTTTTTTGTTTTGCATACTTTTTTGGTTTTGAGAAATGCACCGCCATTAGACTGTTTCTTACGCTGCGCGCTGCGCCAAAACAAATATGTTCAAGGCCAATTTTGAGCGAGGTGTAGAATAAGCCGCTCGCCCGAGTGGCCTAAACGCGGTGGTATCAATAAGGGGTAGTATTAGAATACCCCACCCTTATCGTTGCACCATAGTCAAAACGAAAAATAGGAACTTCTTCGATCTCACCAGCGCGTTCTCCGCTTCTGACCCGGCGCACCACCCCTCCCTGCAAAATCGGTAAACAAAATCGGTTTTTATACCGTCGCATCCGCGTCGGTTCCCCCCTCAAGGCGAATTCGCTCGCGACAACGACCCCTCATTTTCTGTGTTCCGATTACAGCCACGTCCGTCCATCGTTACAGCTGACCTCACCGGTTTAGCGGCACTGTTCTCTCCGTCGTCGGCGCTTACTTCTGGTACGGTAGTGGTCCTTGTATAGTAGTGGTCCTTCTATAGTGCCGGTATGCGCCTATATAGTGCCGGTGTGCGCCAGCCAATAATACCGGCACTATAGCGGAAACTGGCACACTACTCCGCATACTCCTGGACTGGTGAATCCCATATGTACCAAGCGATTCCACCGGCACTCTATAGCGAGCAACCGGCACTAAAGAGTGACCACTAAGGTATGTATATACAAGGGCAAAAGGCCATCTTGGTTGGTTCATAAAAAAATCCGCTCACACTCACTCCATGGACAATACGTGGTTCTCTTCCCGGGCGACCCCGGAGCGGTCAAGTTCGTGTTTTCCGTGAGATGGAATCGAAAATGCGTTTCACGCGAGCTTCTTGCGTTCCTTTTCTATAATTTTTTGCGCCCTCTCGTGTTTCCCTTTCGAGAACGGCGGAAAACGTCCAAAACTATGTTCGCGTTACCGTTCTTTCCATTTGTTTATAGCCTCTTTCCCCGGGGCAGAGAGAGTGTTCGCACCGCTTTTTCTCGGTTTGGTCTACATGCCGGTACAGTACCTTCGAGAAAGGTGGAAACGTTCGTAACGCTTTTTGGTGTTATCGTTCTTTCGTGTTTTTTCTCCCTATTTTAGAACGAAATAGAACGTTCGCGTCGTTATTCCCCTACCTTGAGTGTAGGCCAAGTGAGTGAAGTGGTATTTCTAATACGCATACTGTGGTACAGGTTGGCCAGGAGCAGCGACGGCTAAACGTTCGTACCGCTTTTTTTTTCGTTTGCATCTGCCTTCCTCTTCCCTTTTCAGTGTGTGCCAAAGTAAGTGATATTTCTGATTAAGCGTACTGCCGTACGAGCTTTCCTGTGCCTCGGTCCAGCCACGGCATTGTCTCTGCCTCTCTCCTCCGCCTTCTTCGTAAGATCAAACCAACCGAGGTAATACGACACCTTGGTAGTTTTTTCCCCTCGGCGAACCGTTTGCGGGCTCCGCATCGCTAAAACAAATTGGAGGAGCCTTTTGCGTACCGTCTTTCCCCGCGCGATATTGCATGTATCGGTCGTGACGACATACGCTTTCGGTGAGCTTTGTGTCAAGTCTTATTATTCAATTTGCCATCCAACAATACACGTGAAGCGTGAGCGCCGATCACGCAATAACGAAACCAAGAAACAGAAAATGAAGACTACTGCTATTGTGTCAACCCTAGCGCGCTCAGGACGCATGCTACGATAGAGGCACTGTACCTTTTTTTGGCTGATTTGTTTTTTTCTGAATGAACGGGGGATTCCTTAACCCAACTATTTAATAGTCGGGACCCAACTATAAATAGTCGGAATTTTATTCTTGTGTTGCCACCTGGTATATGGTTCGTCGATTGTTCATCGCGTACGTGGGGCTTTTAAAAATTCCTCCCACAAGTGAGCTACAGAGCTCCCCAAGTGACCAACCACCCTCAGAAAAACACGGTACACGACTGAAGGTATACCTTTTTTTGGCTAAAACGGTTTCTGAACGACGGGGCTTCTTAACCCAAATTCGTCGGACCTTCATTCTCGTGTGGTGCAATATGTTTCGTTGTATCCTTTAAGCCATGGGGTTGCGCATCGGGTATGTATTGTAGCACTGTTATTTTCCTCCAAAAACAGTTTTTTTGGGGTGAGGTATCGAGCTCCTCAAGTGACCACCCTTCTGAGGCAAAAACACGGTGTGTGTACGACCACCTCTACCGTAGCATTTGTCACACCTCTACCGTGGCATGCGTCTCAAGTATTGGCCGAAATCCAGCGTGCGTCAGTTCCGTCCTCTCGATCGCGACCTCGAATCCTCGCTGCTGTTTAGGGTCCCAACTGTCTCTGTTCCTGCACTATGTATCTCTGTTTGAGTGAGCTGCGTCGCATAAACGTACGTGCTCAATAGAATACCCCACCCCCCCCCCTATTGTGATTCTTAGCAGGATGCAACTCACCCTCCATGCGACTCACCCAATACCTCACGACGCTTCGCGCTTGGTGCAAGAAATGTCTGTCTGGTTGGTGAAAACCCAACGTGCTCCGTCCCGGCATTGTAGGGATGCGAGGGTCTATGGTCATACGACTACGGCCGTGCACGACATGAGTACACCCCCCCCCCCCCCCCCCTATTGTGTATTCCCTCTTCGTAGTGCTCCGCGCCTGTGCTGTGGCTGGGGGTGTGCACTTTGTTTTGTTTTGTTTCGTTTTGTATTTCTTTGTCAGGGCCTTCCATCGATGCACGGTCGGTGGCTGCACTGACCATAGCTTATGTCGCTACTATTAATAGATGTTACGGGCGGTACCGCTCCCTCAAGTATTGTTCTTCACAACCAGCTTTAGGTTCCTTTTGCCAATTCTCGCACCGATATGTTCGGAGTCGTCTCTCATGCCTTATGCTCTCTGTACAAGTTTATTTGTTTTTGCCTTGCCAGTCGAAGGGGTGGGGGTGGGTTATGAAGTGTCCTATCTTCGAATCATTATAAAAAATCCTCCTGGTGGTGTTGGTTGGTTCCCTCCTGGTTTTCTATGCATCAGCACAAACAATGCGACCCTTCAGGGTGGGCAACTGTTCTGGTGACCCCTAGTTCGTGTTGCGTCGTTATGATCTACTGTTCATGAATGTCTCCTAACCATACCCGGTAGGCTTAAAAACAAGACAAATCATCCTCCAGCGGAGTAGTAAAAATAAAGCGGTATCGCCAGCCTAGATCGAAATTATCCTCCCCGTCTCTCCGAAAACAACCGGGCGAGACAAGCGACAAATGCCAAGCAGCTATAAACATAACATCCAAGAAACATTCAACATATGAACCCAGGAAACGCGTCAAACACTCTTGTGTGAATGATCCGAGCAGACAGAGAGACAATCTACATATACACGAGTAACAATACTCGGGCCCTAGGGCCATACTGCCTCGTGTACTACCCCCTTTAGAGGACAATCTACTTGGAACATTACAGAGAGATAATCTTACAAATGGCGAAAGGGCGAATAGAAGCGGCACAAGGCACCGGCTCGGCAGAGTCGACGGTAGGGCAGGGGGAGGAGGAGGAGGAGGAGGAGGAGGAGGAAGGGCAGCCACCGTGGGGAGTGATACACGCTGACGAAGCGGGTACTGTGTCACCCCCGGTGATAAGATAGCACACTTCCCCTCGGACGAATTTCAAAGCCGATTTTCTCTCGACAATGGCGAGACTGTAAACGCCAAGCGATACGTCTACACGGGAAGGTCTTGACAAGATTTTTTCCAAACCCACCGCTCTAGTTACGCGTGTGCTTTTCCTTGTGATCGAGAAAGTCTGATCGGAAATTCGGTCCAGGGGGTGTGTTATCGTGATTGCAGTATACCTGGTACGGCAGCACTATCTCTCGGTCATCAGGAATATTGGAGAGGGTGCTGGCAGTGATCGTAACGGCGTGCGCGGCTTTCATGCTTGCTTTTTCGGAGGGCAAGACGGAGACCATGTATATCCCCGGAGATGAAAAAGGCTCGGGGAGGTTACCGTTCACTGTCGCTACAGTCGACTAGGTGGTATCAGGCATATGCAACCAGACGAGCGGGTGGTTGTACTCGGGTGGGGCTATCAAGCGGGGAAGGCAGCCTCAGAGGAGACTTTGCGAGGCGCCGGGGAAAAAGACCTGGTCGTGATTCCGGCGGCTGTAGCTTGGGAACTACTGTGTGACCGCTCGAACGCACACCCATGCAGCTTGAGTAAGGTGCGGATGCTGCCACTGAAATATAGTCGAGGCCATGCTTAAACAGGAGCGTGACTTGGATCCCGAACAAGGCTCACCTTGTCAAGCTGAGGCAAGTTCGTCTCTCTCCAGCTCCTTCGATGCGTCGGCTGGCGCTCAAGATAGGCCAGGCAGCGAGATCATTTTGAGGCGACGGTACGCAGACAGAGGATACTATTTGTTATTGGCGGGTTTCGTTGCACGCATGGGAGAGGGGATCGTTTGCCGAAGAGGCTTATTTTTTGTGCTACTTCGTACCCGGTGCGTTGACATGTCATTTGCCAACCTGATTGTGGTAGAGCTGCCGGGAAAGGGTTTATACGGGACGACAGGAGAAGCGCTGGGGGACGCAGGAGAAAATATGTGGGTGGGTGGGTGGGTGGGTGGGTAGGGTACCCCGAGGGCGGTCTGCAGACAGGAACAAGGAGAACCTCCGTATTAAGCTCGAAGGATGGCGCCAAGTATCGCAGAAGGCCGGCAGATGACGATGCAGACAACTCGAGAACTCGGCGTAGGTCTTTGCGCATTCGTGCCGCGATGGCGTGCAACGGATACGGGTGAAGCGGAAGTGCGACACGCGAAGATGGTAACCAACCGCGTGTCTCGGCCGTTGACAATGCTGGAGGAGAGGGGGGGTGTACTCGATATTCATGCATGGCCGTAGTCGTATGACCATAGACCCTCGCATCCCTACAATGCCGGGACGGACCATGTCGTGTTTTCACCGACCAGGTAGACATTGCTAGCACCAAGCGCGAAGCGCCGTGAGCAATGCCGGAGGAGGGGAAAGGGGCGCACTCATTTTTTGCCTAACCTGACGCTTGACCATTGACCACGCATCCCTTTCGAGACGGGGCGCCGTTCCTACTCCTAATTGAGTCAACTCCGATATTTTGACGTTCATTTCGTTTTTCTCATGTATCACGCAGACACGTTTTGCTAATCTCAACCCCTTCGAGTTTCGCCGCCTGTGGCCGCCATCTATCTCCTAGGATGCCGGAGGTGGGGGGGTGGCTAAGGGTAACGCTGTATCAAGCTGGGCTTCGCCAAAGAGGTTAAAGTCTGGCTCGGTTCATCATGACTTTGTATAGATGCATTGGCTGGGCCATATTCAGCAACTAGCGGACCGATAGGACTTCCTCGCCTGTCTACGTGCGTTCTCCATGTTCCGTCCTTATGACTGCGCTTACTATATATGAAAATTGTAATTTTCCGTTTCTGGTAAATCGACGATGTAACCCACTGCGCCCGGTCGTCGGCCCCCCGGCATGCCCCGAGAAACGTACCGGTGTCCACGACGCGCTTGAGGTAGTACAGCTCGTTCTCTGTTCGACAGATTCGGTGGCAATGAAGGCGACCGATTGCTTGTCTGCCATGCTTGCAAGGCAACGAGCAAGACAATTTGCGTCTCCGTTCCGTCCTGCCCCCACCGCGCGGTCAACGACGCACTTTTCGGTACCGATAGAGACGCCCACCGCCGCTACACATCTCTCTTCCGTGATTCGCCCCCCCCTCTTCCGCAATTTGATCGTCGGTACTTTCCAGGAGCGAGGTGATGCCCGCCGTCGGAACTTGCCCTTTCGGAGGTAACGGCATGGTCGTAGTGGACTTGATAACGATGCCGATTCCGTCAAACTCACGCCGAACGAGGGGGGGGGGGTGGCCCTAACCATGCTTGCCGTGAAACTCATGTTCGTCTGGATCGTGTCAGCAACGACGGTTACAAAAGTTGTAGAGGGTTGCGTATATATTCGCCGGCGTTATTGTGGAATTCTTGCCTCGTGCGGGAGGAGAGTTCGAGCACTCCGCTCTCTCTCCGCTCTCTCTCGCGCTCTGCAACGACCTTGAAACATCTCATCAGACTGCGGGGCAGTCAGGGCATCCAGATTTTCAATCTACGAACAACTCATAAGGCCGAGGATAACATCGTACATGTTTTGTTTTAGAATAGCCAAGGGTTTGAACTATTTCTCCTTCTAACTCCGCACGGGAACGCCTCAGCTACGAAAGTAACGACAAACAGATCATCACTGGTCCCACGAGAGGGCCCCCTTGCTGCACCCCTCTGGAGCAAGCGATTGCCCGGTGCCCCCCCCGAGTCCATCCGAAGTAACCATCGACGGGTCTCTCGCCGTAGAAGTCGGCCACAAAACGGCGCGGGCACCGTCACGCAGGTGGCCTTTTCCGCAAGCACACCCAGCCGTCCTGTGCATCGGTGTTGAGCGCGTTGGAGCAGTCCGTGAGAACGAGCCAGTTGCTCGTCTCGTGTAGCGCGGGTGCCCTCAACCCCATGATGTTCGACTCCCTCGGGCACAGCGATCCCAAACTGCCTCACCCCATGGTCGACCTCCTCCAGCCTCGGTCACCACTATCGCATTTCCGACGCAGACCGGTCCACACCTTTCCCCCAGCGCGGCTAGGCTAAACATCAAGAAGACCTTACCAAAACTTGTGTAGCAGCAACTCAGGATTATCGACGATTCTCCGCCAGAAGACCGTCATACTCATGTCAAACTCCTCTCGCCCTATGTTGGCATGGATGATAGATTGGAGGTGTATGGAGCGTCGACCATCGTTTCCGGGGCTTGGTAGCGTGCTGCGGGAGCCGATAATATCGAAGAGCATCTGGGAGGGGTATTCGTCGTTCGGGTGCCACGGAGAAGCACATCCTTATCTCCCTCGGTAGGCACTTTCCAGTACTGCCGTCATCACCGCTCCAGAGACGGTAGCGCAGTCTTCGGGCTGGAAGCTTTCTACTAAAATGATTCACGTCATCTCGTTGCCAGCCGAGCGCGGCTCTGCCAGAAGGGCACGTGCAGTGACGACGCACGGTTAAGCTTAGCCTCCTCCAAACGTTCTCGGGCGGCATTCCTCGGTCTTGTGCGCAGGTCTGCGTCTCTCGTGCCCCTTCCCCCCATCCGCGCGGCCCGACTGCAAACACCCGCACCCGCTTGAACTCCCGCCTCCAACGCATCCCGCCTCGTGCGCCGGGCTCCACAATCGTCTGCTGGGCAGCGGTGCGGTGACGGTGCTGCTCCCCTCGCTAGGGCCTGCAGCACACAACGCGCAGAGAGAGAAAAGGTGCCCGTAGTTTTGTGCTTGGTCATTTTTTTTGTAGTACTACAAGTATGTGGCGTCCGTTTCCATATATGGCAGGCGTTATTGCCCGACGCCCTCGTTGAATGATTACAAGACGAACACCGCACGCGAACACCACACGCCGCATCACCTCAGGTGTTTTCGAGGAAGGAGTCGAATAGCGCGTCAACTTCTCGAACGCCCCCCGCTAGACTCCTCGAGGGACCTCCTCCAGCTGTCACACCCCCCTGTGTCGGTAAAAAGGCCCTCCACCATTCCCCATTGACGCCGCCCTCCTCGCTGTTTGGCTCTTCGCCCGTCCTACCAACCCCGTTGACCCCGGTCCGAGACCCGCCCGGGTCGGATGCGCCTCGCCCCTCACCTCCGGAGGCGTTTTGCGATAGGGCTAGCATTTTTTAGACGAATCCTATCTGGCTGATGGAGGTTCTGAAGTGAGGAGCTATGTACCCAACATCGTGTGTTTTTTCACGGTTGTTTTTGGTTGTAAACCTAGACCGCGGAGTTTGTTGGGTGCTCATCGGGGTAGTAAGTGTTTAAGTGTGGTTGTATTCTTAAAAGACAGTTTTTGGGTGGCTTTACTTGAAGTGCTAATGGCTTTACTGTTATTCATGCGTAGTATAGAGCTCCTCAAGTGAGAGTTACGGTATTGCTGGACTGGTGTGGAAACGCCGGTAAACACCTGGTAACACGTATAAGGATCGTATTGATAGTACTTGGAAGGCATATCTTAGATGGAAACCAGGGGAGTCCAAGGCGAGGTAACTCGAGCCTGTAGCCTTTCAGTCCTTCATCGTGGGAAACGGAATAACGCTGCTCTTCTTCTATCTCTAAGCAAACAACACACGTGAGTACCCACGAGTGCCTGTTCAATAGGCAAACCTGGCAAGGGATACTCTGTGGTGTCCCATGCCCTTAACCTCACAAGTGGCGTCGACGGCAGGACGAAATATCCCATACCCTTAACCTCACACGAGGAAGGAGCCTCAGAAAATTCTCAGAAAATTGCTGGTGGACCCCTGCCGTAGCATGCGTCACGGCCCCCTACCCCCCCTGCGACGGTTCGCTCTCTGCGTTGCCACCGTTCCTTTGACCAGCAACTGGAGGCGGCTCGTTGCTTCCTCGCCGAGAGGCTCGCCCCCGATTCGGGCCGGATCTCCTCCCAGCGCTTGCTACTCGTGACGACTCCTCTTATCTGCTCGGCCGACTTCGTCTAGTCCTTGCGAGATGTATTATACGATGTTTTATAAACGACAAAGAATGTAAGTATACCTGGTACCTTGGTATTGGGGTTACACCCTGCTTCTAAACACCTTGTTCCCACTTGGTACTCTGGTATCATGCCGGCCTGGTCCCACTCGGACGTGAACCCTCCAAACTTGACCCCGGATATATAATTAGCCACCGACAGGGCCAGCTCGGTATAAACTCTGATCCCACACCGTTGGCCATATATATGCAGTTAGTATTTCTGGTCAATTCTCGCTTTTTTCAGTGGTTTTCGGAGGAGGGGAGGGGAAGGGGGGGGACGGGGGGCGGCGGGAAGCCGTGCCGTTACCCCGTTGACTGAAGCAGACACGAAATGGCAGATCGTGTGGCACGGTTCCAGTTCGACAAATAAATGGAACCAGTTACCCACCCAAACTAGGCCTCTCAACACTCTGAACACCGGGGTCTTTGGTTTTCGTATGTATGGGGGGCCGTACGAGCCTACAGTAGTTCAAAGTTCTCAACAATATCTGGGGATCCAGGGAGAGTGCTTATCAGATTGTGGAAAATAGGAAATTCGTTTTTTTTCTTCAAGATTGCATTCATGGTGAACGTGCAATCCGAACTCACGACTGACAACTCATGTCCTGCCGTCGACGTCATTTATTTGTCAATTATGTTGGGCTACTGGTGAAGAGTTAACCGACTACCTCGTATCCACATCAAGCCTTATAACAAGGAGAGGGGGGGAGGGGAGAGGAGGGGAGGGAAGGGG
>MEHQ01002021.1:295944-334445 GCA_008828725.1 Saccharina japonica | reverse complement strand
GGGGGGGAGAGAGGAGGGGGGGGCTGCCGTATTGATACCCCTATCGGTGAAAGCAGACATGAAATGGCAGATCGCGTGTCACGGTTCCAGTTCGATATATCTAATGGAACCTGTGGCAATTCTGCCCCGAATTCTAGTACTTCTTGCTGGCTTTTGTGTTGCCCGTTTCCTGAGGGAGGACGCGACAGCGGTGGCAGTAGAACTGACACTTGACACTGCGGTCGACGAGGTGAGGTTAGTATAATAGTGTATGGCAGAGACAGAAACCTGCGCCTCGAGTATTGTAACTTTTTGTACTATATTTGCCCGGTCTTCTTGTTTTTCCATTTTCTTCTTCTCCCCGTCCTTCTTTGGGTCTCTCTTTCTCTGTTGCTTCGTTCGTGTAGTAGTTTGTCCCTCATGATCACATGTATGTGTCGTTGCTTCCAGCAATGTATTTTTGCGACAACGGCATATCTTCTTGCGTCATTCTCTTCTGCCTCTTTCCAGGAGGACTGCTAAGAAAGGATGCATCGTATACGCGTATCGCCACCATATTTGTATTTTTAGGTCTTATTTATTCGAGTTTTGGCTCGGTTTTGTTGTGTTTTTCGCACCCGGTACGTTGACATTGTTTAATTTGCTTTTTCGTATACCTACAGTTATTAGTACCGGCACACCGGTACAGAAAACATTTTACATTATTATTTATTCTATGTACGAGTAATAAGTACTTTTAACTGGAACAAGTTGCAATGATTTTCGTTTGCTCGATCTCAGACCATATATATATATATATATAGTTTGCATCTATTAATATCTCTCTTACGAACTCCTCCTCCATACTCTGGATGGAGAATCAGGACGTGCACTGACTGCTGGTGCTGTTTGTTGTGTGCTGATGACACGTCGTTGGGTAGAAAGTAGAAAATAGAAAGAACGGATGGCTGCTCTTAATTTCGTGATACACAGGCTGCCAGAAGAAATAATACCAGCGCACTCACTCATATTAAAAAAAAAACAGTAAAAAAAGGTTAAAACGGAAGATTTCAGATTCTGAATCTATCTGAACGACAGACGACAGAGCTACCAGAAAAAAAGAAGATCGAAGAGAGAATACGAGGACGACGGCGGTGTCCTGGTGTCAGATCATATCATATGTATGATACGCCTATTTTGGTACAACACCAGGTACGAGTATGTATATGATACCTGTGGTACGATTCTATGATTAATATATTAATAGTAGCGCAGTCGCAAGGGTACGTGTGCGTTTGATCAACTTTTAACTTTTTGGGCTGAACTGAAGAAAAAAAAAGACGAAAAAAAGACGGAAGATGAAGTATATCATATTTGGCATTGACATTGACGTGACATAATAAACAATAAGAAGAAGAAGAGAAAATAAATGCAACAACCTTTCTTCCCCTTTTCGTGTTATACACAGCAGCAGCATTCTATACCTGGTATCTAATGTATTGCACACGACGAGTGCTGCTCCCCGCTGTTACACGGGTAGAAAGGAAGGTTTAATGTGAAGAACACACACACACACACACACACACACATGGTAGTTCTTCAATAATAATCGGAGCAGAGTTCACGACGAGGACACATCAGAGGAGGTACGAACGTACGTATGGTATGTATGCGCGTATGCACCCGGACAGAAAGAACAACAACAATAAAGAAGACAGACAAGAAGAGGAGCGCGACAAAAGATCCGTAAAACGACGGTATAAAACGATGTGTCTGGTGCTGCAGTGTGTGTATGTTGTGTATGATGCGATTCGATCGATCGGGGAGACCACAAGCCATTTTTTTCGTCCTTCTTCTTCTTGGAGTCTCGTGATTTTTTTTTTTCTCGCTGTGTCAGTCAGTCTGCTATCTGCCTCTCTTTTCTCTATTTTATGCCTGGTGTGACATGCAATATAATAGTAGTCTTCTTCTGTATGAAACATGACAATTAAGCCATAGACAGACCTGTCTTGATCACATTAATTATTGCTGTACCCTCTGGCAGTATGTGGTCCGAGTACACAAATTTTGTACCGATCTCTATTTAATTTGTGGGCCACAACCATTCATCATATATCAGGGAGGGGGTGTGGATAAAATGGTAGACGGTACGATTTATTTCTCATCTCAAGACAGAATATATAAAAACACCACCACACACACACCGCCAGACAATCATACAGCAGCAGCAGCAGCAGCAGCAGCAGCAGCAGCAGCAGCAGCAGCAGCAGCTGCACCAACAACAACAAACAGCTATTAGCTGCTGCACCAGCTGCAGCAGCACAGCAGCAGCAGCAGCCGCGACTATACTGCAGCAAAAGCAGTAGCAAGCAGTCGTATAGAGTAGTCTACTCTATAATAGAGTAGTATTAATAGTACAGAGCACACCACCACCAGGTATCATATCATTCCTTCCTGTAGGAGTATACTCCTTTTTCGTAATCTAAGTATGGGCGTTGTGGGAAGAAAAAACTGCTGCTGCTGCTGCTGCTGCTGTGGTGGTGCCTGGTGGTGGTGCTGCTGTTATGAGATGCATAACACAATGAATGGAGTATGTGGACGAAAACATGATGAGTCAGTATTAAAATAGTGTGCTTTATTACTGTTAATAATAATATAATACCTGTACTGACTGCTGTACCACGTATTTTTACGTATTATGATGGCGTACGTACGCAGTAGGAGTGGACGCCAGTGCAGTACGTACACTCGTAGTATCTGCACTGCTTTCGGAATATAACCCGTGCGTGCATATATACGCCTGCCTGTAACTGCCGTGTCTGAGCTACCCCACCGGATATATTCTCCATTCCCCTCCAATCTGCCAATAATCTGGGTAAAAAAATTGGAAAAAGAAGAGGGCACCGCACCGCCGCCGTATATATTTTGTGAACGTGATGACGGCGGGTTTTTTTTATTCTGTGTCGTTTTCAAAAGTTTGAGGTGCACGTTTCGTACTCAGTACGCTTCTGCTGCTGCTGCTGCTGGTATACTCTCACTCGGAGCTGCGTAGTAATTATATACGTATGATACGGGTCACACAGCAACCATGAGAAAGACCCACAAGTCTGATAAAATTAAGAACACGCGCCAAAGACCACATACTTTAGAAGTACGATGCTGCATGCATGCGCAAGTCGCAACCAAAGTGTGCAAGCTTTTTTATATTATTGAGAAAAAGAGGGAGAGGCCCAAAAGCAATATGTTTCGAAAGCAAGGTTATTTCGCGAGCTTCATTATTATAAGTTGCGTGTGTGTGCTCCCTCACACGATCTTATTCACAGGGTAGCGGGCAGAGCACACAACAGACAGAACATACAGCAAAGTAGAAGGAGTGTGTGACCATTATTAATAGGTGACCATTGTACTGAGATGATGATGAGATGATGATGTAGGCGTACGTACATACATGCATAGGAAATGTAGTGCTTTTTTTGCTTTTTTTGCTTCTCGCGTCTTCTCGGTTCTCAGTGGATAGTGCCTCCGGTGTCATATCCCGCACCAATTTGAAAACCGAATAATCTGGCGTGCCCCGATATTTTAGTTCGCCCGCGGAAACGAAAGGGCGGGTTCGCTTCCCGAATCTTACGAACAGACCGGGCGCAGCACGCAGCCCACCCCAGCCCCTCACCATCCACCACAACCACGCCCGCGGGCCAGGAGCAGCTGCTGTCCCTACTTTTGTGCGCGCCGTGAAGACTGCCTGGCAGAGGGGAGGGAGGACACATAGCTGGACAGGGCTGGCTTGCTGAGCAGGAAGATATCTCCATAGATAAAGCTCAAGCTCATATCTGGGCTGTTTTATTCTTCAAGCGGAGAAAGCGAAAAAGCTCAATCAGCCAGCGTAGTAGGTAGCCCGGACAGCCAGTTCTCCCTTTTCTCGCTGGCTCTGTTGCCGAAAAAAAAACCACAAATTAGAAATAATTATGGCTCGCCGCTCCCAGGAGCCGAACTATGGCTTCCCGCCTGCGAGGGGTGGCCGTGGCGCCCCGTCGATGTTCCCCAGGAAGCTGTTCCAGATTCTGTGTGAGACGGACCCGGCGGTGGTCGGGTGGGACAGCGACGGCAAAAGCTTCCACATCGCAAATTTTGAGGAGTTTATCGAGGGAGTCATGCCTCTGTTCTACAGGCACAACAAGCTCACGTCCTTCCAGCGGCAGCTCAACTTGTACGGTGAGTTTTCAGAGGAAGAGCGGCGCACTCTGCCTTTGCCCTGTACCCCGACCGACAGCATTTTGATTGCATCCATCGTGGGTGCTCTTGCGCTCTGCTTGCTTGCCACTAGGCAGCCCGTGGGCGGTAGAGCGGGCGGGTGCAATGCGAGTAGGCACAGCAAACAGAGAGAGCTGGAACGCTCTGGCGTGAGCGGAGAGCGTGTGCCAGAGAGCAAAAATGACATGTAGAAGACCTGTCTTTTGGAATGCGTCAAGGTCTAGTTCGAACCTGAATATACTAGTTTGAGTATACGTGACGGTCAGTCAAGCGGTCAACCCTCTTGTCTCGTACTTGACATGCGGGTGCGAGAGAGATCAAATATATGGGTCTTTATTTTTTAGTGATTTTCGTGCGGCACTTTTTTCTTCTTTTCTTCTTTTGTCGCCAGAAGGCACATGTGACCTACGAGTACTTCGTCGTGATTCATTCATTCGCGCCTAGACTTTGGTGCCACCACGAGTGCTCGAGGCGCGCGCGTGACATCGCTGCTGCTGCTGCCCTTCGGGTTCCCGGCTGAGACTTGCAGCAACCTTGGCGCCGAAATCACACCGTGTTACCGAGTTGCAAGAAGACTTGCTCTGCCTATCCCCGGGTGCATCTCGCGATGAGATAAATTTAAGATGCTTGGCTCTTGAAATTCGTTCTGAAACCACATCCTCTATTCAAATCATTCAATCAACAATAGTTCGCAGCAGCAGTTCCAGGATTCCTTCCGCCCTGTTTAATTTTCCGTGTTTTTTTCGGGCATCCTGCCAGCAGCAGCGGCGGTGGCTGCGGCGGCAGCAGCTCACCCAGAGGTTCTTAGGTTGGCCTCGCTTGCAATGGCCCTAGTGAGTCTCCTTCACCGTTTGCCGAGGCAAGGCAAAGCCGCAAGCAAGCAGCCCACAGTCTCCAGCTCGAAGTTGCGGACACCGTTGCTCCTTCCTCCCGTGCCTCGGCTTCCTTCCCCTGTGCTTGCTTATTTTGCATCTGCCCGCGCCCCGAAGTCCTTCCTTTGTCTGTCTTCAGTCTTTATTATCTCAGTCTTTAATACTATTTTGCAGTCTTTTTTCTTTGCACCGAGCGTATTATATCGTCGATTGCTCGATTGCTGCTCCCTACTCCCTACGTACTCCTACTCGTATAAAAATATATTTATTTTTTCTGTTCGTTTCATCACACACCAACAGAAACACAAAAAATAAAGGTGAACCTATCGAAAAATATACGGTACGTATTTTCTAATAAACGTATTGGAAAAATGTACGGTACGTACCGCGTACCTCGTAGTCCGCCGTCCGTAATTTTTTTGTAAAAAATCGTGATCAAAAATAATAATGTGAGTCAGTTGTCAGTTGTTTCGGCTCTTGCTGGCTGTTGCTTTTGGCGTGAGCGGAGACGGGAGAGCGGAGAGCCGCGCTCCCGCGCCTCTCCAGCTTTATTCACTCCTCACATTTTCAACCGTATCATACATATACGTACTCGGTGAGGGCCGAGGCTGGAAAAAATAGCGCGTTCCTAAATATTCCGGTGTACGTAGAGAGCGCTGTTACAGGCGGTAGGCCCGCCCTCTCTCTTGTGAGCCGTGTGCGCCAACGTTGATGTTCTTGTTTCCAAGCATGGAGCTCGGGAGAAACAATGTCCGCTAAAATATCAATACCATTAATTTCGATTTTCTTGGCGTTCCGATTGAAACACGGAAATATCACGAAACATTACAGACTAAAACGTTCTATTTTAACGTATCAAGCATGAAAAATGTATACGAACGAACTCTCCAGAGACGAACTAACCACACACCAATTCCATATTCTTCCTTTTTATGGAAGGAAGCGTTTTCTATCATCAATATATATACGTACACATGTCGTAAGCACGGGACAAAACGAGAGGGACACAAACACGTGGCGCCTGTTTTGTTCAGTTTTTCTCGTGATTCTGATCCATAAATGACACCGTTGCCAGGTTGTATCTCATATTTTCAGGTACTTTGTGTGTGTGTTTGTGTTCTTCACATTAAACCTTCCTTTCTACTCGTCGGCATCCAGCACACCCAGTGTCCGTGCCGTATGCTCTTATAAATATGAATACGGTTGTTCATAAAACGGAAGTATCCATGGAATATCTCAACAAACGTTGAAATGAGATTAAAATGGTGCTTTTATCCTTTTTTAACCGCGTGGAGATGATGAAAACAAAAAGACGGACATCGGATCCAGCAGTGAAGTCGACAAGCCTACAAAACGGCAAAATTGATGCGCTGCTGTTGCCACAGATAGCCACAGAGCAGTTGTTGGTGGATTTTGACGCTTACTTTCCTGTCGACAACCATCCATCGTTCCTCGGATTGAATTACAAGAGCTCTGCGATATTTCAGAAGTGTAGGAGAGGTGCTACCGGCATTATACTGGTATTATCACTATTAATAGCGGGTGTGTTCTTCACATTAAACCGTTCTTTCTACCCGTCGACATCCAGCATACCTATGTATGATACCAGTATTAAATAGTGTCCGTGCCGAAATTTTGAGAGATAAATACAAGCTCTGTGGTCACAAAAAAAAACGACACAAAAGAAATGGTACAAAAAAACAAACAAAAACAAACAAAAGAGAGAGAGGCGAGGTATTACGCATTGTAGTGCAGTAAGCAGAATAGACAAGCAATACAACAGCATACATCAATCTGCAGCTGCATATCATACTGGTATACCTGGTATGGTAAAGGATGGGAGTACCACAGGTGTATGTCAGCATGCTTATTTTTATTTTTGGCAACATGTTAACATTTTGCGCCATTTCCGACGTTTTAGAGTAGTCAGAGGGACTCGAACCCCAAGGAAAGGTTCGAAAGTTTTTCGGCCACGATGAGGAGTGTAGAATCTCAGTCTCGTGATTCTCGCATATAGGGTTAACCTACAGGCAGCAGTACATATTGACAGCAAGTAAATGGTTCGACTCTACGTACGTACATACTATGTGATATTGTATACCAGGTATATGAACCGGAGATTAATTACCATTTATACTGCCTGTCATAGGGTACCAGTTACAGCAGTAGTACCAGGATTATCTACAGCAGTAGGCAAGCCGCTATGAACAGCTAATTTGTGCCTACTATTATTATAGACTGGTCTACCACAGCAGTCTTTATACTGGTAAGTCGGTGTAAGTACTTGAGTGTCACAAAAACTACTGTATGTTTGCAGCACACCGCAGTACCGGCACAACACTTCGTAGTCGTCATACTATTTGATACCAGTATGTGGTACGGTGAGGCACCCGACTTTTGAGAGAAAACAGAGTTGAGAGCGTTTTTTTTTTTGGGCACGGAAATTGTTCAGATAAACAGCGATTTTCTTGTTTTTTTTTTTCAATTTTCTCTCAACTCGGGGGTATGTAACGCCTCCGTGAAGATGAGGAGACCCCGATTATACACAAATGGCGCCGCAGTCCCTCTCTCCACAGCGGTCTTGGCCATGCCTTACGCAGCGGGTGAGCGATGCGGCCTTCAGCACAACACTCCAGGCCCTCCTAGCTTGACAATGCCATGCCACCGTTAACGGCGGTTGAATCGACCTGATTGGGTATCTGTGCTATTCGTGCAGGACAGCCGTAACATCACCGTTCGAGTGAGACATCAATTTTGCATGTACAGTAAGTAGTACACTACCCTGGTGAGAGATACAGCAGTACTACTGTGTCTTGTGTTTCGTACGACTGCTGTTTTTTGTGTTTCATTGTACACAGTAGTAGTGGGTACTCCGATTTAAGAGCACCTCGCGACAAGCCAAAACAGGCACACCGCCCTTACAGTTAGGGCCATTCTTATCCAGTAGCTTTTTTCTTTTTTCCATAATTTCCAATATTTTTTTCCAAAAAAGGAAAAAGGAAAAAGAGGAGAAAAGAAATGGAACTATTGGAAATTCTTCAGAGGGCACAATGTTTGGAAGGCTTCGCGTTCCAATGAATGGGGGAAAAATTATGGAACAAATGGAAATCTAGAAAATTGCGCGGAAAAAAAATGGAATTTTTGGGAATTTATGGCTCCGATAAGAATGACCCTTAGTGGGAATGTAGGTTTTTGTGTAGGCGGGACATGCCTATTTGACCGCTCTTGACTCCCGAATGGCCTTAGCTCGGCGGGTTCTCTTAACTCGAGTCGCATCTTATTTGTATACTGGTAGTAGTTATCACAGACCCCGCGCTTATGCGTCTATCCTTGTGTATTGTCACAGACCCGTGTCATGCACGTAGCATCATATGGCGTACCCAGGCCGTACCATTCTATGTATTGGACTCTGCTCCGCTGAGCAGGCATATCAAGCCAGACACTCATCCGGGGACAAGTCACCCAGAACAATAATGCCTCGTCACACAACAACGCCCTATATCTCCGTAGACCAGTATCAACACCCAAGAGTATTGCTGTCTATTGTACCTCGGGTATGATACATATCTACCTAGTAATAGGATGTAGGTGTGCTGTGTGATGTGCTGGATGGCGGTGGGTTGAAAGAACTGTTCAATTTACATATATATGATACATATCAAGAACACTCACATTCACATTATGTCATAGACTACGTACCTGGTATCTTACACGTCTGTGTACGGGGTACCTGGTACTGATACGTAGCACGTGACTATATAGAAGTAACGGTTTGACCAAGGTTTGACGTATGATAGAGAGTACACATAGTCGAACGTAATAACGGTATCATACACCAGGTATATTAGTCGAACGTAATAACGGTATATGTGCCAGGTTCTGCTTTATTTGCTGTGTTGTAAAGATTACTTCATATATACCTGGTACTCGATTCTACATCATTTATTGTGGAAACACCTGGGCCCTAGTAACTAACACCCTGTTTACCTGTTTACAAGTAAATAATGTTGTTGTGCCTCGTATGTGAGAGTTGGGCTGTACGTACCGGTATACTATACCGCATGCTGTAGTAGGCCCATCTTCCAGACAGTTCCGATGTTTTTCTGCCCTGAATGGCAAAAGGAAGGAGACATGGGGCGGGTCGGGTCGGGTCGCCTGCAGATAGTAAACTGCTGCATGCCGCCGTGATTCGGTTGGTCGTTTAACGTACTGCTATGAAGTAGGAGTTGGGGTCAAACGCGGGAGGGAGTAGACAGCGAAAATGGGCACGAAGGGACCATGCTGCGTAACCAAACTCGCACTTACCTACAAAAACAGACTGGTACACCTTATTAATACATTAATACCCGAAAGAGTACAAAGTATATTTACTGGTACACAGTATTAATAGTAGTATATATTAATAGTAGTATACTGATACAACAACTCGGAAAGAAAAAATTACATGATGTAATAATTCGTTGAGTTGATAGTAATGATATTGTTAAAATAGTACTAATAGCCAAACTGGCATTCTTTTTTGGATATAGGACTGGTATGTACCCAGGATATTGTTTATACCAGGTAGTTTCCTTCGCATTTCTGCAGTCGTCGTTCCTTCTACCCAACGACATCCAGAATATTTTCTCGCGTTTGTGCTGTCTTCTGTCGTCGTAATTTCTACCCAATTGACATGACACACGCACTTCTTTCTATGTATGGTGTGTGGTAATAGCATATTTTTTTGTCCCATCTAAGATGAAGAATCTGTCTCTGTTATGAATACTTGCATATTTATATTAACCCTTTCAGGACTGCAGTCCCGTTATGGGGACAAATGACTCGGAATTAGAGCCAAATATATGGTTATGTGCACTGGAGTACTAAAAGCAGTCTATGCAATGGTCTCTATGGGTAAGGAAACATAACATTGGTCGGTTGGGTAGAGAGAACGAAAAAACGGAAGAACGGTTTCAAGTGAAAACCAATTCCTCACAAGAACACGCACCTCAGCAGCCCCAGGAAGCGTACCGGGACGTGCGTAGCCAGTTACTGCGTGCGGCGCTGAAGTGTTCGAAGTGTCCGAATTGATTGCTTGTTGTTTGTTCATCCTAACTATGAATACTATAATATGTAATGTACGAGAGAGCGAAAGAAAACCACCACTGGCTGCTGTCATCTTCAAATGAAGCAAATATCCAGTTATGGTAGCAGTCTGGCGTGTCGCTGGTGTTTCTCGCATCGACTCTTCGCCAAACGCTCGTACAATCCAGTCCGTACGTGGTGACGGGGCAAAAGACAGGTTTTAATGTCTCTGGAGTCGAAAAAATGCCTCACGAAAAAAATAAAACAAAAACAATACTCGCCCCTGTGGTCTAATCAGGGGAGACCGTAATAAATAGGGGACTCACGGCGGTATATACACACAAAAACCTACCTGGTATATATTTACCTATTTTTACCAACAATATTTGGTCCTATTTACTAAGGTCCTCCGTAAATTTTTCCCAACAATATTTGGTCAGGACCATAGTAAATAGGGACCAAATATTGTTGGTAAAAATAGGTAAATATGTAGGTTTTTGTGTGTCCCGTAGGTACTATTTACTATGGCCCTCCGCAAAAGTGGTCAAGCCTCGAAAACTACTACAATAAGGTGGAAGGTCATTGTTTCGAGCCCTGCCACGTTGTGTGTGTTTTTCTTTTTTAACCAAATGGATTGCAGAAAGCGCCTGGTGGCCTGGTTTGTGTATGCACAATTGGACGCGAGTCGACGGGGGGATAAGTGCTAAATTATCCTCGCGATAAGAATGACGGCAGGTACGGAACCGTAGTGGGGAGGGGGGAGAAGAGCCTGCTTTGTGACCTCGGATCCGAGTTGCGACTATTAGTAGGGAGAGAGAAGGAGAAGAACGGCGAAGACAATAAATGGGATGGACATCAAAACTGAAGCACATGGTATATTACCTCGACGTGTGTATTTTATTTGTTTTCACATTTTTTTACATAACGTATATAATATACGAAAGAGCGCATGAAACAAACAAACACACGAGGCGGAACGTGGAAGTGTGGCGGGCTTAAGCTTTATGTGTACCCATCCGCCGGAGGATTAAAACAAACAAACAAACAAACAACCGAGAACTATTTACAATTAAAAAGAGAAAGTGAAATGGCAGCAACCAAAGAACGAAGGAAAAAAAGAAAAAAGAAGAACAATGTGAGAGGTGATCGATTCAAAAACGTATCCCAGGTGTATTTTTACGTCTAATTACTTTTCGTACAGCAGTACGTAGAGTGTTACAGTTTTATCGGCACAAACAACATGCGATTAACGAATTGCGATGCTTATTCTTGCATTTTCATTTTTGTGTCGCGTCCTGTTGCGTTGTTGTCTTTATTATCACTTACAACTCTCCAGACCTTACTCGCTCCACTTATTTTTACGATGTACCCTCGGTGGTTTTCTTGACAATTTCAGCGGCCGTGGTCATAGTTCCCTTTCCCCCCTGTACGTACTGCATTTACCTCCATTTGTGTCGCACATCGGACAGACAGATAATCTACAGATCAAATAGACCATCTACAGATCAGATAGACCATCTGCAGATCAGGTAGACCATCTACAGATCAGTTACATCATCTACAGATCAGATACGTACATCATCTACAGATAGATCATCTAGATCCTGACCCGCAGTTCTGATATGTTGTGCAGCAGGATCTCTCATGTATGGTACAGATTCAACCCATGGAATTCGCGCTTAGGTAGATTATGCACGTAATACGGCTCCCACCTCGCAACATGAGCTGAATCATACAGATCATACAGATCATCTGCCCTAAAAAGATCTAGATCGTGAACTGTGGGAATCGATGATCTGTTTAATGTTTTCAGTATTTCCACTCTTCTGTCGATTTTCATAGAATTCTGCCAACTGGCGTTCTGTCGTATATAATACGTGGCGCTTTCGGCGACGGAATAAGAACTCGAAAAAGGCCTTCCGTTTCATGACTCTTGTCCCGAAATGTATGTACCAGTACCGTTTTTACATCGACATTTTACTGGAACGGTCCCCATGCTTTCGGGACAGAGAGGTATTAATAATGTAATAATCTCTCAGCTGTTGTTTTTAATTTTGAGAGCTAATAACACAAAGCCGAGATTCGAAAACACGGGCAACTTCGAGCAGAGGGTGACAAAGGCAGGGTGTCTGTTAGACTCAAAGTCAACCCCGAGACTGCTGCTGCTGCTGCTGAAATACTATATTTGTAAACTTGTAGTATTCTAGAAGCTCCGCCCCTACCAGGTTTTCATACACCGGTACTTCTGAATCGTAAAAAATCAAGTTCGCCCTCGCTGGGTAAAATGTTCTAGGATATAGTGTTCAGGGCAGACAACTTTTATTACTGTAGATGTACTACTGCTGTAGACTACGAGCAGTATCTAGTCGCATGTCGCAAGGAGATCGAATTGTTTTCCAAGCCGCAACAACTAACCAGTATATACGTTCGAAGTACATGCATGTATATATATATGTAAATATATATGTTTACATGTTACTCATATTACTATCTACTCGTTGTGCATACTCGTACACATATATACGAATCATACTCCGTACTCGGGATAGAGACATACACATATATTCAAATAATTAATAAAAAAACAACAGCTATGTATTGCCTTGGACCGTCCGAACAATTTAAGAATGGGCGGCATCCATCTAATTCGTGCTTCTCGGCTTGTCTGTTTGCTGGCTAGTTAACGGCCATCGTGGTGTTTGCGGGGTCATTTGCGCCGTTTTGGCGGACGCGGTCCATTTTCGCATCCGAAAAGCGGTCTGGGGGGTCTGTATCCGGTCATCCGGTCAGAGCCGGAGCGGAGCGGCAGTGGGCTGGCGGTATTGTCGTTCTCAGAATCTACTTTTAATACTGCTACTGCTGTATCATGGCATGGTCATGATGTGATATATACATAGCCGAGAATGACTACAGTAAGGCGGTACACAACAATGTATGCATGCATTGTATGTATACATGCATGTATATATCATGCGAGGTATGCATGTATAAAGCAAAAGTAGATGCACCTATACTATATTACCTGTCGCGAACAATGACGTCATGAACGATATAACCGTTGGAGACAAAAGCACTCGTGGTTTTAGATAGATATATACGTTGCCGGTGAAAAAAAAGCAACGCGATGCCCTGCGCATATACTCGATGAGTTGGAGCTGGCTTTTTTCCTGCACCCCATGCGAGTGTGCGCAGCAGGTGGTCTGCTGGGTAATGTTGTTTTGTTTGCGCTAACCCCCGCCCCTCTCCATGGGGTATGGTGTACCTTAAGATGCAACCAACCACTCACTGTTTTTGCCGAGAGTGTTGGCAGTCTGGTGCTCCCAGCTGTGTCGAGGGACCGGTGCCGCCCCGCCGCCCCCCCGGAAGTATGTGAAAAAGTTGAACCATAGGGAAGGGGCATGACGCCGCCTGTCAGCAGTTTTCCTGCTGTAAGTGCTGCATAGACAGCGAGTACCACGATCTCGAGAGGTTGCCCCTTTCTCGTTTTCGGGGGAGGCGACCTGCTGTCTTTCGTCTTTTATGTTCATACATCGAATTTCCGAGTGTAAAAAGTTGGGAGAAAAAACAGCGGGCCTCTTAACGCGCTCTCAGCTCGACGTACTGGAACAACTGCACTACATTTGGGTGTTCATTCATGGTAATACTCAGACGATATTTATTTTTCCCAACAGAAGGTATGTTGTTTACCTGGCATATACCTGGATAGCATATATATTGACAGTCACAGCTGTGCTGACATTTATCTGTGCCTGGTTATCGTATCTCCTCATTGACTAAAAACGACAAACCAAAACTACGTAAATCGTGTCGTAAGTCTAAAATCGCAACCCCGTGCCTCCTCCATGTGCGTCCCGTCGGTTCTCTGCCCCGCTCCGCAGGTTTCAAGAAGATGGGGAGAGACGAAAAGTTTCCCGGCCACTACTACCACCCTTCCTTCCAAAGAGACCACCCAGAGATCCTTGGCGGGGTTCGACGCTCCTACCCAGTGACCAGCCCGAAATGGGAAGAGGACGGTAGCGTGGCTTCTCCCGAGGACGAGGCGGCGGCGGCGCTCGCTGCGGCAGACGGCTCGCAGGGGTCTTCGTCATCTCCTCGTCGCAAGCGGGTCGCGCGATCTCCCACCCGAAAAATGGATGGGTTGGACAAGCCGGCAGTAGGGAGGGAGGACCCACAGCAACACCACCAGCAGCAGCACCAGCAACAGCAGCAGCAACAGCCACAGCAGCACCAGCACCAGCGGGTTAGACACACGCCGCCGAATGACGATGAGCACGGCCTGTTACCGCCGGCCCCGTTAGCTTTTGACGACGGCAGCGGCAGCGGCGGCGGCGGCGCGGAGCACGAGAGACGGGGGGGCGGGGGGGGAGGAGGAGGGGAAGGCTTGGAGGAAGGCAGAGGAGAAGGGGGGGGTGAAAACGCCGTGCCCCGTAAGAAACCCGCGCACCGGCCGTGGTTTTACTCCGGCAGCCCCGCTCTCTCGAGCGCCGCGGCCACCGCTCGCCTCGACGGGCAGACCGAGAAGCAGCGGGGGGGCGCGAAGGCAGACAGCATGATGGAAGACGAGGGTGACGCGTACGCCGGGCCCGGCAGATGTTCGGACAGAGAGATCGGTGTCAAGGCCGTTGGAGCAGAAGGAGAGGTGTTGAATCGCCGCGACTTTTCCTACGCCTCGACTGGCGGCGGGGGCGGCGGTGGGCGCCGCTGGAGCTCGCACGGATACCAAGAAGACCCCTACCTCGCCACGGGCGGAGGAGGAAGCATCGGCGGCGGCGGCGGGGGCTGGTACGACTCAGAAGAGTCCAGCCTGTCGAGGCTTAACTCGTGCGACAGCGTCTACTCGGCCTGGGACGACTCGCAGCAACCGGGCGGGGGCGGAGGACCGTACTACGGCCGCGGCAGGGCGAGAGCTGCGCCCGCGTCTGGGATGGCAGCGGGGCCGGAGGGAGAGAACAGGCGCAGCCGCTACCCGCCAGAGACCGGAGGCGTCATCGGGAGGGCGCCGGGCGCACGCCCCGTCCACCGCGCCGTGCCGACCTCCGCCATGTTCCCCGCCCACTTCTTGCGCCACGAGAGATTCGGAGGCTACCAGGGGCCCCACTACCCGCCACCCCCCGCGTATTTGCCCGCGCACACGTATCCGGACCCCGACGCGGCCCCGCTTAAGCCGAGCAGGTGGCGTCCTGTCTACAACGGTGCCAGCGGCGGCGGCGGCGGCGGCGATGCGCGAAATGGCGACGACGGCTGGGCAGGGCCCGAGCGCCGTCTTTCCGATGGCAAGAGCGCGGCCGAGTGGGGCCCAGACTCGTACGGCGCGGCAGACGAGGAGAGGGCAGCTTTGGCGGCGAGCGGTAGGGGCAGCAAAGGCCGCGGTGCCGTAGCGGTCAAAGCGAACGGCCCCGCGGCGGTGGCGGGCCGGGAGGAGGGCGTGGCGGGCAACGGTGACCCCCAGGGGTACAACAGCCATCCCTCGGCGTCGTCTTATAGAGCGGCGCGCGACGAATTTCTGAGCGAGGATGGCGGGGAAGGCGCGGGGTCATCGGAGAGGGCGACGAGGTTCCGGTTTTCCGAGCCTAAGTCTGGCCCGGGGGTTGCCCCTGGTCCCTCCTCCGCCCACGGCGGAGCTAGGGAGGAGGGAGTTGGTGTGCGCTCTAGTGGCCGCGTGATGGCGGCGACGGTGTAGCGCGCACTCAGCGGGGCCTCTGGGGGGTTGTGAGGTGTGGCGGTGAAGCTCGTGTTGTGCGCATGCATGTCTTGAAAAAGCTAAAATTAAGTCTTTGATTGTAGAGCCGGCGTTGTCGTGTCCCGTTCCATATAGTAGCCGCGACGTCAGAAAAGCTCAACTGTGTCTCGGGTGTAGACCCGGGTGTTATCGTGTCTCTCATCAGCATCCGGTAGAGAGGTCGGGGGGGGATAGGTAGACTCAACTGGTGTGGACGCGGCCGGGTTAGCGATAGGTAGGTTGGGGCTGGGGATGTGGTGGGGATTGAGGTTGCTCCCTGTGATAGATTTCAGGTTGTGCAATAGTGTGACGGGCGTTCCCGGCGATGTTGTGTTTGTGAGCCATTTCTTCTGATGCGAGTGGTAGGCACTCAGCAGATTTGCGCGAAGTTTGCTCTGGATGTTATTTTTGGGGATTGTTGTGCGGGGAGGATGGGGCGGGTGGCGGAGGGGGGGTGGGGGGGGGGGGAGGGTTCGGGGTGAGTGTGTCGTGTCGTCAACAACGCCAAAGGCGTGTTGTTAGGTTATCGGGGCGTTTAGACGAGGAAAAGTGAACAACAAAACTCGACGTCGTGAAAACGTGTAAAAGCCCCCGGGAGTCAAAAGTCAGTTCAGTCAACCGATCTAGTATCCGAATCTATCTGTAAGATCTGAAGAACAGTCACACAGGCACAGATATGATTTGGTGCGGTACGGTACGATGCGCACAGCGAAAACTCGGGGATGGAATGGAGGCTTGGCAAGTCTTGTGAGCCGTATGCAGCAGGTACAGGTGGGTTTCCACGTTTCGTTCGGAATGTGGGAAAAAGGGGTAGAGAATGCTTGCTTGCGAAAAAAAATATTGTTTTTATGGGGTGTATGTATATTTTTGAGGCGCGTCGATGTCATCCCCCCCCCCCCGACGCGTAGACATCGTGATAGATCCTCTTTGTTTTTTTTGTTTTTTTTCGAAATTTGGAACGAAAAACCTCGTCTGTTTGTTTGATTGTTTCGAAAGTGGTGCGATACAAAAAGTCAAATCCTTGTCCCTTTGGTTGTGTCGATGAGGCTCCCTTCTTCGATTTTTTTTTTTTTTTTTTTTTCGTGCTGAGCGGTCGTTTCGTAATGGCTCAGTGCCATCGCAAACATTCCCCACCGTGCATGCATATGCTCTCTGGCCGAAATAAAGAAGGGAGAATGAATTTGTCGTGTGGCGCAAGAAGAATGGTACGTAGTCAGCCGTTAGTAGTGTGTTCTTTTTGGATTTTTAAAATTAGTCTTGGCGTTTTGTTGTCGTGCACACACGGAAAAAAAAAGGAAAAATAGCGAGAAGCAGTCGAAGTATCACCGGCTCGCGAAGATTATCTTGTTTTTTCAAGGCGGGGGGGGCGACCGACCGAGCGATCGATCGTTCATCACGCAGATTTGTTTTTTGTTTTTTACGCCCCCAATGCCGAAAAGGCGAAGGGCCTTTCGAAAATTTGAAAAATTAAAATTCCCTACATATCGTATATATAAGAACGTACCAGGTACGAAAATAAGAGAGTTCGTCGAGTGGATTGATTGGAGCTCTCGATTAAGCTTTTGAAATGCTCTTTTTCTTGAAGATTGCGCCGCAACAATAATATCATTTCCGCAAGATCATTTATTGTTTTCAAGATACGGGGGGGAGGGGGGGGGGGGGGCAAACATCAGCCGAGAGGAGGACGCCAAAGTCAACTAACGGACGGAAGCTTTGTTTGTTCGCTGGCTCCAGCATTGGGCTTTTCCAATTGTTCGTTGCGCCGCAAGATCATTTATTATGAATTGTCCTGCTTGCTGCTGGCGCTGGGGCTTGTTCTGCCAATTGTTCTTCATGCCTGTGTTCCATCTTCATTGTTCATGCTCAACTTTTGCGGCAAGCGCGGGTCATCATTGACGGGAGGCGCGCATGCACTTAATTTTTCATCATGGAATACCTGGTACAGGCCTCTCGCTTGTATACGTTTTGTACGAGTATAGCTTCGCAGTTACCCGTTGACCCACGACGCGCCGAGACTTCATTGTCGTCAGTGCAACGTCAGAACATACATACATACTATACTACGTATGTATATACATGGTACCAAGTAGTAGTTGAGCCGGAAAAAAAATGTTAAAATGTTCGACATGCAGCCGAGCCGAGAACCAAACCAAAATGTTAAAATGTTCGACATGCAGCCGAGCACCAAACAAAATGTCCTTCGGCATGCAGCCGATAACTTGAAAAAAATAAGGTCCTTTGACACGTTTGAGCAAGCAAACTACAGCAAGCAGTATTACTCGGTATTACTCGTATTAATAGTGTAAATCGTAATGCCAAGGGCTGCACCCCCCTTGTTGATACCAGTATATTCGAAGTATACATAGAAATAATCTCCGGAGTCCGAAAGCGAGTCGACTCTCTCTGGAGTGAGACAGACTCCTGTGGCCAGTGGGGCTGTGGTAGTAGTAGCCTCGAGGTCGACGTGGCGGGGATACCATCACCACCATCCCCGCCTCCCCGCTGGTGTAATAACGCCGTTTCTCCATTGCTGGTGGTGTATACTCCATAACCATTGCTGCTATATGGTACGACAGGAGAAGCTTATTAACCGCATCACCAATCATCAGCCGTCGACGCACATACATACATATGTAAAGTCAACTACCTGAGGATAGATTTCCGGATCGGCCAAACCTACGACGAAGATGTAGGAGCGTGGTAATTTCTATCCGTCGGCCGGACCATAAAATTACCAAAAACAAACAAACAAAAAAAGGTAGCCGACAATCGAGCGGACGGCGCCGAAATCCGTAGTCGACCGCTCGGCCACAGCCACCCGGCGTAGCTCTCACAAGCTGCCGCCCCAGAGCCTTACGCCCGGGAGACAGACAGATGCGATAACTTTATCCCTGAGACGCCGCCTGTGAAATCACACAGCTATGAATAGTAGTCTTAACCAAGAAAACAAGAAAAAAGTGGCATTTTTTTTCAAGCTTTCAAAACTACGTATATAGCCGTACCAGCCCTATATAACCCAAGCCCTGACCGCACAACTTCAGCCCTAATCCGTGTGTATGTAGCTTTACGACGAAAACAAAAACGGGGGGGAAAAAAAGAAAAAAGAAAAAAGAAAAAAGGAAAATAAACCGGTACTTACAACAGCAGTAGGTACCACTCTGCGACTAAGTACAAGGACCGCTTGGTCTCCGTACTGATGTCTAAACGGTCCTTCTTATATATTTTCGCCCGGAGTGGTACGTATAAATTTGGTTTTCAGCCTGTCTTGCTGGATTTAAACACGGGTGGACACATGTAAAATTTTGGTTTTTAGATTTTTTCTGGTTCAAACTGACGTAGCCAGTTACCAGAACACACGTCTGTCTGAGATATTACAGTACAGGACACCTGATAAGAAACAGGAAATTTGGCCCAGGCTGGATTTCTTATTTGAGAGAGGGTGCTTTCTACACTAATCTCAAGATAACGACCTCCGAATTTCTTATTTTTCTCTGAATTTCAGCCTGGCTTTCTTATTATCCTGTTTCTTATTAGGTGTCCCATACGGTATTACATTATACTACGCCCTCTCCATGACAAAGATGAACCCTTCCTCCGCCGACATGCCCTCCTGCCGACCGTACAAAACCCGGAAACCTTCATCCAGATACGTCATGTTCCAGATCCGACGCTCCGTGTTCACTCGATCGAAAATCTTTTCCTGGACCTGTACCCCCGCGAATGTGTTCCGCACCTACAAAGGGTGGAGGCGTTTACGAAGAAAGGGACAAGGGGGACAGGGACAGAACGAACCGGTGACAAACCCGCCGCCAGGAGGCCAAAGAGAGTATGTAAAAAAGTGTGAGTACCAGCCACTCAATCGGCCGATTTCACAGCTGTTTCCAGTCTACAGTAGTGTTAGTCTAATTATATTAGAAACAAAAACTAGGACGTGGATCGACGCGCACGCCAATGAATATGGCTGACTCACGAAGTCGAAGACGATCGCCCAGTTGTCCCCGTCCACCACTTCAACGTCCGCCTCCAGCGCGCCCTGCAACGCCGTTTCGTACATATGATACCGCCAAAGCCAACATCGCCGATGGGGAGAGGGGGGAGTTGGGTCCATCATTTCTTGCCATTTTTCATTGTAAACATATTTGTTTCTCTTTTTTGGCCCCCTTTAGACAATGTTTCGTATATACACTATTAATAGTAGCAGTTAACCACGAAGATTGCTAGGGTGGAGGTCAGGGGTTCGAGTCTCCGTATGGAGATATTTATTCTCAAACGACACCAACTACTGCTGCTGTAGTGTCGAGAGCGCCTATTATAGTAGCGTGGGTAGTAGGCACAATTCGACGAGAGTCGACGAGGGAAGAAAGGGCTGAAATCTTCTCACGATGAAAATGCAAGGCACGTATCTATACTAAGGAGAAGAGCCTACTTAGTGACCCCCCCGGATCTGAGTTACGACTAAGAGGGAGAGAAAAAAGAAGGGCGAAGATAGTAAATGGAATGGAAAATATATACATCGTACCTGGTATTTATATAATATGTCCTATATGAGGCCATAGGAAACCCGTACTACGCACGATCGAAGTGTCACACACGACTTGCAGAAAAATGAGTTTCGACGAAATTCTCGATCTCACAGCTCTCGTTTTTTGGGGTTTTTTTTACAAATATGTACAAGGTTAAGGATTTTAACCCATTCAGAACTGAAACAAATGTCCCACACTAATTCCAAGTAGTTTGTCCCCAAATTGCATGGGACCAGTTCTCAAGGGGTTAAGATAACTGTGGTTGGTTTGAAATCCCGGGGGGGGGTGTCGCACGCTGAAAAGAGAGAACTTAACAACAGGCGTTCGTTCCTCGTATATACTATTAATAGCTATAATACGTACTCGTATGATAGCCAACGGGTAAGATCGAAGAACACGAAAATAAACTCTTGAGAGCTCGTAAAGAAGAAAACATAAAGAAGTACGTTCGGAGCCACCGGGCAAGAAACCGGGCAACTATTAGTAACATCGACCACCCCAAACAAGTTTATAGTTCCAGACAGTAGTTATGTATACCTGGTGACTGGTGTTGTATACTCGTAGAACATGTTCCAGTCCGACATTGTATATATACGGTATGATACCTGGTATAATATGTCATGTGGTAATACACTAAATCGAATGTCCTCTCATACCGCAAGTAGTCGTATTAATAGTCGTAGTCTCCCTTCTGCCACTCTGAGCAAAAAACTATGCGCCGTCTTGCCTACTACTCCCTTCTGCCACTCTGAGCAAAAAACTATGCGCCGTCTTGCCTACTACTTTGTAGCGGTGGGTGAAAAATAATTTATGAATTACTTGAGCTACGTACATACATACGTAAAACGTAAAACGTAGAACGTGGATTATTTTTTTGAAAAGAACAATTATTAATATTAATAGGAGACGACATCCCACTTTCGTACGTAGAATTGTCATGATCATTAATATTTTATTGGCCTTCCGACAATGTACAGATAGATGCGCAACGTGCAACATTGTACAGTAGTAGTACTGATATTAATAGTGCATGATTCATTGCTTAAAAGTCGTTGTACGACTCATGTAATGCGAAAGCTGCCAATACAACATACACAGTAGTACAGGACACCTATTCATTTATAATAGGAAACAGGAAATCTGGTCCAGGCTGGATTTCATATTTGAGAGAGGGTGCTTTCTAAACTAATTTCGAGACAACGATTCTCGAATATATTAGTTCCCTCTAAATCTCAATCTGGCTTTCATATTATTTAATAGTCTGTTTCTTATTAGGTGTGCTGTACTTTAGTTTTTCGGAGTATTCGCTATTTGCTTTTTTTGTTTCTGCTCCAAAATGTCTATCGTTTTTTGTTTTGTCCTTGATATGTTTCTTTTTATGTTCTTTCTCTCGTTGTCTTTCGCTTTTCTCTCTTTCAATGCAACTGTTTTGTGGGCTGCTGGCGAGTGTATGTCGTGTTTGTCGTACCCAGTACGCTGGCATGGCACGCAATGCATGGCCTACTCTCCTTGCTCCTTGCTGCACTACATTGTCGTACGTCTGTGACGTACGTAGTAGTTTTGAGATCACAGAGCTTTGCATCTCTCTACTTAGCACCTTGTTATGGTACTGCTGGCATGATGTGGAAACGTTTGGTAAATACCTGGTATCAGGTATAATAATTTCGGCTTCGTAGCCTTGCCGTTCAGAGGTGTGGGAGTGGGTTTTGAGGAGCCGCATCTTCGATTCATGTTTTAGTTCGTGGAATCGGGGTTTCCACGAATTTCTCATATTTCTGCATATACGGCTCATCAGGGTGGGCTAGTGTTTTGGTACTGCTGGCATGATGTGGAAACGTTTGGTAAATACCTGGTATCAGGTATAATAATCGTATTGGTAGTACTTGGAAGGCGGTATCTTAGGTGGGAACCAGGGATGGTTCCCGATGGCTTTTAGCCATCTCACCTGCCTTCTCAGTCGTTCATCACGCGAAAACGGAATAAACCTGCTCTTCTTCTATCTCTACGCAAACAACACACGTGAGTACCAACGAGTACCCGTTCCATAGGCTGACCTGGCTAGGGATACCCTGTCCTCTTATACCTAGCGTCCCTTACAACCTACAACGAAGAATCAGCACGGACACCGGGTGCACTGGATGTCGACGGGTACATGGCAAACAACGGTTTAAAGTGAAGAGCACACACACAGAAGCGCGCACGGGTTAATGCCGCGAGGCAACGCTATTATGCCAAACACCGCAACAAGTCACCACCCCCTGCTTGCCGCAACTCGAAGGCCCTTATCGCCTATGAGACGGACCCTCTTTAAGGGTATTACCCCCCTTTGGTACGGACCCGTTTTAAGGGCCTTATCCCCTTTGGGACGGACCCCCTTTAAGGGTCTTATCCCCTTTGGGACGGACCCCTTTTAAGGAACATAAGGGATACCAGGGATAGCGACCAAAACAACAACCTAAACAACAACAACAACCTTAGCAAACCTTAGTGTAGTGTTATCAACCGTCTACGAGCAGTATACCTGGTAATGAATAATGAGGGCCTATGATTGCAGTACGGACAGGAGGAGGATCATGTCGCGCCTGTGCCGTACGTCTCCTTGCATTGCAGCCACTGTAACTCGGACTCGAACAGCAACCATTGTATGTATCATTATCGTACCCCAATCACGCAGTGGCCGTTACTACTACTACTACTGCTGCTGAAACCGGCACTTTGTATCAAGATTTCTTCCCCTCTGCCTCTGTGAAGTCTCAAGAGGGGTAACCAAACATGCCTTCCAAGCTCTGACGGGTTGCATTTTGCAGCGGAACCTGGCAAGAAGCAACTATTCGGTGCCACGACCAAATACGCTACTTCGTGTACAGTTTTAAAAACATTGAAAAAAAAACAGCTGTGAGATCGAGGATTTCGTTGAAACTCATATTTGATAGCTGCATGGGATATTTCGATCGCGCGAACAATAAATAGGAGTCCGGTCGATTATTGTTCGATATCTTAACAGCATAAAAACTTGGGACATATGTATGATACATAGTATTAATGAGTACCAATGCCTGATGGGCTGATGGGTGTAAGTGCATGTGACCTACGACGGAGACTGGTTCGGGGGTCGATGTGTTCCTGTTCGGGTGAGCTGTTGGACAACTGCCATCCCAGATTTGACTCCAGAGGGAGAGAGACACAAAGACGCACAATTGCGTTTGCTCTGGAATTTCCCCCACTCGCTGTCCGGCCGCTGCCCCAACCGCGATACAGTAAAGACTCAATAATTAGCTGATGTTCCCTGGGACTCGTCCCTCTGATCTTCACAAGGGCACCCACCTCTCTGCACGAGAATATCGATTATTTTCCCTCTGCTTCTCATAAGGCCATCCATCTCTCTTTTGTTTTTCTTCTTTTTTTTTCCATCCCATTTATTACCTCCGCCCTTCCTTTTTCTCTCCTTCCTAGTCGTAACTCTCAGATCCGGGGTCACAAAGCAGGCTCTTCTCCCTCCTCCTCCCCCCCCACTACGGTTCTCGCCTTGCATTTTTATCGCGAGAAAAGACTCCAGCCCTTTCTTCCCTCGTCGACTCGCATCGAATTGCGCCTCTACCCTGCACGAGATATATCGATTATTTTCCCTCTTCTCCTCATATATAAAGGTCAACCACCTCTGCAAGAGAACATCTCTTTTTTTTTTCTGGAAGTGGTCACACGCATGCTGCGGTAGAGGTGCACCAAGTATTTGCCTTCTGAGGGTGGTGGCTTATTGCGGTAGAGGTGCACCAAGTATTTGCCTTCTGAGGGTGGTGGCTTATTGAGGAGCTCTCTTCATACCTCACCCCAAAAATTGATTTTGGAGGAAAGTAAAAAGTGCTATATATGATACCAGATGGACAATCCCATGGCCTAAGTATGAAATGAACAATATGGCAACACACAAAAATGAAAAAAAACGACGATTTTGAGTTAAGGAGCCCCTTCGTTCAGAAAACAAAAATACCAAAAAAAGGTATACCGTATACCTCTATCGCAGCACATGCCAACGCACTATTACGGAGGACTATAGTAATTAGGACCAAACATTGACACCGACTGTCGAGAGCGCATATATATAGCGTGGGTAAGCAAAAATTCGACGAGAGTTGACGAGGGAAGAAAGTGCTGAAATCTTCTCGCGATAAAAGTGCAAAGCAAGAACCGTAGTGGGGGAGGAGGGAGAGGAGCCTACTTTGTGACCCCGGATCTGAGTTACGACTAGGGAGGGAGAAAGACGGAAGTGCGAAGATAATAAATGGGATGGACAAAAATAATTTAAAAAAAAAAAAATGTTGGTAAAAAATGGGAAATATACAGGTTTTTGTGTGTACCGCAGGTGTTATTTACTAGTATTCACTATGGTCACCTGTAATACGAGTATCCATAGTTTTTTTTTTGTGTAGGGCGAAGGTTAGTATAGGGGTCTAAAACGTGGTTTCTCCTATGATTGCACCTTTATTTGCCACGACAATATTTCGACTGACGACGCCATCCCTCACCTTGAGTGCCCAGCTAGGGCCAAGCTCCAGAATGTTCACGACTGCGACGGACCGTGAGCGATGACACAGCACGTGCGTGCGGACGGGCGTCGCAACGGACGCACGGGCGTATAGCGTGCGCGCAAGGGGGTCAGGCAAAAAAATATTCCCGCGAAAGGCGAGAGAGGACGAGAGAGAAAGCAAGGTTCGGTGCGGAGAGAGGTGCTGCTGCGACGCACCGAAACGGAACAAAACGAAACGAAAATAAACGAAACGGAACGAAACGAAACGAAACGAAACGAAACCCCACTAACCGGAACAAAGCAGAACAAAACCACACGATAAAAATAAACAAAACAAAATCGATGCAAACCAAAACAAAAACAAACCAAACTGAAAACAGTGTGCGAGGCGGGAAGTCCGGAGGCCCGTCGCGCGAAGAAAACGCTACGCAAGAACCTTTTCCCGGTGTGTGTGCTATATACCCAAGCAGACACAAGCATGGCACATTTCTGATTTTCAGACGACACCTAATAAACCCCCACGACCTTGAACAAAAAAAACAGCGTACTGAAATGAAAATAAAAAAATAAAACGAAAAACGAAAACCAAAAGACAATCACATTCGAAGCAGCCACAGCAGCTCGTACTGCTGTACCAGGTACAATATCATATGTAGTCTGTAGCACTTGGTACGCCCATACCTGGTATATATTATACGTTTATTCGAATGGCGTGGGTATGAAATACGTACGATATTATGTGGCCGGTGCACAACAAGCTTGACGCGCATGTACGTCAACCCGCGAACACTACTACAACACTACTACGTACTACCGCCGTGGTGCTGCGACCAGCCTCCCCACCGACGACTCACTTCTCCCTTCGGCTGGTCGGATTTCTTGAAACACATTACCGACGAACGGACCGAGCCGACCGGACGACGGTCCCGGCACGGTGCTGTACAACATCTGCCACCTCCCTGTCACACGAAACAAATAAGTCCGCCCGCGATATACCAAAGATCGCGTCGATTCCGAGCGGTGCCCACGGGGCGTGAATAAAGGGTCGGGAGAGGGGGCGGGCGAAGAGGGGGCGGGAGAATAAGGGGCGGAATAGGAGCGGGGGCGCGGGGGGGGCGCAGCGGGGAGGGGGGGGGCGGGAGGGCGAGGGGTTAGTGTTTTTTCTTCACTATTTATACCGTGGTCGTATACGAAGTGGCGTACTGTACGTATATGAATTGTGTGTTTACATATATTAAAAAATTAAAAAAAACATGAGCAGGCTGTGAGCTGAGGATTTCGTCGAAGAGCATCATGTTTGCTAGCTGAGTGTTAAATACTTCGATCGCGCGTACTTACGGTCTTATATGTCCTCATGTAGGATGTACATCCCGTATGAGGGGACACAATCTGAGGCTGTAGAATTCAGGAAGTGTGTGTCCTATTTGCTGGGGGAGAAATAATTAAATTAAATTAAATTAAAATTCAACAGTCTGAAAATAAAAAGCGTACCAGGTATACTATAGTGTTCCGACGAGTTTTACGTGCATAGAGTGGTCCCCGGTGGGCTAGCAGGTAACCACGAGCTGTAAGCGTCAAGAAAGCGAGTTCGAGCCCGCCGAGTGCATGCTCTTGGGCACTTTTTCTTCGCTAAAAATATCTTGACTAGCAGAAAGCGGCGAGAGTCGATGTTAGCAAATTTGATTGAAAATCGACGAGCTTGGGGAGGTCTGAACCCTCTGCCGCGATAAAAAAATCAAGGCAAGAACCGTAGTGGGCTGAGGAGGAGAGAGCCTACTTTGTGACCCCGGATCTGAGTTACGACTAGGGAGGGAGAAAGACGGAAAGTGCGATAGATAATAATATGGAATCGGAATAAAAAAAAAAAAAAAAAAGTGGTTCTACTATTTGTAGCCCTATTTGTAGTTTTTTTTTTTTTCATCCCATTTATTACCTTCGCACTTCTGTCGTCCTCCCAAGTCGTAACTCAGATCCGGGGTCACAAAGTAGGCTCCTCTCCCTCCTCCCCCACTACGGTTCTTGCCTTGATTTTTATCGCGCAGAGGGTTCAGCCTTCCCAACGCTCGTCGATCTTCATCGAATTTTGCTAACTCACGCTCTCGCGCTTTCAGATAGATAAGAACTTTTTTCGAGAGAAAGTCCCTACGAGCATGCACTCGGGGGGGCTCGAACTCGCGACCTTGACGCCACCAAGCTTCGTGGTTACCTGCTAGCCCACCGGGGCGACTGGTGCTATGTATGGTATATAAGAAGAGGTGTGTGAGGACAGGTTATGGAGTAAAACTTAAAAGCACCTGGATGGATTTTAATTAATTACACTGTAGTGATTTGGGTTTATATTCGGCTGCACTATATTGTAACCCACTCTGTCCAGAAATATAAGCACATTTTATACTTTCATGAAAATTAAAACACGTTGTTTATATTTCTGGACAGAGTGGTATGATGGTATATTCCAGAGGTATTATACTGCTGTACGTACGTAGCGATTTTCGGGATACTGGTTTCAAAAGAAAAGTAGGTTTAACCCCTTGAAAACGGGTCCCCCGTTTTGGGGGACAAACTACTTGGAATTAGTGTGGGATACATGTTTCAGCTCTGAATGGCTTTGCCGCGCCGCCGCAGACGATCCACGATCGCGCCCCGTTTTCGTCCGTCTCTCTTGACGCACCCGCACGCGTGCCCGGCAAGGTAGACGTCGGAGAAGGTGCGACCGGTGGGGGGGGGAGGGGGCGAACTCGGCGGCCGAAGAGAGCACTCGAGAAAAAAAAGGCAATGTCGAGAAATTCGAGTCCGGTACCGAGGCCGATACGATCTAGAAAATCGCTTGCCACAATCCCTGGACGCTCTCGTTTTCTTTCCACACGAAACAGCATTTATTTCACGCCACGGAATAATTGCGTTGTAATTGGTTAAATTTTAATTTCGTGAAAGGAGGGACGGGAGTTAATTGTAAGCGGATTGTTTTCGCAAACGAGATGACGCAATCTGAAAGAGGGAGAGAGAGAAAGAAACAAAACAAATATGTACCTGGTAATACAACTGTACAACATACTTAGTATATTAATATATTAATATATACCCTGGTATATGTTTGGGCGAGAGAGTGCGATAGCCGGTGGAACTTAACGTGCCGGATAGACAAAACAGACATGTATCTTTTCGACGCTACGCGCGTCTCCGGATATCGCACCATACATATACATATAACATATATACATCCAACGACATGCACATTATGACATATTATACATACCAGGTACATCAAGGGTACATGTGATATGATAGGTAACGGATTATTCGTCGCGTACAAAAACTAAAACTGTCAGCATTTACGTAGCTATATTATTAATAGATAATAGACAACTCTAAAACCTAGACATTACACACACGCCGTAGAAAGCGGCGCGATCGAAGCATCAAACCAATCTTGTCAAATACCGGTACATATTATTACTGGTGCGAGTATACTTCCAAGTATATACCACTCTGTCCCTATATAAGAACCGTTTGTACATTAATACTTCATACAAACGATCCTTATATCGGGGGACAAAATGGTACAACTTTAGAGAAGACTTTCGATCTCGAAAGCTTTTGGTTTATATATATTTTCCTAATATCATAACGGGCTGTATCATACTGGCCAATGTAGATTCTGATGATTTACGTAGCAGCAATGCAGCAATGTCCTCAAAGTTTCGTCCCTGCTCCGGAAAGGTTTTCGAACATAAAAGAGGCCGAATTGAACCGGGGAACGATCGAGCATGAGGGCGATCTCCGAATATGTGTTTCTCTCAGGAAGGCATTCAAGGAAAAAAAACACAAAAAATAACAAGAAAGAAGATGGAATTAAAACATACATACCGATGGTCTACTATTAATCGAATGCTACTAAGAGTTAGTTTCTGGGGTTCAAAACCTCACGTGGGTCGGACTTTCAAGTTTATTTGTAAAAACAAATATGAAACGGAATCAACTGCTGAGAGCACCTACGTAGTAGCGTGGGTAGACGCAATTCGATGCGAGTCGACGAGGGAAGGAAGGGCTGAAGTCTTCTCGCGATAAAATGCAAGGCACGAACCGTAGTGGGGGAGGAGGGAGAAGAGCCTACTTTGTGGCCCCGAATCTGAGCTACGACCAATTAACAGGAAGGAGAGAGGAAAAAAAGGGCGAATATGATAAATGGGATGAATTTAAAAAAAAAAAAATGTCATCAGAAAGAGCGAGGAAGGGGGTGGGAGGTGTTGATGGAAGGGTAGACTTCTCGAGGCTGCCTTTGCTGCGCCGCGGCATGCAGTAGGCAGACCGGCAGACAGACAAACAGACGCGTAAGACACGGAAGAACGAATGCATCGTAGCACTGGACTAAATTGATGGTTGCTCTAATTTTGTTTACTGCAGGATGCTTGCAACCCTGATCCCAAGTACTGCAAAAACGCAAAAAATGTATCACACTTACGTGTCTACTCGTTATAACATCTGTCAATATGTTTTCTCTCGACCAGTGGGTGCAGAGAAAGACATTTCGTGCCCGCAGTTTTCTGATTGGCCAATTTCTATTTTTGCAAGGGGTTTCGTCGTTCGTTCTTACTAAGGGATTTTTGTCGTTTTCTATGTTTAATAACAGCAGTGTGTTGCCGAAAAATTGATGCAGATGTCAAGGGGGTCGGTCCTTCCTGCAATAACTGCTGATTCTTGTGGTGGTGTTATTGTGCTGTGGCGATGTTATTGGTAAAGGTTTGATGTTGCTGGGATGTTGTTATCAGATGACTACGCATGGGCTATGATCCTCAAATCTCGTTTTTGGTCACTATGGACTATGATCCTCCAAAATCTTGTTTTTGGAGGGTTCATAGCCCATATATAGTCAGATTGTAACCCTTTTCGCCCTAAACCCCTTAAGAACTGGTCCCACGTATTTGGGGACAAAGTACTTGGAATTAGTGTGGGGTCATTTTTCCAGTTTTGAACGGGTTAAGGTGGGACTGCACTCTCATTGATAACACAAATCACTTGCAATTAGAGTCAGATTTAGGCTTAACTTTTTCTCGCAGTCTGTGACCACGGAAATAGTGTCTCTCTAGAATAAGGAATCAGGACGGACACTCTGGGCGTATACTGATGGTGTGTGTTACTCCACATCAAGCCGTTGTTTCTACCCGTCGACATCCAGCACACCCAGATAGTGTCCGTGCCGATTCTTCAATCCTAATTTTTGTTTTTCTTCTTTTTTTCCATCCCATTCATTATCTTCGCCCTTCTTTTCTCTCTCCTTCCTATTAATAGTCGTAACTCAGATCCGGGGTCACAAAGTAGGCTCTTCTCCCTCCTCTCCCACTACGGTTCTTGCCTTGCATTTTCATCGCGAGAATATTTTAGCACTTTCTTCCCTCGTCAACTCTCGTCGAATTGTGCTCTGTGGCCACAAAATAGAGAAACCACATTGTTAAAGAGAGAAAACAAAAGCAATGTAGGTTCCAACGACAAGAGGGACTTTACTACGGCTTCGGAACTTTGCGCCATGATTTTCGAGAGTAGACACAAATTTTGGCACGTTTGTTCTTCATGGCAATGTGAAAAAAAACTGTAGACTGGCCTTTTTGCTTTTTTATTTTTTCGTTTTTAAGGGATCAATTTTACGATTTTTGGGATACTTCGGCATCTTTGACCTTAACTGACTCACGAAAAAGAAGAAGAAAAAAAGGGTCAGTCTTCACTTTTTTCATATTGCCATGTAGAGTAACCAGTCCAAGTTTTGTTTTCAAACTCTCAAAAACCATGGCGCAAAAATAGTTTCCCGGACGGGTAATTTTCCCCCTAAGGTTCAAAATTTGCTCAATACATCGTTCTCGTACTTTGGCAGGAGAGTTGAATGCTCGCAGGAAAAAAAAATGTGACATGGACGTCTTCCCCATGTTGATGCCATCATGTCAAGACGTTTAGTGTCGAATTACTCGGCGTACTGACCGATATGTGGCCTGAATACATAATATATTGATTATAATATAGGAAGGTAATCTCTACCAGGGACTGGTAGAAAATAGCGCCTCAACAAGAAATGCGAAGCATGCCCACATCTCTCGACCCTCGACCTACAACTCGCACGCTAAAAAAATATTCACCGATGTGTTGCCATTGCCCAAGCGGTCATGTGTATAATATGCTCAACGTCGAAAATTTCGGCGTATTCTTGATTTTATTGCCCGAAGGAGAAAAAAATGCTGTGCTTCTTGCTGGAACCAGCTCTTACTACGTACCTCGTATATAGAAACAATAGTTTCATGTGAAGACATCACACACGGCAGCAGTGCAGAACTAAAACGCCGTCATCAAAATATAGTTCGTGCACGTACGCGGGGCGGTCGCAGGACAACAGCAGAACAGAACGGCTCTCGAAGCTCACAAACATCCTGGAAGAAACGAAAAAAAAAATATGAAAAAAAACAAGAAAGAGAATATTACAAACGAACAACAAGAATAAAATGAGAACGCGAAGAAGAAGGGAAGAATAAGAAACAAATGAAATAATAAGAAAGAAGGAAGAAAAAAAACACAGCGCACACGAACAAAATGAACAGTTTTGACGAATGGAATGCATGATAAAAAATATCATATAATCGTATCGGATACGACATAGAAAAAGAGAAGAAACCAACTACACCACTGACAATACACCGAACTCCGATTTTTTTTTTGTTTCCATCCCATTTCCTTCCTTTCTCTCTCCTCCCCTCGTAGTCGTAACTCAGATATATACCCGCTCGGTCCCGATACAGCGGTGCCGTGCTATGGGAATATGCTATATGTATGTATGGAGTATGCTATGGGGTATGACCCTTCAAACTTTTTTTTTTTGTAGGGTCATACCCCATAGTAGGTGCCGTGAATGGCGAAACGCCCTGGATAGCGGTTCCGAAATCTATTTTTGTCACCACTTCGACCCGATACAGCAGTATAGCGAGATCACCCCGCTTAATATCGGATCGTAGCGGTTCTCGCGACCGGAATAGCGGCGGAATAGCGGCGAACAGGCCTTCCCGAGCGATATATAGCAGAGAACAGCCAATCAAAATTGTAGGCACCCTTGTTTGTGAGCACGAGCGAGGAAGAATACAGTCTCTATTACGGTGGACCATAGTAAACACTAGTAAATAGGACCTACGATAGACACAAAAACCTATATATTTACCTATTTTTACTCACAATTTTCGGTCCTATTTACTATGGTTTAATATGGTCCCCCGGAATAGTAACACAACTCTGCTAAGCCACGGGTCGCAGCCACCACCTGACCACACATCATGCTGTAGGCAGCTGCTGTAGGTTATCTAAGTACTGCTGAATGCCCTGGTATGGTACCCCAGCAGTAGTAGGTGCTGTGCCGTGGTGCTGAATTTATTCCTGCTGTACGTAGATGTGTGTGGCTCTTGGCGGGTTCGGCTCATGCCTGGCTCTGCATCAATCGCCTTTGTGATTCACGATACAGCATGACACTTCGTGCAGCACTGCGCGGCAGCAGTGCAATACACAGCAGTAGTATATATGGTGCAGTAATACCGCTGGGATTTGCACAATAACTTGTACAACAGTAGTAGTAGAAGTAGTAGTAGTAGTAGTAGTAGTAGTAGTAGTAGTAGTAGTAGTAGTAGTAGTAGTAGTAGTAGTAGTAGTAGTAGTAGTAGTAGTAGTAGTAGTAGCAGTAGTAGTAGTAGTAGTAGTAGCAGTGTCGTAGTTGAACAAGAAACGCAATATGTCCTCATTCATGTTTTTTCCCGGCGTTGTCTTTTAATAGCACACTACGACGTGTGCCACAATTCAGTAGTACTACAGCAGTAGTACACATTCATTTGTATTATGCCAACAACATTATACCAGTACAAACAGTAGCTCGCATGGCACTATCAAGAGTAGTTTGATGATAATAACTGCTGTTGTTCAGCGGTTACAGCGATTTCCTCGATGTATACCAATACCTCACATGGCACTATCAAGAGCAGTTTTATTCTAATAACTGCTGTTGCTCAGCAGTTACAGTGCTTTTCCCGATATAGCGGGTGGCACCGCTATGGAGGCCTGAATGTGCCCTAAATAGCTAAATAGCGGTTTCAATTTTTGTTTTAATCCAGTGGTCGCGTTTTGCCTTTCTTTGCTTTCTGTCCTTCCGTATTTCCGTATTTTCTTAGGTTTTCTTCATTTGTTTAGCTACGTACGTGCCAGGTATTCATTCTTGTTTTTGTTATTTATTTTCCGTGTTTGGCATGAAGATGAAGCGGAATTGAGTAGGAAGCGCCACACATCCGTTGTATGGGTGGCGCCCAAGGGGATGGAGAGGGGGGGGGGCAACGGTCGCAGGGAAACCGCGGTTGACGAAAGCAGGAAGGAGACGGCGGACAGGGTAGCAAAGTACCAGGCCGACTATTAATAGAACCTGTCTGTACTACCGGTACAAAACTGCCTCGGCTGCCTGGAGGATGCTTTTGTTACGCTTCGGTTGCCTGTCCTTTCCTTTCGTTCTCAGTTTTACTCTGTTTACGCTGTTTTATTTTTCCTAGAGGTACGGCCACGGCTCAGCCCGTGGTGCTAGCGGTGCGTAGCCGATTGCAGCATGTAGTAAGCATATGGGCGGTACACAGGATCACTCCAGAAAAATAGTGTAGAAAAGGAAGAAAACGTAAACGTTGTTGATAAATACGGCCTGTAATCCCGCCGCACGGCACTGTTGCTATCGACCAATAGGATGTCTGTTTCTTAATCTGAACTGTAATAAAGCCAGAAGAAGTTACCTCATCCCTGGGGACCGGTTCGGGGACCGGCTCGCGGTTGTCGGCAGCTCAGAGCGCGACGGCCACGGTGCGGCGCGGCGTGACGCGACGCGGGACCTACGTAGTGTTCCACAGGTTGTGGCACCCAGCCTCCCTGCCCATGGGACAAGGCGGGGCTGAAGCGCTCTGGATTGCGCTACCAAATTACAGACAGAATAGCAGCATTTACACGAAGATTGGCATTATACTATTTTTTTATGAATGCCCATTGGCACCAGGGAAGTACCATGTATGTCACCCCATTTCTGTAATATATATAGATAGATATTGCCTGTCACACCTCCTCCGGGGGACGCACTTGTTTTTCGTTTTTTTTCGCTTTTATTCGTTTTTTTTCGCTTTTTTTTATATTCTCTCTTTCACGCATCTGGAATGCTAGCAGGGTAGGTCGTGCCCGTCGTATATATGTGGCATTGCATTGTCTGCTTACTGCATCAACGCGCTTTTTCTCTCTCTCTCCCTTTTTTTTCTCTTTCATGCACCTGGATTGCTAGCAGGGTATGATAGGTCTTGCCTGTCGTTTTTTTTTTTTTTTTTTTTCCATCCCATGTATTATTTTCGCACTTCCGTCTTTCTCCCTCCCTAGTCGTAACTCAGATCCGGGGTCACAAAGTAGGCTCCTCTCGCTCCTCCCCCACTACAGTTCTTGCCTTGGTTATTATCGCCAGAAGATTTCAGCACTTTCTTCCCTCGTCAACTTTCGTCGAATTTTGCTTACCCACGCTATAATAAGATGCGCTCTCGACAGTCGGTGTCATTTGAGAATAAAAACCTCCATAGGGAGAATCGAACCCTCGACATCCGGCCCTACAGGCTTCGTGGCTACCAGTTAGACCACCGGGGCGACCGGCTGTATGTGTATGTACTTATGGCATTGCATTGTCTGCTCTGCTTACTGCACTGAGCGTAATATTTCTGTGTCGTAGTTTTGTGACCACAGAACTGGTACCTTTTTAGGATGAAGAATCGGCACGGACACTGGGTGTGCTGGATGTCGACGGGTAGAAAGGAAGGTTTAATGTGAAGAACACACACACACGTGTAGTATCTGTGTCGTGGTTTTGTGACCACATAACTGGCATTTCTCTAGGATGAAGAATCGGCACGGACAATGGGTGTGCTGGATGTCGACGGGTAGAAAGAACGGTTTAATGTGAAGAACACGCACACATCTACCTTTGATTTTGGTACCGATGAAGAACACACACACTGGGCGTGCTGGGTGTCGACGGGTAGAAATAATGTGAAGAACACACACACCGGTACAAGGGTGTGTGTGTCCCACAGCGAGCGGCGGTTGAACGAAAAATAAACTAAGAAAACAGTCTGAATTTCGACAACAATACTTGATAATAGCAATAATAGTTCAAATAAAATGTATGCAACATCCCGGTCCTATATATGGGCTAAGACCCTCGAAAAAAAGGAGGATCATAGCCCATAGCCCATAGTCCCGGTCGAAGCTTTACCTTCGAAGAAACATAAAAAGTAGTGGGCGGGTCGCAAGTCGCAAGTCGCAACAACAACATTATGATTTGATTGTTATTAATAATAGACGATTACCCGAAAATGCGTTTCACGGTTATTACAACCAGTTTATCCGGTCTCCGGTCTCCTACATAACATCTGCTCCATATAGGCTATGATATGACGCTATTAATATGACCCTGTTCGATACCCCATAGAACTCGCTCCCCGTAGCGCCACATTCAATTACGACGGCCAGGTTGCTTGTTATGAGCGGCCAGACTGCCGCTACAGACAAGAAAATCGAAGCTTTTCCTGTTTCACCCTATATAGTATGGGCTATTTCCGCATATAGAATATAGATAGGTCGAAGATTTTCCTGTTTCACCAGTATGGGCTATCTCCGCATAGGTTAATGGGCTATGACCCGGTTATTTCACCGTCCTTCCTCAATCCTCGCAGCAGCAACATCATTGTTGCCGGTCGATTACCAACCAGCTTCTTGTACTACTACTACGCTGCCGTATGCTTTGTTTTTTCTAGCAACCGTCCAATCCTCATCTCTCTCCAGAATGAAGCTAGCTACCTGCTGTGTGCTCTACCGTTCTTTCTACCCGTCGATATCCAGCACACCCGTGTGTACGCGGTACGTTCAACCCCAATAACGCTGCTCTATTTCTACTGTATCCCTCAACCAAACACGCCTTCCATGTAATATGTTCCGTTCCACGAATTCCCAGTATGGAATGTCCTTTGTTCAATCTTAATTTTCCACACAAACGTACCCAACTACTGTAGTATGCATGATATATTACGTATGTATGTACAGAAGACATAACATTTGCTCGTATGTATCGCATTCCACCAGGTGCAAGTATACAATAAACATACCGATTTACCGGTACAGCAGCAGTAGTAGTAGTATTGGGCGTAGTGCAGGACACACCCATCCTCACACATACAAACCACCCTGTCCGGGAATATAGTCTCCGTTTGATACCCATATTGAGCTCCAAACGGATATTATATTCGCGTCCAGAGTGGTCATAATTTGAGCCTAACGAGCGACCAAGCGAGAAAAAGAGCGCAGCAATAATAAGGAGACACCAAGAACCAACGGGACGGGAGGGGTGCGGAAGAAGGGCGAATCGGCGAGGGAAGGAAACAAGCGAGAAATGGCGGACCGAGTGGCGCGATATGTGCCGGATTGACTCTCCTGGACTGTTTGTTTGTTTGTTTGTTTGTTTTGTTATTTTTCCCCCTCCCCCCCACCGCCGCACCATTGCACCACCCCCTCGGGATGACGTGTCAATGTGTTGTCTCTGCGGTCTTGTTTGTGTGAGTGTTTGCTTGTACTTTTGACTTGTCTCTTTGTCTTTGTCTTCGTCTTTTTCCCTTCGTTGCTTTTGACCTTTTGCAGTTACACTGCTCGCAGGCCGGGGGTACATCAGTCACACGGGACCATAGTTCCCTTCCCCCGTATCATGTCTGCGTTTATAATTGGGGTGGAGGACTCGATTTGTTTGCCTGACCGGCGTGAACCCGGCACGGAACACCCCGGCATTATAGGGGCACCAAGATAGAATCAGGGGGCGTGTACCCCCGATTGGTGATGTTGACTTTTCCATTTTTATTTTTACCTTCACATAGCGTGTAGAGGGGAGCGGAGGGCTCCAGACTATCTGTTTTTGACTGGCTTTGATCGCTTTGCGGACCCTTCGGGTTCCACTTTTATTTCAGTATACCTTTCTTTGGGTAAGTTAGCCTGTGACCACGGGAATCGACCGTGTCAAGTGTTGGATTAGTACGGACAGATGGAGGTACTGGATAGAGAGACCGGCACGGTTTTTAATGTGAAGACAACAACAACAACAATACCACTATGTCCCGAAATATAAGCACCGTTTTGATTGAATATTGATGTGCAAAACGTTCTTATATTTCGGGGCAGAGTGATATGTATAACATAAGAGTGTCACGCACTTTTTACACATTTTGTGCATGACTATATACTGCTGTACTCGTACTTTTGTCTGTTTGCTATTCAGTAGTAACGCACTGCTGTACAGAAACACACACACAAATAAATATACACACATACGATATAACACATATATATTATATTATATATCTGACGCTAATTCCAGGTAATTGATAATTGGCCCCAAAAAGGTGAGTGGGGGTTGGGAATTGTGGACTGTTGGGGCGCTATATCATAGGGCCACGTACATCATATATATATATGAGATCGTGACGACAGCAGTAAGAACGCTATCTATCATGGCAACAGCAGTGAGACACACACAGCGTCCTATCCCGTATACCTGGTAGCATCATGCATGTGGCATGGCATTGTTGTGTGTGTTTTCACATGAAACCATTATTTCTATATACATACATACATACATATATGGCCGTCGACATCCACATCCTATGGGCTATGGCCCTTCTGCCTTTGGAGGGTCATAGAGGGTTAGGGTGCTAGGGTTGGCATAGCCCCTTATGGTCCACAGTCCACATCCACACACCAAAATATTTGGATCGTCGTTTAGCGACCACAGAGCTTGCTTCTTTCTCCATCATAGCCCATATCCACATCTGATTCTACACACCGAAATATGGCGTCTGTCGTCGTTTAGTGACCACAGAGCTTGTATCTATGAATCAGCACGACACTGGTTGGCTTGGTTGGCTGCTGTGTGTGCTGGACGTCGACGGGTGTGTATGTGTGTTCTTCCAGCCGCCGTAAAACCGCCCGCTCAGGCGAACTTTAAGAACCTGCCCGCAAAAACAAACTCGTGATTCCCAGTGGAAACCCCACACAATTTGACACACAGCGAATTTGCACACACAAGCAACCAGCAACACACAAGCAACTACGCTGCTACTACTGCTGCTGTACATACGACACCCAGCAGCAGTGACATAGAGCGGGCACGCAGACACACCGCTGGCGCTCATAACATCACACTTATCAGTTAGTTGGCAGTTTGGTTGTTTTTGTGTTTGCTGGGCTCTAGAATTTTTCCTCTTGTACTACTCGTGCTTGTATTTGACCAACGGTTTTTATTATCTGCATTTATGTACTCGTATCGCTGGCGCTCATAACATCAAATGAAGTAGTTAGTTGGCAGTTGGGCGTTGTTTGAAGACGAACTCTGGCGGAACCAACGAGACACTCGTGAACCAGCAGCCAGCAGCACAGCAGTACAAGTACGTAGCATTATTAGCAGCTGGTACAGCGCAAGTTAGCTAGTCGTGCTCAGGAGCTGTGTAGCCCTGCTGCTGCTGATATAT
>MEHQ01002021.1:211603-295247 GCA_008828725.1 Saccharina japonica | reverse complement strand
TATATTAAAATTTGTCAATATTTTATTGTTGTGGCGCTCAAGGTCAGGATACCGCACACGCACGCACGCGTGACATATGGGACACAGCAGTTCTCGTACAACAGTAGTGGTGGGATATTATTTGCAGAAGAAGTAGAAAAGGATGCACCGAAGAAGGGACTGAAACTCTCGACCAAACCTGCCTACGTAAACTGGGTGTGCTGGATGTCGACGGGTAGAAAGGAAGGTTTAATGTGAAGAACACACACACACACACACGTAAAAAAATCCACTTGGTTTTTGTTTGCTGTCTGTCTTATATATGTGGGGTCTGGGTTATATTATACCTGGTACGCACAAATAATACAAAAAAAAAAAAAAAAAATGCATACTCGTAGCTATGAGGATCGAACTCAAGCCTTCACATTCAAAATCGGACATGGTGACTATATAACCAAAAATGATTTGCCCAAATACCGGTACAGTATTATTTGTCGCGACTCGCGCCAGGCGCACGACACATACATCATGCAAGCACAGGCAGGCAGCAGACAGCAGCGCACAAGAGAGAGAGAGGTGTGGTGTGATTGCTGATGACGGATGTGCAAGCCCCCGATGAAGTAACCACTAACAGCTACAGCAGTACCCGGCGAACCTGCCACAGGAACGCCTGCTGCTGCTTGTGCTTCTAGGCGGGGCTGTGACCTCGTTTGTGTTCGTTGCGTGTTGTCTGATGTCTCGTAGATTTCTGGGGTGAGCTTCAGGGAAGAAACACAAACAATCGAAAATATAAGGACAGCAGTTGGTATACTCCAAGATCCTACTCGTATGATATTGGATTAAAGAGGCCATTACATTTCCGGCTAGCGTGAGCGTGAGTCAGTCGCACACATCAGGACAACTGAAAGAGGTAGATGGTGGATTACGGGGCAGGCTCCGATAGACACAGCTAAGCCACAGCAGAACAGCGCAGATGGGTGTGTCACCCACGCACGGTGTTACCTGCTGGTGTTTATTAGGCAGAGTTGTAACGTTGTGCTCTCTGCACATGTTATGTTGCCTATCTGTGTCTGGGCTCTCCTGTGTGCTCATGATCAGCCCGTGAAAGCAGGGCAAACAACAGGACATTACGGTATTATTTACTGGCACGTACGTACGAAACACGGCCTCATGCAGAAAACCCGGGAAATCGGCTTATCCACTCCCGCGGGAAAAAAAACTTCGAGCGCCCGCCACGCGAGCCACAGAGCTCGGATCGAGCCCAAACCTCGACCAATGTGTCCGGCCGGGCTTGCTGTGTCGGGGTACTTAGCGTTTTGCCGAAAAGTGCTCGTACGAAGAGAAAAGTTGCGAAAAGTGCGAAAATTTCACAAACATAACTATACATATATATAAACTGAGGAAATTATATTATACGAGTTTTTAATGTTTGCACTGCTGCTGCTGCTGCTGTGGTATATACCACCTCCCAACAACCACTCCCACCACCACCCCCACCACAACCACCCCCACCACAACCACCCCCACCACCACCACCCCCACCACCATCCACCAAGAGCAGCAGAATCTTATTCCTCGTGGCGGCTGTGGTGTGTGTGGTGGTGTGGTGTTTTCTGTGTGTTATGTCGGCTGAGCTTCTCTCGTTTTACTCGTTGCTCGCGAGCGAGATACCAGTATCATATAATGCTGCTGCTGCTGTGCTGCTGCTGCTGCCGGTGTATACCAGGTATATGCCAAGCGATTTGTGGTATACACAGCAGTAGTATACGTACAATATATTTATACTGAAATAACTCATATTGATGGTCGTGACTCCCCCTACGCATAATACCTGTACGGTTTTTGCAAACATTGTTTTTTCTTCTTAATTTTGTTTCATTTTTACGATAACTTCACTTATCTTGGTCGTGGAACGATTGTACCAGTTTTTTTTAAAATATTTTTTGCATTTTGCTGTTAAACTTTTTTTTTTTTTCAAGTATACCTACGTACCAGGTATTTTTTTTCTGCATTTTGCTGTTAAAATTGTTCCTTTTTTTCAAGTATACCTACGTACGCATTTGACCTATATTGGAAGGAGCGAGAAAGAAAGGGCGACAGAATAAATGGGATGGAAAAAAAAAAAAAATGACCACGAACACCGACACCCCACCGATCCACGTCTGTACAAGGTTTCGCGGTGACGCTCATCGCTTTACGATAAATGTTGGTGGCAGGTGTTGGGACAACCGGCCTAGGGATCAACCGACCCGCCCAGTTACTCGCTCACCCACAACCCACAACGCACCCCCACCAACCTATATACTCGCGCGTGAGCCAAAAAAGGTTTATGTGCTGACACAAATCGCTTAAAATACAAAACGACCCAATCAATGACAATTGCAGGAACACAGCAAAAAGAGAAAAACGGCCAACGCAGTAGCTTAATGCAGTTAGGAGTTTGACCACTTGAAGGCGTCTGTCACGCTCCTCATTCCCACCGTTCTTGTAATGAGGAGCTAATGAGGCTCGAAGGCCGAAGGCCTTCGAGCCTCATTATATGCTCTTCTATAAGGGGTCATGTGTGTCGGGGGGTGGACACGCGGGGGTACACGATCGACACAAACGGACAAAAAACAGTTCTGAAAACTGCCACAGCGTGCCTTTGTTTACCGGATTGCTTAATATTGAGGTTTGTCCCTCGTCCATCGTCCCGCGTCCCGCGTCCGTCCCTCGTTCGCTTTGCTTTTTTTGGCTTTTGTTTGGCGTGCGTCGCGTATACTGAACCGATTCAGACGCGCTCGGGACTGATAGACGCCCGCTATTTACGCTTAAAGTTTAGTACTGCTCGTGTCGAAAGCGGTGCCGAGATCGCAGAGCTAGGCCGCATAGTGACTGCCCTGGCTAACTCCTACCAGTGGCAATTGTCACTGGGATGTTTCGGCAGTACCAGGTAGAAACTATTTATATTAATAGCAGTTGTACGTATATAGCAACGATGAGCATTACCACCAGCAAACACACCAAACACCCCAATACCACCACCACACCACCACCACACCACCATCACACCACCACTACCATCACCACACCACCAGCTATATAGAAGCTTCCCAGGCTTGATTGTGATGGTGGCTGCAGCAGGTGGTGATGGTGATGATCGATCGTGTTGGTGGCAGCAGGTAGGCGGTGATGGTGATCATCGATCATGATTGCGTGCTTGTTCGATGATCGGAGAAGAGGAAGAGCACCATCACACACAGAGATTTGCAACCACCAACACCACCACCACCACCACCACCACCACCACCACCACCCGCACCGCCACTACCACCTAGTAGCTATATGGACGATACGCAGTCGTGCAATAGCTCTGTCCTGGTGGTGTTGGTGTGGTGGCAGCATGTGGTGTGGTGGTGTGATGGTGTGGCTTGCCATGCTGTGCTCTCCTTTCTCGGGAATGCAGGTACCACCACCAGCAACACGGAAAAACGACAGTAGTACCAGCAACCATCACCACCACCACGAACACCACAAACACCACCGCCACCAGCCGAGCAACAGGAGCACGAGAAGCTTGTTGCTCGTGGTGGCTGGTGAACGTGGTTTTAAGATGGCTAAAATTGGTCGTAGTTCGTGCTCCCAGCCTCCTCAATGCATGGTAGGTGATAAGTCACGCCAAACCACCGCTGGGCACATATTCCTGGTACGTACTACAGCAGCAGCAGCATTATTATTTATTTATTTATTTTGTACGGTTCTTGCAAGCATTTTATTTTCTTTTATAATTTTGTTTAATGTTTTTACGATAACTTGATCTTGGAACCATTGTACCTTTTTTTTTCACGTATATACCTACCGATCCACTCCTGTACAAGGTTTTGCGCTGACGCTCATCGCTTCACTAGAAATGTTGGTGGATGGTGTTGGGAAAATAGTCGTGAATCAGACCCGGGGTCACAAAATAGGCTCTTCTCCATCCTCCCCCACTACGTATAATACGTGTACGGTTCTTGCAAGCAATTTTTTTCCCTTTATAATTTTATTTCATTTTTTTACGATAACTTGATCTTGGAACCATTGTACCATTTTTTTTTCACGTATACCTACCGATCCACTCCTCTACAAGGTTTTGCGCTGACGCACATCGCTTCACTAAAAATGTTGGTGGATAGTGTTGGGACAACCGGCCCAGGGAGATCTTGGAACCATTGTACCATTTTCTTTTTTTCACGTATACCTACCGATCCATTTCTGTACAAGGTTTTGCGCTGACGCACATCGCTTCAATAGAAATGTTGGGGGATGGTGTTGGGACAACCGGCCCAGGGATCAACCGACCCACCCAGTTATTACTGTCTCACCCACAACCCACAACGGACCCCCACCAACCTATATACTTGCGCATGAGCCAAACAATGTTTACGTGCTGACATAAATCGCTTAAAATACAAAACGATCCAATCAATGTCAATTGCAGGAACAGCAAAAAGAAAAAAAACCGCCAACGCCGTAGCTTAATGCAGTTAGGAGTTTGACCACTTGAAGGCGTCTGTCACGCTCCTCATTCCCACCGTTCTTGTAATGGTAACAGTTTATTGGCCACTTGTGACAGGCAAAAAATTACAAACGAAAACAAAACAGGGCCGGCCACCACGAACAGGTACGAACGCAGTCATCCACGTACCAGCCGACCTGCCCACACCCACCTACCCACGCACCCCCCCCCCCCCCCCCCCCCCCCCCTACCCACGCACCCACCCACCCACCCGCCGACGTAAGCGCCAACCCATCGACACACGAACCAACCGATCCACCCATCCACTCACTACAACCACAGCAGTGTGAAAGCCGTATACAGCAGCACAGTACGTACAGCAGAAGTAAAGACAACAGCATGTAGAGTGTGAAAGAAGTATACAGCAACACAGTATGTACACCAGCAGCAGCAGTAGTAGTAGTAGTAGTAGTAGTAGTAGTAGTAGTAGTAGTAGTAGTAGTAGTAGTATAGTAGTAGTCGTAGTAGTAGTACAGGGGTCCGCATCTGAGATACGCCTGTTTTTTTATTCTACCGATCGTTTTACTGAAAGACCGAAGGCAACAAATCACACGCCGTTTGTGTCCAACGGTGCCGTCAGAACAAATGAAGTTGAGCGTTTGCGTCGTTTTATTTTTCGTGTCTTTTTTGCTTAGTATTCACGTTCGAAGGAAGATTTCGTATGGGATTCCAAATGACCAATTTTCAACACACCCATTTTCCGAAGGCTATAGAATTCATGAAAATCGTATTCTAGACAAGATATTGAACATATGATCACGGAAAAGAGTGGTGATATGCTATACGATCATCATGCAACTGGTTTTGATGAAAAAGGTTCATTTTGATTGCGCTGAAACATTTTCCGTTTCTGGGTCTTTTCATTTCTGCCAGTAGTTCCTTACTCCGCCTCCCGTCGTCGTCGTCGCCCTTCACCCGGCGAAGAAAGTCGTCCACAATGGCGATACACGAATCTTTGTGAATCTACGACGGGGGTTCCCTCAGCGCTCGTACAAAGTCCCGTAACCCTTCGGGGCCTGGTGACCTCAAAAGGTCCCACACGAGTACGAAGGGTCCTTCGGAACGCTCACTTTTGGAGATGGCCTCAGCCGACGACTAGGCATTTAAAAGTGGCCAAAATAGCGAAAGACCGGCCAATCGGTAAAAATCGCTTCTTCGTGGCTGGCGCAATTTCCCTGCTCTTCGATTCGTCATGCGCCGTCGCGCTATCTCCCCAAGAAGGAGGGATATCTCCGACCTCCCCCACCGTGCTTCATTCAACGCGTGATAGCTGTTCCCGTCTTTGCCGTCCAACCTCTTTGCTGCCAAGCGTTGCAGAAGACCCAATGGTGTCGGAATGGTCCATCGTCTCACCCGCCCGTTCGGGTGCAACAACGGCGCGACACATCGCAAGACGCTCGCTCATTCCCGCCTAAGAGGGCTTTCGGGCGGTCTTCTACATTATTTTATTTTATAATGAAAGTGGGTGGAAACTTCCATGGAAGCTTCCACCACTTCCATGGAAGCTTCCATCACTGAGCAATCCCACGGTAGGGGTACCACTTTTAGGCTCAATATTTTCTGACCGGTTGTGATTCTCGCGTCAGTAACCACCGGATACTATTATTATTTTACTGGCATATTTGTTGTTGGACTACCGCATTGGAAGGTTTGGTCGGATTGCGCGAACGAATGTTCCCGAAGTCATTTTTCGGGTGAGATATTGAGCTCCTCATGTGAGGAGCTCAGACAATTATGCTGCGCCTCTACCGCGGGATGACTCCACTTCCATGGAAGTTTCCACCGCTTCCATGGAAGCTTCGATCACTTCCATGGAAGCTGCGTCCATTCGAGCTTCCACGGAAGCAGTGGAAGCTTTCACGAAAAAGTTTGAGTACTTCCACGGAAGCTGTCGCCATCCCCGTGGAAGCTACTTCCATGGAAGCTTCCGACTACTTCCATGGAAGATTTCTTTATCACTTCCATGGATACTTCCATAACCTAATTTCATGGAAGCTTCCACCACTTCATGGAGGCTTCCACCACATAATGGAAACTTCTAACCGGACAGGAATCCGCCTTGGTGGCGTCTTTCGATTGCGAGAGCTTTACGTGGTCGGTTTCCACAATCTCGGCGTCTACAGAACCGGCCGAGCTTGAGCTAATAAGTGTCGTCATGGTGCTGTCGACTGGTGAGTATTTGTAAATGCGAAAGTTGACGCGTGCTGCGACCTCCACCTCAGCGTCTCGTCGCATGGTTAGGGCGGTTTGACCGTCTGCCGTTGCGCGAATGTTGTTTTGTTGGCAGAAAGCATGAACCAGAATCAACAGGCGCTGACATATCGTCGTATAGAACGGTCCTCCTGGTGTCGATACAAGGTCTAGCGCATCTTAAAACAAAAGCTAGCCGGTCAATGTGCTAGCCGTTGTCGCTATACTCTACAGCATGTGTCCGTTAGCTAAATTTCTTGATTGCTTCAACACGCCAGCGCGCGAGGCATAGTCAGTGGAACGTCTGCGTAGTTGAGACGATTCTCTTGAGGTACGACGAAGAGGTACGCACACGCGTGTCGTAGATCAGGGCTAATATCCATGAATTCCTGCATGTTTTTGTTCGTCGAAGATTTTAGTGTACAGTCAATAGACCATAGGCTGCGAGTAGTCCGACCAAGTAACGGACCAAGTAACGAACATTGCCCCGTGCAGGCACGCTAAATTCAGTCTCGGGCGGACACGAACACCAATTGTGCAGCCCAGACGCGAGCGGCTGCTTCACAGATGAAGGCGACGGGGCATGTCATTGGGAATTTCGTTTTGGATGATGATCAACGTTCATGGGCCTCCGTAACATTGTCAAATTTTATCTTGGCAACACCATGAGGCTCCATGATGCCTTGGTAGCCAAGAGAAATGCCCTGTCAGGGCTACGCACTACGCCGCACGTGTTGGTTCAGGCGTGCCGTGACTTTCCTGTGTCCCCCTCCTAGGTTGAGGTAGTATCACAATGCCTTTTGGTGCCGACGACCCAGAAGCGACGGGCGCTGGAAACGACGGAAAGACGCTGGGATATGTTACGCGCCCAGTCTAGATGAAACTTTTCTACAATTTGCTTTCAGCCTTGGTGAGATCGATCTTCCACCCTCCATCACCTCGAAGACGGGACCTCGCCGCCGGTCGCGTATCGAGGGCGCTGCCCTGCTCTCTTCCATATTGAACTTACGTCATGAAAAGGAACGCTATTACGCGTAGTTCGACCGACTTCATCGCGCCTTCACCCGGTACCACTTGGATGCCACTAAACCAGGAGGTGAGATTAGATGCTCTGTGCAGTGCAAACATGTGTACTTCTTGGTGCCATTGTACATGCGTTCTGCTTTTGTTTCGTAGTGCATTAATACTCCTATATTTTCGCCGTATCTGCCGTATGAATATATATATTAAAATACGATTTCGCGTATCTATTGTTCCCCAGTCGCCACATACATAGTGCTTGTACACATTAATAACAAACATTAAAGCCGACGCAGGCTGGAAATGTTTTTTATAATGGGTACATATACTAAACGTACACTGGTGCGGGGGGGACTCATACATAGGAATATAGGACCATGGTATTCGTAGACAAAAAAAAACAAAAACAATTTTTATTATCGCAATACATGGTCCTATTTACTATAAATGCTCCCCCGCAAGATATTGACGTTGTAATTTGATATGTTCCTCCTGTAGAGCCCGACCTGCCATTTGAATTTATCGTTTTCGTATGAGTTGCCTTTGTATTCGACATATCAGGGGTGTGCAATGTACGTAGCGGCTACAAACACCCGTTTGGTCAATATATTATAATCGTCACGGGTGCGAGTAGTATTTTTGTACCCGAGAGTATGTCGGGATCGGTTGTTGTATGAGTGTGGGCCGTATTGCACATATAAATTATAGTACCTATATACGTGTACTTCTCACATTGCATGATAGTTATACTGACCCTCAGACAAACAAACATACGCGTACCATGACGCGCCGCAAAGCCCTGCTTAAAAACCTTTATTAACGGTCTGGCCATATGTGCAGATAGATGCGGCCTGAGTTTGAGTGGAGCGATATGCGTCACCAAAGCAACTGTCTTTTGGACGACAAACCAGACAAGAATGCCGGAGGGGGGGGCTACTGACGACCTATAGGGGGGGGGGGGGGTAGTAATATTTGAACGAGCGCGCAGGGTTCGACTATCAACTGGGCAAGCTGGAAAGAGTGGAGGGGAAGCGTCGATCGCGGGGGAAGAGAACGATGGCGGAATGGACACCGGAGGAGTCCGCGCTGCATTCAGCGATAACATGAAGGGCAACGAGGGTGGGGGGGGGGGGGGGACTTTACCTCAGCGGATGAGCCCAGTCTGCCGTACATGTCACACTTTGACCGAAAAGCACTAATGTACACGCCTCCGAGGCATGGAGTTCGATAAGGGAGGCAATTCGAAAGATTATTGTGCCCCCGCCCATGTCAGGTATCATGGATCTCTCATAACTATAATATTTGCTGTCCCTGTTACGTGTTGCTAGTTATCACAAAACCACCACATGCAAAGCGTAACGGTAAACGCGAATTTCCGGTGGGTCCTTTCTCTTGTTGAAAGCCTCTCTCTTCCTCACCCAGTAGTCTGCTTATGTTGTTAGGAAAAATTCAAAGGGACAAAACAAACTGCAATGCCTATTCCGCCGTAGGTAAAACAGCAAGTTGTGTCGCACGAACAAACGCTACTGGCTGCATGGCATCAAACCCGTCTGAGCGCTCACCGTCTATCTGTGGTTTCTCTTGTGAAGGATCGCCCCCCTAAAGACAGAACGCCTCTGGCTAATACGACGCATGCTACGAACGGGAGAGGTGCACCGTGTTTTTTCCTCAGCTGCTGCTGACTTGAGGAGGAGCTCCTTACGCCAACGAAACATTGGTTTCGGAAAATAAACTAAACGCTTTTTTTTTTTTTGAATTTTGTTTTGTCCATCCCATTTATTATCTTCGCCCTTCCTTTCTCTCTCCTTCCTGGACGTAACTCAGATCCGGGGTCACAAAGTGGGCTCTTCTCCCTGCCCCCCCACTACGGTTCTTGCCTTGCATTTTTATCGCGAGAAGGTTTCAGCACTTTCTTCCCTCGTCGACTTGCGTCGGATTCCGCCTACCCACACCACGAAGGCGCTCTCAGCAATTGGTTCCTTTTTAATTTTCAAATAAAGACAAAATCTCTCACCACGGTGGGATTCGATCCTGGGTACCAATGGTAGTAGTCTTTGAAGCTGACCACTACACTACCGGGGCGACCGGTCACCCGACCAACAAACCCACGACCCAAGTATCCTGGGGGGAAACATCGGAGCTCCGACGATTTGGGGTTGAGGAGCCCGGCCATTCAGAAACAAAATCAGACAGAAATTGCTACCTCTATTATCGTAGAACGCGTCAAACGTTCTACACCCATCGACGCACACGGGTAAAAACCCGTTGAAATGAAATGTCAGGCGTTGTACGTGTATTATCCATCCATGGCAAGGACACTCTTCGTAAGTCACTCGGTGCCACCAGTTCTCGGCATGCGTGATCACACCACTTGGTCGATAACTCTCTTCTTCGTCTCTTTTTCTGTCTTGTCTGTCTGTCTGTCTCTCTTCGCTCAAACCTCCCTAGTGTTAGCCGCACACATTACATACGTGTCTACGAGTACCAATATATAATTTACTGTAGTGCTCCCTATTTTATAACTAATTTATCAAAAGTGAGTGCAATTCACAGCCATTGAATGCCATATCTGCACTTCGCTTTTCACCCACACAAGAGCCTCGCACACGCCTCATTGTTCGCTCTCGGTCGCTTTCTCCTCGACACCCCCCTCAAGGCCCCCCTTCGACATGTTTAAGGTAAACAAAACAAGCGCCCATAAATTCCATGACGATGTGACCCTACACCTGCAGTATCACAAAGTTCCATTGAATTTACCGCTACTTGGTACCGTCCCCGAATATCGCTTCTCGCGGAGAAACTGACTTTTGACAGGCGTCATTCCCAGACCCCTTTCTCTGGATCTCTTAGTTTTTTGTCACACTGAGCGGCAACGGGATATACATCGTCAAACCCGGCCCAAAAATGTAATTCCGGGCCTTTGAACTGACCACCTCCCCCCTGGGAATGACGGGATACCCGTTGCTGCGCATCCAGAGGAGTCATCCGCTATTGAACACATACCTGCAATGGGTGGTGCTCTTAGGCAAAATGCTACAGTAGAGAATGGGCCCGACACCTTAACAAACGACGCGCCATACGCCTCGTCCGAACGCTGGCTTAGATAGCACATGTTGTGGTGTGACAGCCTGGTGCACAATCCCTTATAGCCTAATGCAGTTCCAAACCGAATGGCACTGTATGCGAGCCCAAACGGCATTCCAACGGCACCGAACTGCAAGGCCGACAGCAAATATATAGATCGATTACTTCTAGTTGCATGCATGTACGCGAGCGGGCGGTAGCGATCGATGTCTCTTAGCACCCAGCAGCGGGGTCGTACGAGTCAATAACGACGGTGAAGGTATCGGTCTGGGGCAGGTAGGTGGACGAGTAAGAGGTGTACGAGGAGAAATCGTCATCCGTGAACAGACGCCTGGAGGAACCGCCATCGTCGTCCGTGAAGGACGAATGCATGTAGACGAGCTCCCCCTGTTCGGACCATTCCACGACGCCACTGACCGTCGCGGTGAGCGTCCAGGCAACGGTGGCCTCGGTGTAGTCGTTCCGGGCGAAGACGCGGTACTCTCCGAGCATGGCGTCTCCGGAGAGGCCGCTGAAAAGGACGTACTCCTCGAAAGAGCTGTTCTTGCCCGTGTCGGGGTTTCCGGAGTACTCCCCACCGTTGCGGTCGTTGACGTAGCCAATGTCCTGAGAAAGCCCAAACGAACATTTCCGGGGAGGTGGATATTTCAGGCGTACAACCGCGCGGGTGTAAAGGAGAAAAGGCGGGGGTGCCCGAGCACGGATTGAACGGCGACCGCACTTTACTCGTGATGCTACAAGGTGGCGGGCTATGTGGGAATAGTTCGTGGCAGGGAACGCAAAGAGCACTTCCAGGCATGCGGGCTGTAGACTACAACCTCAACTTTGACCGGGCAGGATCGACTCAAGATCAAAGTTGGTACCAGTACATCGTAACCTCAAATTAGACCGGGCAGGATCGACTCAAGATCAGATTTGGTACCAGTACATGGTAGGTGATCATCGAGTACGCACAGCACCCGACATGCGCCAAACACACATATATCCCATTTATGGCACATTTGAACACCTTCTTTGTAAAAGTGAAACATGTCCACAGGGTTGTCGGAACCAGGAGACCCGAGCTAACATCAAAAGGGACTAATTGTTTGGCGCAGTTCAAGAGGAATCTGTGTCGTCAAGCAGAGTGCCGTGCACAAAAAATAAAACCCAGCAACAAGCCGTGCTGTCGGCTATGACCAGCTTTCTTTCAAAGGCAGTGAAGCCACCAATACAGGTACGAGCGTGCGCTGGCCTACAAGAGGGAGGACAATGAAATATTTTCCCGAGTTCGATATTTGGTGTACCTATTAATGGCTCAAAAAGCCTAGGAATACCTATTTTAGGCTTTTGCCCAATAAAACTATTGAGTAACGCGTACACCTCTCAATGCATCACACACGCACCGTGGCCGGCGTGTGGTATGAAACCCTGTTTCCGTTGGGATCAGTGACCCACAGGTCCAGATCCTCGTTCGAGTCCCACTCCAGCCTGATCCTCAGTGCGTCACTGCAGCCCTCGTTCACCAAGTGCATGGGGAACACCGTATCATACGGGTAGTTGCCCTCCCCGGCGTCGGCAGGGTCGAGCACGACGAAGCTCAGGATGCCCCTGTTGTACCCGACGGGGATGTCGGTGAACGTAGCCGTGAAGTTTCCGGAGTCCGGGTCGATCACGCCCTGGCCGCGCACGAAGTCGGTCTCCGAGCCCTCGGTGTGCAGGTAGAGGAAGAGCGCGGCGGAGGATCCGAGGGCGGTGTCGTCTTGTTTCATGAAAGTTCCCGATACCGAGGCCGCTCCCGCCTCTTCTCCTGCAACCACGACGAATTTGTGCAGAGAGTCTCCGTCGTGGAATTCGGGATATCCCGGTCCGGCCCACCCCGCCGCCGCCTACGTAAACCGAAATCAAACGCGTCGACACATACAAGGAGCATGGGGGGCGTTTGTGAGATTATACACTTGCGAAGTACAAGTTTTTTTTTAGATATGTATATCACAACATTTCGACCACAAAATAGTCGGAATACGGGTAGGGTTGTCTTTGGCTGCGACTCAGGGGGCAACCCGGAAAACCTACTACTGTAACGGAAAATGCGACGCCTACTGCGACAGAGGTAGCGCTTTTGGGCTTCAAACGTTTCTGATTGGAGGGGGCTCCTTAACCCGAAATCGGCGGAATTCCATTTTTGTGTTGCACTATTTTTCGTTGCATCGTTAGGGCCCGTTTTAACGAAGAAGCAAAAATTCAATTTGGAAAAAAACAAAATTCAAATCCGCTTTTCATTGGCCAACACACGCACCAGCACCAAATATTAGGATCTTGGGGCATAATATTTGGTGCTGGTGCGTGTGTTGACCAATGAAAAGCGAATTTGAATCTTATTTTTTCCAAATTGAATTTATTTTATACTCGTTAATTCCGGCCCTTAGGCCATCAGATTGTTCATGGGGTAGCACTTTTGGTTTCCTAAGAAATCAGGTTTTGGGAGAAGACTAGAGAGCTCCTCAAGTGGCCACCGTAAATAAAATACATGATGGTGCACCTCTTCCGTAGCATGCGTCATACTTCCTGTAAATTTCCGTCGGGTCCAGGTCAAGTTTAGCCCCAGAAGAGAGGTCCACGCGCTAACTCGAAAGCGTGACAATGCGTTGGCGTACACTTCGTACAACACAATCCCTATAAATTCATACTATTGCTTGATTCAGCCATCAGAAAACAATGTGTAGCCTTCACAGAACTGCATGTTGAATTGAAATATATAGGGCACAACTTGTCCGTCAAAAATAAAATATTAGCTTACACGGTCAGTTATGTAGAGCAAAACTTGTCCGTCAAAATAAAATATTAGCTACAGTCAGTTACGTGCCTAGAATAACGCACGGGCACTCCTTATGGTAGCATCTTCACTGTTCACCACATTGGTTTGTTCACAAAGGACGGAAATCGGCCTTGTTGAGCATAACAATAAAAAGGGCGGAAAGCGAAAGCTGTATCTTTTAGCGTAGATCGCCTGTGCTTATGTATGAAAAACAATGAGAGGCAAAATAACACCAGCATAATACAACGGTGTATTCTTGTACAATTTGAAGCCTAAAATATCCCTGCTTGGCTTTTTGTTGACCTTAAAAAATCCCAAAACATTACGCGTTCGAGTTGGAGCCAGAGCATCACTGCTCTTTGGACCCAGCGACCTGACCCAGGAAAAACACTTTACAATACTAAGTTTGACTGGTGCTACGATAGGGGGGGTACCCACATTTTCACTACCGGGTTTTGGCCACTCGGACGAGTGGCTCCGAATCTAAATGAAAATTGAACCTAAACATAGTGTGTTGGAGTTGCGTGACAAAACCTCCAATGGCGGTGCATCTATAACAACAACAAAAAACAAAAAAGGTATTATGAGTACAACGAAGTAAAGCAGCCACTCGGCCGAGTGGCTCTGTACAGGTGAAAAACAAGCGCAGAGAAATGACCCCCCTACCGTAGCACCAGTCGTTCCCTAGATAAATGCCATCAACCGCGCGAGCTTTTGATCTAGTTCAACAGCGCGAGCTTTAGATCTAGTTGCCACGTTTCGGGAGGCTGCGTCTCGTGGTGCGCAGGGGGGTGGTTCACCCGCCGCCGATTGGCGATTTTCATTATTTTTCTGCCGACCAATCATATGACACCATGGAGAGAGGAGGCAGGCGGCACTCACATCAGCAAGGATGGCGTCGGCCATGAACTCCGGCACTTCCAGGTACATCAGCGCTGAAAACAAATACGTGGATCGGCGAAACAACGGCGGCAGCGGCGGCGGGTGCATGTCAAAAGACGGAGCTGCACAGACCTGGTATCTATCTATTATATATAGTTCGTCTGATGCCCAAAAAACGATACTTTAATCAAGTGATCTTTGATGCCCACTTTATCATAGCAATTTAGAGTAGCGCTGATGAAAAAAAACAATCTTCGTACAGCAGTTCCCTTTGATGCCCAATTCCCAAATCAACCACAAATAGAACATATATTCTGCATGCGACGATTGACCTTCGATCTCGACATAGACTTAGTCCACGACTAACGACCTTCGTACCAGGCAAGGCCTGCAAGTGTACATAGCGGCCTCGAAGGTATCATTACGATTCGTAGTCTAGGGGGCGAGCGGTTGCTTGCGGCGTCCGACGGTCTTCGTCGAAAAACCTTAAAACACTCGTTCTTGCGATCGGATAGAGTTTTCGTGTTCTGTTTTGAACTCAGCTGCCAACTGTGTTTTCGTCAGACGCCTGCTCTGCGCCCTCCGCATATCATCGACCGAGGCGTGAGAACTGTGGCACTACGCTCGTAGGGTGGATCGGAGGTCCTCACCAGCGCGATGCGTTCAGAGTTTATGACGCAGTCGTTGGGTTTGTCGATCGATATGTCAAAATGTCAAACTTGAAAAAAATCGATTTTTTTCTTGTATATGATACGTACCTGGTATAAAAAATCAAGTATCCCCGTCGTCGTACGAGTACTTGACGTATGTACGAGTATGTATGTATGTGCTGTCTGGTACCTGGTATGAACGAACCTGGTATGAACTACGCATCCCCGTACGCGCTAACTCGAAAGCGTGACAATGCGTTGGCGTACACTTCGTACAACACAATCCCTATAAATTCATACTATTGCTTGATTCAGCCATCAGAAAACAATGTGTAGCCTTCACAGAACTGCATGTTGAATTGAAATATATAGGGCACAACTTGTCCGTCAAAAATAAAATATTAGCTTACACGGTCAGTTATGTAGAGCAAAACTTGTCCGTCAAAATAAAATATTAGCTACAGTCAGTTACGTGCCTAGAATAACGCACGGGCACTCCTTATGGTAGCATCTTCACTGTTCACCACATTGGTTTGTTCACAAAGGACGGAAATCGGCCTTGTTGAGCATAACAATAAAAAGGGCGGAAAGCGAAAGCTGTATCTTTTAGCGTAGATCGCCTGTGCTTATGTATGAAAAACAATGAGAGGCAAAATAACACCAGCATAATACAACGGTGTATTCTTGTACAATTTGAAGCCTAAAATATCCCTGCTTGGCTTTTTGTTGACCTTAAAAAATCCCAAAACATTACGCGTTCGAGTTGGAGCCAGAGCATCACTGCTCTTTGGACCCAGCGACCTGACCCAGGAAAAACACTTTACAATACTAAGTTTGACTGGTGCTACGATAGGGGGGGTACCCACATTTTCACTACCGGGTTTTGGCCACTCGGACGAGTGGCTCCGAATCTAAATGAAAATTGAACCTAAACATAGTGTGTTGGAGTTGCGTGACAAAACCTCCAATGGCGGTGCATCTATAACAACAACAAAAAACAAAAAAGGTATTATGAGTACAACGAAGTAAAGCAGCCACTCGGCCGAGTGGCTCTGTACAGGTGAAAAACAAGCGCAGAGAAATGACCCCCCTACCGTAGCACCAGTCGTTCCCTAGATAAATGCCATCAACCGCGCGAGCTTTTGATCTAGTTCAACAGCGCGAGCTTTAGATCTAGTTGCCACGTTTCGGGAGGCTGCGTCTCGTGGTGCGCAGGGGGGTGGTTCACCCGCCGCCGATTGGCGATTTTCATTATTTTTCTGCCGACCAATCATATGACACCATGGAGAGAGGAGGCAGGCGGCACTCACATCAGCAAGGATGGCGTCGGCCATGAACTCCGGCACTTCCAGGTACATCAGCGCTGAAAACAAATACGTGGATCGGCGAAACAACGGCGGCAGCGGCGGCGGGTGCATGTCAAAAGACGGAGCTGCACAGACCTGGTATCTATCTATTATATATAGTTCGTCTGATGCCCAAAAAACGATACTTTAATCAAGTGATCTTTGATGCCCACTTTATCATAGCAATTTAGAGTAGCGCTGATGAAAAAAAACAATCTTCGTACAGCAGTTCCCTTTGATGCCCAATTCCCAAATCAACCACAAATAGAACATATATTCTGCATGCGACGATTGACCTTCGATCTCGACATAGACTTAGTCCACGACTAACGACCTTCGTACCAGGCAAGGCCTGCAAGTGTACATAGCGGCCTCGAAGGTATCATTACGATTCGTAGTCTAGGGGGCGAGCGGTTGCTTGCGGCGTCCGACGGTCTTCGTCGAAAAACCTTAAAACACTCGTTCTTGCGATCGGATAGAGTTTTCGTGTTCTGTTTTGAACTCAGCTGCCAACTGTGTTTTCGTCAGACGCCTGCTCTGCGCCCTCCGCATATCATCGACCGAGGCGTGAGAACTGTGGCACTACGCTCGTAGGGTGGATCGGAGGTCCTCACCAGCGCGATGCGTTCAGAGTTTATGACGCAGTCGTTGGGTTTGTCGATCGATATGTCAAAATGTCAAACTTGAAAAAATGCGATTTTTTTCTTGTATATGATACGTACCTGGTATAAAAAACCAAGTATCCCCGTCGTCGTACGAGTACTTGACGTATGTACGAGTATGTATGTATGTGCTGTCTGGTACCTGGTATGAACGAACCTGGTATCAACTACGCATCCCCGTCGTACATGCGTACTCGTATGAATACAAGTATGAATACGGGCTCCAGGTTCACAGCTTGAGCCTGTGGCACTTTCCTTCTTGTCTGTGTACGCGTCGAAGAGACGCCAGGTTGTTGATCACACGAGATCTGGTTTGCACGATAAGATACGGAGATCTTATGACAGGGTGAATTGGTGATACTTGCATGGGAGATCCTTACGGTGATCTCCGACAAGATGTTACCGGGCGCTTCCGACAAGATGTATGTATGTGCAGGTGTACGAGTATACGAGTTCATAAGACACTCTCCTCTCGTACCACACTGGTGATGGTACTCGTAAAGGTGCTGATGATGGTGTATCATAGTAGTGTTGAGTTGACGTACAGTAGTATGTGTTGTTGTTTGGTATCCACGACCCGGCTCCAAGAAGCACTTCATACGAGTATGTATGTGCAGGTATACGAGTGATATATGAGTACGTAAGACAGCACACAGCACATCCTCGTACGCTGGCGACGGTGACTGTTCACCCTAGCCAAGGCCACAGTCGTTGAGCAAGATCGTTTATATTTACGCAGGGATGTGTTCATGCACGGATGCTTATACTCGTATGTTGGCCTATATCTAGACTTCGGAAATCCGCCGACATTGTAATATTGACAACCGAGGATAGGTTTGCCCCTACACGCTTTGTGCTAGAGCTGTCGACGTTGTTTACTCTTCTTTAATTCCGGAGTTATCAGGTTGACAGTCTTGTGTTTATATGTTCGTTATTGTTTCTTGCCTTCTCCTGTCTTCTTCAGCGTATTATATCTTATCATTATTATAATCATCTTTGCCATCCGACAATGTGCAGCATGACCTTAAGCGTTGACCACTCATAACATTCCCGAAAGCAGAAAACCACGGAAACAAAGGAAACCTATGCGCAAAGTCTAACTGTTTGGCAGCTCTTGTATCTTTGGTTGTGTTCATGTCCCCATCGTTTCTATTTTCTTCGCCATTATTTGTACTCCTATTAACCTTCGCCGTCAATTTGTTTCCTATTTATTCCTATTATATTTATTTCGACCCTCTACCATCTCCATTACTACTTGCTTCAATCTGGCCCTACCGCCGTGGGGGCGGGAGGGCCACTTATTCCCTAGTATCATATATAGGACGCATCCGACGATAGGAAACACAAAACAAAAAAACTGCTACGATAGAGGTACTATCTGTACCTTTTTTTTGCCTAAAACGTTTCTGGATAACCTATTAAAGGCTCCCTAACCCAAAACCGTCGTAATTGTGGTAATGTGTTTCAATATGTTTCGGTTTTTGATTATTCGATCATGGGATTGTTCATCGTGTATCATTTCAGTTTCCTCATAAATAAGTTTTTGGGTGGGGCTATACAGCTCCCCAAATGACCACCGACGCGTGCTACGCGGTAGAGGTAGCAATTTTTGCCGAATCGTTTTCTGAACGATCGGGCTCCTTTACCCAAATTCGTCGGACTTTTCGTTTTTGTGACGAACAATGTTTCAGAGTATACTTCGGTCGTGAGATTTCGCATCCAGCAACACTTTTATTTTCCACCAAACCAATTTTGTCGGTGAGGTATGACGCTCCTTAAGTGAGGAGCTCAGAAAAAAACATGGTGCTGCTCTATCGTAGCATGCGTCCACCCTCAGCAAAAACAGGTGGCACCTCTACCGTAGCATGCGTCACAGCTTTAGTATAGCGTTTGTACGTGTCGCAGCGTGGGGTGAACGATCACTTATGGGGATCACGGATGTGTGCTTCGTAGCGCGGCAAGGGTTTCGATTTTTGGTCGGAACAAAAACAACGATGGCAGCGCGTGTGTCATGTATGCCGGTCTGGCACCAAGCTATAGGTATGGTCTCTATATGGGTGAGCTGAACTATTGAGACCACGAAACTTTCGGAAAAGTAAAGACGAATGCTACGATAGAGGTGCACCGTGATGTTTCTGCCTTCTAAGGGTGGTCACTTAAGGAGCTCCATACCTCACCCGAAAAATGATTTAGGAGGAAACCAAAAGTGCTACCCGACCAACAATCCCATGAGCTAGGTATACTATGGAAAATATGGCAATACAAGAATGAAAGTCCGACGAATTTGGGTTAAGGAGCCCGATCGTTCAGATGCAAAATAAGCAAAAAGTGCTACCTCTATCGTAGCACGCGTCTAAAAATCAAAACGAACATTTCGGGACGGGGGCACTGGAGGGATATAACATAGTCTATACCAGTTCACCTCGTATCGTGTGTATGGTAAAACAGTAAAAAAAAAACTAAAACATGTTGCGGTTGCCTCTGGGGCGATTTTAAACGGAAACACGTATCGTGGGGTATGCATGTCACCAAATACCAAAAGTGCACCAGGATGGGCCTGACCTCCTTTGAAACTAACTCCAACTCGATTCGTAAGCGTGGACGCCTGGCTCACCTGCATCAGTGCAGTACGTTGCGCGATCGGGGGCAACCAGTCCCGAGGGGCAGGCCATGCAAGGAGGCAGACCGTCCGAGCTGAAAGAGTCCCCCGGGCACTTTCCTGAAGGTGCGTGCGATTCGTCGGAGGGGTATCGGCCGAGGGCAAGCTTAAGCATTCGTGCAGTGTAATTGCAGGCGATTAACTACCTAAACCAAGCGAAGCCGTGTTGATCCAGGGGAAGCTAGTGTAGATTTTTTGGTGACGCATGCTACGGTAGAGGTGCACCATGTTTTTTCTGAGCTCATCTAGGGAGCGTCATACATACCTCACCGAAAACATTATTTTGGAGGAAAATAAAAGTTGCTGGCGGATGAGAAATCTCATGACCGAAGAATACTCTGAAACATCATTCGCCACAAAAATGAAACTCCGACTAGTCAGGGTTAAGGAGACCGATCGTTCAGAAAACGATTCAGCCAAAATAAGGTATACCTCTACCGTAGCATGCGTCTAAAGTCTAGTATATATACTACTATAGAGATGTGGGTCTAATATAGTACTACTGCCTGTAGGCATGAGGACGAGTACGTCCACTACAATTTTTTCATCCTTCTACAACGACTCTCCAGAACGATGAACCTTCCTTTCTGTTCGCAAGTGTTTCGTATTATTTTGTACCCCCTTTTAATATCTTCGCAACCGTTTCGGTAGGAAAAATACACATAGTGCAGATACTCGACGAACAATCCAATGTCCTCTATATATGTAAGTGCACAACGAAACATGTCACACACAACGAAACACATCGCAACCCGAGAATGAAATCCCGACAGCGATTCGATAAATCATGGAGCCACGTCGTCACGAATACGTTTCAGCCTAACCTGGCTGCCTCAATCATCGGACGTGTCTCCCATGTATCCATACAGCAATAGCAGCCGAACACGCGGCAGACATCGCACTATGATTGGCTCACCGTATGCGTCGACAGCGCATTCGCTCTCACCGTGGGCGAATTAGTGTCGAATCTTAAGAGAGGGTGGTGATCAGTATTTGCAGGAAATTGCAGGCTCCTAGGGAACAGTCAGCCGAGTGACTACGGTGCCCTTTTCAATCCCTCCTAAGAAGGTTCTAGGTTGCATTTCTCGCTCGACAGGCGGCAGTACCGCGGGTACACACGCCAGAAAGCGCTATCATCCTGACTCACCGAATGCGTCGACGGTGCAGTCGCTCTCCGCGTAGCTGGTCACCGTGGCGGTGAACCTCTCGGTTTCTCTCTGGAATTGGGAGAACGTGCCCCCCGCGACCCACAGCAACTCCCCTCCAGACCGAGCCGTCATTGTCCATTGCGTACCCTCGCGACCGGTGCCCCAGATCTCGTAGTCCCCTAGGACAGCGTCACTGTCAACGTTAAGACCGTTGAGGCTCACGTACGTCTCGTATCCAGGGATTTCGTCGCCGTATCCGTCGTGTTCGTCCCCCCAGGTACCGACGTCCTGCGAGAAGGGAGTCAACCCGGATGTGTGTGCGGTTCAACCAACCGATGGCAGGAGACATGTTGAAGTTCGACACATGCTACGGTTAGAGAGGTGCACCATGTTGTTTCTGAGCTCCTCACTTAAGGAGCGTCATACCTCACCGAAAAAAATGATTTTTTTGGAGGAAAAAAAAAGTGCTGCCGGGTGAGAAATACCATGACCGAAGTATTTTTTTACACATTATTCGTCACAAAAATGAAAGTCTGACGAATTTAAGGTTGAGGAGCCCGGTCGTTCAGAAAACGATTCAGCCAAAATAAGGTATACCTCTATCGTAGCACGCGGACGTGCACCGTCAATGGTGGAGAACCGAGTTTTCCACACACTTAAGACGCATGCTACGATAGAGGTGCGCCATGTTTTTTTCTGAGCTCCTCACTTAAGGAGCGTCATACCTCACCGAAAAAATGATTTTGGAGGAAAACAAAAGTGTGCTGCCGGATGATAAATCTCATGGCCGCAGTAAATTCTGAAACATAATTCGTCACAAGGATGAAAGTCCGACGAATTTGGGTTAAGGAGCCCGATCGTTCAGAAAACAATCCAGCCAAAAACTGCTACCTCTACCGTAGCACGCGTCTTAACCCATTTAGGACTGCAGTCCCCATGTGGGGACAAAACACTTGGAATTAGAGTGAAATCGTTGTTCCTACGTAGACAGTTCAGTTCTAAAAGGGTCAAGAACCCAGAACATTGGCGGTGCTGTTACCGTGACACGCCGATTTATTGCCGACAGTGGTGTCCCACAACGCAGAGAGCAGCAGCTTCTTTGTGGTTTAGTAAGACAGTTCTCAAAGGGACGGGCATCGGGTACAATGTAGCTACAGTAGTGAATGTATTGCCGGCCAAGGATTTCCAAGGCAATGTTGGCGTCTGGCAAGGCGGGGGTGAAAACAACTGTCTACTGACATAGAGATGGGTGCAACCTCTTTTTTCCTGGGGGTCCTCACTCGAAGAGCGCAATATTTGCGTCACCCAGAAACTGACTTTTCACCAAAGAAACGTGCAACTCGATGACACATGCTAAGATAGATTTGAACGAGGAATTTTGTTTAGATTCCTCACTATTTGTAGCTGTACAGCTCACCCAAAAACTGTTTTTGGAGGTAAATATAAGTGCTGCCCGGTTATCGAACCCCCTATGCGGCATCCCTCTATATATAAACGAAACCCAATTGCAACCCGAAACCCAACTACCGACGGTTTCGGGTCAAGGAGCCCCCGTTGTTCAGAAACCGTTCCAGGCCACAACGGGCTTTTACCATACCATAGCACGCGTCCGGTGAACCATTCCATGGCCTTGGTATACACACACCGGATCATATTGCCAAACAAGAATGACATCCGGACGATTTTGGGTGCTAACCTCTTAACCCTTCCAGAACTGCAAAGCTTATACCACACTAATTCCAAGTATTGTTTCCCCAAAAATCGTGGGACCAGTTCTTGAGGGGTTAAGAACTGGTCCCACGAATTTGGGGAGACTTGGAATTCGTGTGGGATATTTATTTCCCAGTTATGTACCTGTCATTCCAAGAAAATAGTTTCGAAAACCAAAATGTGCTGGTCACCCCTGTATCCTAACAAATGTCCCGAGTGGCATACACCCGGCTGTGAGAACGGGTATAGTCCCCGTGCCGCAGCGCACACCAGTTTGTTGTGTCTTCGCACGCATGCTACGATAGAGGTGCACCAAAACAATTCTGAGCTCGTCGCTTAAGGAGCGTCATACCTTACCGGAAAAATTGGTTTTGGAAGAAAAATAAAAGTTCTACCGTATGAGAAATCCCATGTCCGAAGTGTACTCTGAAACATTATTCGTCTCAAAAATGAAAGTCCGACGAATTTGGGTTAAGGAGCCCGATCGTTCAGAAAACGATCCAGCCAAAACGTGCTACCTCTACCGTAGCACGCGTCTTCGGACCTAAACAAAAACGCTAAATTATTGTTTGTAGTGTCATAGGTCACAAAAAAAAAGGCCTAACTATTTTCCGCTCGCGAAATATCGCGGGTGCTCACCCCGAGCTTCAGGCCGTGCTCCCCGGACACTTCCACTCCTCCCGGTTCAATGACATGTAGTTCCAGTCGGTAGTTCGTGTTCTCCGAGAAAACGATGATCTCGAGAGCCGCTTCGGTAGATCCGCTTGGGCACCCTGTGCAGGGCATCGGGAAGAGGAGGGTAGGCAGAAGTTTCCAGGTGTGAATGAACACTGCTGTTTTAGAAATTCGTTTCGTCAAAAACAGAAAAGGCTTCGGTGTGGGATAACTGAAGAGTTTTGTTCAAGACACGGGTTCCCTTCGGGGGTCAGGTCGGGTCAACATGCTCAAGTTACCGAAGGTCGTAGACAGCAAGGGCTGATACTTCCGAGGGAGCATGGAGTGAATTGACACACGACACGAAGTGCACGAAGTGAGACGTGGATGTGTGGAGGGCGTAAGCTTTATTTTGACCCATCCGCCGGAGGATAAAAAAAAAACAAAACGACGTATATCGTGATGTAAGGGGTGGGGGGGGGTTCTGTGAATAAAACACAAGGGGCACAGCAGTCAGTGCTCCGTCCCGAAGTGTACTACCGGGGGGGCGGCTTGGGCTACATACACCGTTTTGTCGATAACAAGGCTTCAATGGATAAACCGATCTACAGTAAGTTCGACTTATACACAAGTGATCGTCCGGAAGAGGCCGGTGGGAACGCTTCCAAACGCGTCGTGTTGCCGACCACAAAATTCTTCCGTAGATCAATCAGCTGCTGAACTCTGCTGCTACACAGGGTAATTAATCGTCTCGGGAAAAAAAGCTGTGCGACGAGAGGCGAACGCGTTGTTTGAAGAGCCGATACTTTGTTTCCATCGCTGTTTGACATCGAAGCGTGATGTGGCAGAAGCTATCATTCGGCATTGTTTGAAGAGGACACATTATTATGTTCTACAGTAGACCGGACCCGTGCTACGATAGAGGTGTCACGTTTCTACGGAAACGTTTACTACAGTAAACGATGAGGCTTCTTACCCCGAAATCATCGGACTTTTTTCAGTCTTGTGTTGCAATAATTTTCAAGGTATAATTAGGTCATGAGGTTGTTCATTGGGTCGTAGCACTTTTGTTTTCATCCGAAATGTGTTTCTTTGGTGAGGTATGGAGCTCCTGAAGTGCGGAGCTGAGCAAAACCGTGGTGCACCTCTATATCGTAGCATGCGTCGACGACGCAACATATCGTGACTATTTCTCTCGACCGGCCGTCTTTGCTCCACTTGTGAAGAGCGCTCCCCGTATCGAGGCTCGGCACGTTATCGGCGACGAAGAGCCGTGCTGTGATTACGGGTGGCACGCTTGACACAACCAAACAAACCATTTCCAGTGGCATCAAGGTAGAAGTGCGCCATGACTTTTTCCTCACTTGAAGAGCTCTGTACTAATAGTAAGTCATTAGTAAGTCATCCAAAACCGTATTAGGAGGAAATACAATGTACTACGCTATGAACAACACCATGACATAATGTAAAAAAATAACAAAATCGCAAAAACAGGCACGAAAAATGGACGATTTCGGGTTAATTGTCCCGACCATTCAATAAATATTGTAAGTCCCAAACGTGCTACCTCTGCCGTAGCTGCGGTCGTGGGGGGGGGGGTCGCTTCGGAGCCCTTTACTTTCATTTCAACAAGTGAGAAGAAGTCGGCCGAGTGGCCACCTTATCTCTCAGCAGTGCTAAATTGTCTTTCGGGTAATTGTTTTCCACTTCATGCACCGCCATTTGGAAGTTGGTTACTTTGCGACAACAACATATGTTCGTGTCCGATTAGGAGAGTGCGGCGGTACAGAGAACCTCGCCCGGGCGGCGTACACACAGCAGTGGAAATCGAGGGTACAGCCCCTCACCACAGCCCAAGTATTATATGCCACCCATTTACTTGTCGCGCGCGTCCGAGAGAGAGGAGATAAGTTGAACTCGCTGTAGTCCCAAGGCTGGGCCTACCTCGGGGGGCAACAGAAGGGAAGGTATCTCAATGGATGTTTTCAAACAAAACCGTTCCAAATAACCATCATAAAAAGTCTGCGTTGTGGTCGATTTCTCTTAACCCCCTTAAAACTGCTCCCACGTATCCGGGGACAAACTACTTGAAATTAGTGGGGGACATTTTTTTCAGTTCTTAATGGGTTAACAACATGTCCGAGAGTACAGACGACACACATCCAAACATACCTGAGGAAGCAAACGCCGGAGTCGGTGCTGGCGTGGCGACTGTAGAACCCGGACCCGCATAGCGCCAAAAAAAAGATATAAATCGACGAGGTAAAGCGTCAAAGAGCGGCAAGGAAGCACGGTCAGAAGATAGATGATACCCAATTCGGCACTTTTGCAAACGGTAGACACTCACGGAGTTTCTTGCGGATTTAAAGGTAACTATAGCCGATGATTCAGAGATGCATTCGATACTTTCATAGTATTGATAAGCGTTGATATCTCTAAAATGTGGTTTTGGCGCCACGTTTTGTTCAATCTGCGAAGCCGGTTCTCGCAGAAACCGTGTCGAACCACTGGGTCGAACCACTGCGGGGGATTGTTCATCATTTACAGGAAAACACAAATACCACGGAAGCGAATCGGCGCTGGCGTGTATGCAATAGTCCCCCCTCATGTTGGGTGTCGAAACATAGCGCGAAAACACACATATTTCGAATTGTAGTCTGTATGAAAACTAGTCGTGTACGGGTGGGTGACTTCAGGTATTAAGTGACTTTCTTCACTTGTTCACGACGACGGAATGTGCGCGTGGGAGGGCGACGGGCACTCGACATCGGACAGGTTTTCACGTTACAGCGACGAAGGGAAGAGACTGCGGCAAGATGAAAAAAGACCGTCGTGGGGTTGCCGTATTTGACCAAAGCAGGATGCCCAGCAACTCACGGCAAGTGGTAGATTGGTAAAGGCTGATGGCCATGTCCCCTCCGCAAATGGCCATGACGTCACCGGTGCACTCCATGTTGCAGACGTCGTCTCCGTGGCGATCGAAGTCAGTGTTTGTCTCGCGCTCCGTGATTTCGCAGCCGCCGCACCAGCACCTACAACAAGTGTTCGAAAAGCAAGGGAATATGAGGGAAGTATATTACCGGTTCCAATTTCTCGGCGGTTGTCTCGATTCCACATGAGCTGCTCCAAATATCAGGGGTTGTTGACTTCGAGGAACAACTTTGTCCCTATAAATATAAAAATATGCCGCTTTCACAAACGATAGACGCCCCTGTTGTTCTGTTGTCAATAATACGAATACGGCACCGCGGTCACTGCTGGGAAAACAACTAAGGTATAACCGAGTCCGAGCGCGAGGTACACAGTGGTGGCATTATCTAGTTTGCATTGAACCAAGGGTTGTTTGGCCAATGAGCAAGATTTGACAGTGTCCCTTTCTCGAACAAGGGAATTATTCGTTGCGTGCGGCTGGGAACTGTACAGCGCAAAACTACGGCAACATAAGCGCCTGATAAGCAAACAGAGTTAGGTGTGTTGTTAGGAAGCTACGTAGCAACCAGGTGGTCCAAATACGAGTTGCCATATTTGAACAACAACAACAAACAACTGAGAACCCCATTCGAATTTACGGAAGCATCCAAAGTACGGCCTTTTCAAAAAAACTCATGTTAGCCGGCAGAAGTCACAGATGTTACCCTGCGATATCGAGTTATAGCTACTGTAGCAATATACAACATCGCAAACCAATACACACTGTTTGCAGAGGCAGCACAGTGGTGTGCCCAAAAATGTGATCGTATCTCTACTATCGTCGTACCTTTACTACTTTTTCCCCTAGTGACAAGCCGATTTACATGGTTTTATGTCGTCAATGGCTTTCAACCGGTTGGTCTTAAAATGGGCGCGCCACTGTATACACATCGAGGGAATCCTAACACAAAAGCCCCGAGTGCAGTCTTCGTCCGCCCTTCAGTGTTCGAAAAGGTGTTGAGATACAATATCCATGCACCGCCGATTGTCTTGAGAGATTTTCCACTTGAAGTCGAATTTCATGTTCACCTGTCCTACACGCCCCAGAGGATCCCCGGCGGGACAGCAGTATGTCTCCCTTCGAGAGTTGCGACCAGATATCTATACGCTGTGCAGTGCTGAAACGACAGGACGACGAACCCCCCTTGGGTAGAATCACCATTGGGCAGATGTATGGCCGCTTCGCTATGTTATCGTCGCGTAAATACACAAACAAATAACTACCATAATAACTCACACTGTTAAATAGCCCAAAGGTTAGTTTTTGGGGAAATAAAGCATTTGCCTTGACTCGAAAGTGACTAATAACTATACGTGAACTCACCCGTACCTATAAACATGATAATATACCGGTATGCCCGTATTTGGGAGAGGTTACGAGTACTTATCGGGCACGAGACCAGACAGAAGGCGCGACTTTACACTACCACGATGGCAAACGATTCCGAGTCGTGAGCGTTCACCGGGACACTCACTCGTTTCCCTGCTGGAGACCGTAGTAGTAGTGGGCACTTTCTAGGCACTTCGCCTTGCAATCCTATTGTCAGGGAAAGACAGGGCAACGAAATGTGCATGAAAACATTGGGAGGGTGTTGCTTAGGTACAGGCTGCACCATCAAGGGTAACCCAAAAACCTAACCTGATCGGCCATCGTATCCCGTGAAGAAACTCGAGCGTTGAAAATAAAAGTTACAATATACCTTCGCGTTCAGCCAAGCTGGGCATCGTTAGAGCGGGCTGAAGCCGTACTCCGAAATTTATAAAACAAACCCTGAGACCCCATAAATTGCGACTATCCAATTATTAATAAACCTTGGAACGCACATAATAAGGTAAAGGCAAATCCAAACGCATACACTGCGGGCCGAGTTCATGGCGTCATTGGAACTACCAACTTGTAAAGGTCTGCCCGGTACGCCTTGCATCGCAGTACAACTCGAAGGAGAACGCATGCTACGATACATGCACGTGCACCGTGTTTTCCCTCAATGGTGGTCACTCGAGGAGGCCTATGCCGCACCCAAAAACTGCTTTTGGAGGAACATGAGAGTGCTACCCGATGGGCACTACGATGGCCGAAGCATACGACAAAACAACATGTTTCGTAGGGGTGCCTCGTGCTTTTTTTTGGGCTCCTCACTTGAGGAGCTCCACACGCCACACCAAAAAAAAAGTTATTGGAGGAAATTGAAAGTGCTGTATACCCGTTGGACACATCCCTGATCTGAGGCTACTCTTAAAACATGTTGCGACACAAGACTGAAAATCCGACGATTTTGGATGAAGGAGACAGCTGTATCGTTCATAAACTGTTTCAGCCAAATAAAGGTATATCTCCATCGTACAACGGGTCGGTAAGGACACGATACAATGGCGTACCACGTTTTCCTCAGCACTCGTCTGACCGGTTGAGCTTCTATCGATTGGTAACATGTTCGAGCCTGAATACATTGGTTGCTGTAGGGCTAGAGCTGCAACATGTTTTTTTTTTTGAGCCGCGGTCACTTGAGCTCTATGCCGCACCCTAAACCTCATATTAGGAGGGGAATGAAAGCGCAAACGGATGAGAAAACCCCACGGCCAAAACCATAAACATGGACAGGACAGTATCGCGACACAAGAACGAAGGGCAGACGAACTTTGGATAAAAATGGTCACGTTATTCAAAAAATAATCCGCCAGACAAGTGCCACGAGTACCTTTATCGTTGGTCGGGTCGAGCGGTCACATGTCTTCGCACTCTGATGTCGGGTGGTATACTGAGCTGGTCATGACACATGCTATCAATAGCAGGGTAGAGCTGCGCGATTGCTTTTTCTGGGGGTGGAGACTTGAGGAGCTCCAAAACCTCACCCAAAAACAGTTTTTTTTGGGTGAAAATAAACTGTATATCTGATCAAACAACTTCATGGCCTAAGTACAAGCAAACAACATATTTGCAAAAAAATGAAGTGAGCAATCCCACGGTAGGGGTACAACCACTTTTAGGCTCATTTTTTTTTCTGATCGCTTGTGATTCTCACGTGAGTAACCACCGGATACTGTTATTTTTTTACTGGTTGATGTGTTTTTCGAACTACCGCATTGAAAGGTTTGGTCGGATTGCGCGAACAAATGTTTCCGAAGTCATGGTTCGGGTGAGATATTGAGCTCCTCATGTGAAGAGCTCAGAAAAATCTACTGCGTCCCTACCGTGGGATGACTCAAGGGTTAAGAAGCTGTCCGTCATTCCGAAACTATTTTCGTCGAAATGTGTTCGTGCCACAATCATATCGCGTAGCACGGGTCTCTTGTGAGGAGCTCACAGAAAAACCACATCACCCCCACCGACGCATTGCCCTAAAGACGCGTGCTACGATATAGATGTAGCATCTTTTGGCGGAATCGGTCTCTGAACGATCGGGCTCCATATAACCCAAATCCGTCCGACGTTCATTCTTGTGTGACGAAATATTGTTCAGAGAAACTTCGGTCATGGGATTTTTCCTTCGGTAGCATTTTTATTTTCCTCCAAAATCATTTTTTCGGTGAGTTATGACGCTCCTTAAGCGAGGAGCTCAGCAAAGTCAGAAAAAACAAATGGTGCACCTCTATCGTAGCGTCCGACTAAAGATATCGAGGTTTTGGTCGTAATAATCCAACCGAAGCAGCGACACAGCAGTCACCGCCGCGAATTCAAGGACAAACTCCACTTGCCAACCCAAATCCGTCCGACGTTCATTCTTGTGTGACGAAATATTGTTCAGAGAAACTTCGGTCATGGGATTTTTCCTTCGGTAGCATTTTTATTTTCCTCCAAAACCATTTTTTCGGTGAGTTATGACGCTCCTTAAGCGAGGAGCTCAGAAACGTCAGAAAAAACAAATGGTGCACCTCTATCGTAGCGTCCGACTAAAGATATCGAGGTTTTGGTCGTAATAATCCAACCGAAGCAGCGACACAGCAGTCACCGCCGTCAATTCAAGGACAAACTCCACTTGCCAATATAGGTGTTACTTGGATATTGCCAACAAGGCGCTGATTTACCGGGCTGAAAGAAAGCAACAAACAAAATATAAACACAACGCCAAACACCGACCTGGTCAGCCGAACACAAAGACAAAGTCACCGACTCCCAAAAGACTGCAGGCAATCAACTAAATCTCGAATCGTGTGCAGTCTGCCAACCACAAGCGCTACAAAGCACCCTTATAAAGCTAGCTGGCGTCCACCAAGATAACTGCATTACCTACCTAACTAACATAAACAGGAGATAGATGCAGTCCGCCCACTTGTACGATTACAAGAATGAATACTCACTGTTGGGTCCATAGAGAAGTCGTCGGTCGAGACGGTGGTGAGAACACGGTCGGCGATCAGGTCGGTGAAGCAGCCAATGTATTCATCGCTCGTCGGGACGTGGGGACTAGATGGAAGCTGCCCAACCACGGCGTCAGTCATGACTCGAACCTGCGATCGGTCAAAGTGTGTCGAACAACATGCAAGAAACAGAGGAACATAACGACAGTCCTTAGAAAGGCGTAGTTTCCGATTCAAACATAGGACAAAGGTCTGGTGCTTCGATTTGTCAGGGTTATAAATGACACCAAGGGAAAGAGAGGTATCGACCTCTGAAACGGCCGACGAGCTGAACCAGCGGTCACGTGAAAGTGTGTTCAAACGCGAGGAGGCGACCACAAAAACCACCAAATCATGCGGGCAGTACAGAGTGCAATACAGAAGACTTCAACGGAAAAGGAAGCGGAGCGTGGGGAGGGCCTGCGGTGAAAAATAGGCGTGCATGGGTATAGGGTATGCGACAAGTCCCACGAAGGCAAATAATATTGGTGACTTCGAGTCCTTGGGACAAGGAAAACCCACGAAATGTCGAAATGTTCAAATCTGGTTCCAACGATCGGAAATATTGATGTAGCCAGCGTTATAAGGGTTATACCGCATACGAAGTGTTTACCAACACCACTGAACGAGAACTGCAGCTTGAAACACGGGCGAAAAAAGATGCGCAACACGGTTTGTCTTGGTAGGATGTATACATTTAGGTCAGGGCTCGTCATGGGCCGCCGCTGATGGGCCGGCCCGGCACATCCCATGAAGCATGCTACAATAACGTTACACTATGTTTTTTCTGAGCTCCTCACTTAGCGAGCGCCATGCCTCACACAAAAAAACGATTTTGAAGGAAACTAAAGGTACTGCCGGATGCGAAATCTCATCACCGAAGTATACTCTGAAACATTAGTCGGCACAAAAATGAATGTCCAACGAATTTGGGCTAAGGACACCGATCGTTCAGAAAACGATTCAGCCAAAAAGTGCTACCTCTACCGTAACACGCGTCCCATTTTTTGACGTGATGGAGCCCGGCCCGGCCCGGCCTACGAACTTTTCAGAGGATGTGCCGCGGCCCTACCACGGCCCGACCCAGCCCATACCATTAAAAACAAATTACGGCTCGGCCCGGGTCAAGCTTGGTTTTAGAAGTCTCGGCCCGGCTTGTCTACCGCATGGTAGCGAGGCCGATGAGATTCGAGCTTTACATGGGCCGGTCAGATAATTTCATGGGCCAGCCCTTAGATTTGATGGGCCGGTCCATGTCTTGTCACGTACCAGAAGGTGCATGCCAACAACGCAGACGTGATTTTGTTACGTTATGTTGATTTTTATCGGTTGTTTTCCTCTATGGATTCCGAGGGACACATGTATCCATGGGATACACCTCACCATATTACCCACTACCCGCCACTACGTGTGTAACCACAAGATTCTGCTCCATCCACGACTCGTTCGGATGGCGTACGTCCCTACTGTCGACCACCACCTTCTCGTGCTACTGGAACAACCGCAGCAGCAGCAGAAGCAAGAACAGAAACACAGCACGGTACTGCGGTAACACCCGGTACTGCTGCACTACAGACACATGCTGCGATAGAGGTGCACAATGTTCCTGAGTTTCTCACTTAAGGAGCCGTCACACCTCACCGACAAAATCATTTGGAGGAAAATAAAAGTGCTGCCGGGTGCGAAAAATCCTGACCGGAGTATACTCTGAAACATGATTCGTCACAAAAAAAAGGAAAGTCCGACGGATTTGGGTTAAGGAGTCCAATCGTTCAGAAAACGATCCAGCCAAAAAGTGCTACCTCTACCGTAGCTCGCGTCTACATGTTGAAGCAACACCATCTACCGATAAAATATCACGCCAGCACAAGCAGTGACATTTGTGGCGGCGGCTTTCCACGCTACACGTATACATAGCAGAAGTCTTCCTCCTCGGTCCGACATCGACACACATGCAGATGTCTCCTGTCCGGGCCTCCTTCACGAAGTCGCACTGGCGGACCCGTCCGCGGGACGAAGCATGGCAATACCGTCATGCTGTCTGCGTCGCGAAGACGGCATGGAGTGTCGTTTGATGTGTACTGTACCAAGACTTTAATCGGACATTTGCACAAGGGATCATATAGTATACTGTACACCAGAGGTGATTTGCCAGAGATGCATCGTACGAACGTTCTCGTACGTAGCCGCGTTCGGCGGATAGCGACCTAAACAACACCCGACATGTCGGTTTTGTCGCAGCAGTACACCACATCTCATGGGCCGCAGTCGGGGAGGGCGGGCCGGCAGGACCCGTCAAAACACGTGGGCCGCCTCATGGGCACGGTGGACGTCGTAGTAGCAGTATCGGTGGCACACCACATCTCAAGGGCAGCGGGCAGGGCCATGCAGCCAAACTGCATGGATCGCTACCCATTGCATGAGTTACGCCTCGGGAAAAAAAGAAAAAAAAGGTTTAAGGAAAAAACGGGAAGGAGAGATTAAAAGAAGGCCTGAGAAAATGAATGAGATAGAAGAGTAAATATATATAATAAACTTCTTACCTCTGTCATGCTGAGCCAGACGTTCTCCTCCACTCCCGCCTCTTGCAGCACGATGGTCGAGGCCTGCGTCGCGGACACCGGGTACGCTTCCATCTCGAAGGTGTTGGCGCTCGTCACCAGCGTAGCCACCAAAGCCCCGTCCGCCAATACGTTGACGGTGCGGCTCCGCTCGTTCCCCTTAAACATGGCCATCCTGATCTCGAAGATGTCCTGGGGTTCGTCGAAGGTGAAGGTCAGCTCGCAGACATCGACCATCGAGAAGGACGGCCTGCATGCCCAGCGTGAGTCGGGGTCGAGGGACCCGTCGAGAACATTGTCGGGCACGCAGCCGGTAGGAGGGCACCCCCAGTCGTCGATTCTTGTGTCCCATCCGTTGGCGGACAACGTGAACCCGGTGACCTCCGTGAGCACCGCTGAAAAGAAAAAGAAAAAGCCAAGAACCGGGAAATTCATGGCTTAGATTTGGGTTTCCGTGGTGCGGACTCAGTCCGGTGTGAATACGAGATCAGCTGACATTAGCACGTATGACCGCGAGATAATGTAAACCTACTTTAGTTCAGATGGAAATATATCACATGGTACGCACGTACTGCTGCTGTGGTGTTGCGCAAAAGCATGCATACTACGTACGAGTATGTATGTACGTATGATTACTTTTTACCGAGCTGATCCCTACGATGGGCGGAATATTTTGACCTCGAAAGCAGTTTCGCCATGGTTTTTGCAGCTGGGAAACAAATTCCGCGAATGACGGTCTTCATGGCAATGTCAACACCACGACGGGTGTTTTCTTCTTAAATCTACAGTACTACGTAATTTGTTTTCGATGGCGTAAATTTACGATTTTGCGGCGTTTTGTTTGTAACTGACACCGTGGCTGAGAAACGATTAAAAAAATAAAATATAACAGCCCTCAATCGATTCACAAATCGTCAAGAAAGAACAACGCTTTACGTGCAGGTTTTAATTTTCGAAATTAGTATGCAGATACACGCGCGCTAAAACCTTTGGACGTCAGGCCATCTCTAACGGAAAGTTTTAAAACCCGAACATTATTGACGTTTTGAGGCCGGTACAATCAAACAACCTTAAGGGATCGAATACGGTATTCTTCGGGTAACATATTTTATTATCATTTTCGGGACGGCATTCGATCGGAAATGGAGATCCCACATCCGATCAACATCGCGACCACAACTGGGGATTGCATTTGCATCGTCGCGGGTTTCCACAGGTTGTGGGGGGATATAACCTTCCGGATGTACCCAACCCAGTAGTTGGATACGAGTCGTAACTCTCTGCGAAGCAAGCACCAGGTTTACTACCGCTTGCTGTGCCCAGCTAAGACATCCATCCACGCGTTCTTCATGCATGACCACGAGTCCATGTGATCGGGGTGTGATGGTGTGGGCCTAAGATTACTCTAAAACATATTGCAACACAAAAATGTAGTTCCGAGGATTTTTTAGTCAAGCAGCCCCGTCATGTAGATACGTATAGCGTTTCAGCCGAAGAGTGGACTCATCCCACGGTAGGGGCGCAGCAGAATTTTCTGAGCTCCTCACATGAGGAGCTCAATATCTCCCCCGAAACATGACTGACCTCGGAAACATTCGTTCGCGCGCAACCCGACAAAACCTTCCAATGCGGTAGTCTAAAAAACAAACATACCAGTAAAATATTAGTAGCATCCGGTGGTTACTTACGCAAGGGGAGTTCAACCGGTCAGACAATATGAAGCCAAAACGTGGCACCCCTACCGTGGGATTGCTCAGTGCTCGTACCTCTATCCTATTAATAGCAAATATGTCGGGAGACATGTCAATGTCAAGCTGTCTGTCAAGGCAAATCCAGCTATCTAGGCATATGTCCCCGACCCCCCGGAGAGAAAAATCCTCCTAACAAGTGCGGAAACCCCTATTTATTTACTTATTTACGAGGCTATTTTACTCGTTTGATGAAGCTATTTTCAAATCATCGATATTCTGCGGTTCCATTCCAACTGTTTCTGTAGATCGGACTCGGAAATGTAGGAAAACGCCGAAAAAAAACAAAATACAGGAAAACATGAGGATTATATACATTATTGTCAGGCGTTTTTTAAAAAGCGGGAATTTTTTGGTAGTGTCCCCTGTTGTTTGCTGTCAAGGCTGTCTGTCAAGGAATTTTCCTTGACGCTGTCTGTCAAGGGGTGAAAGTGCTGTCTCCCGACATCTTTGATTAATAGCACACGTCTTCTTTCTGAACAGACATGTTTCCCTCGGGTATTTCGAGTCAAACTATTACTATTAATAGAATCTTCACAGCAGTTCACAGCCTCCAAGCACTAACCACTGGCGTAGGATTCGCATTCGGGTTCGGGCCGTAGGGTCGCCTTCAGGCTTCAGGCCCCCATCACATAACCCCGTACGTAGAGATTGTCTATCGACGTGTGTCGTTATGTCCAATGTCCAAGCTTCATTTTAGGCGGAGTCTCGTACCCCACAGGACAGAGAGCCCCCTACGGGCTAATAGAAACGTATCACGTACGAGCTGGGCCAGCCAAGACTCTGCTAGAACAGTCAATCGGCTATGCCCCGCTCAATACTGCGTGTTTTGACGTGATTTTTTTATTTTTTGACACGGTGTTCCTTAAGTATCAATCAACCTTTTCGATGTCATCCCTTTTTGTTTTTGTTTTTTCCTCGGGATATATGACCGATCCAACGATCCGTAAAAATGAAAAAGTGGTCATAACAGGTCCGAAAAAGAAAAAAGAAAAAGGGATGACACGGAGTACATCCGCATGTGTGTTTCGAATACGTGGTAAAACAATCAGTTCGAAAAATGAAAAATTGAGCGGGGCATCGCAGTAAAATTGCCGTTTTCGTGATTACTTGTTTTCAGTATAGAATCATGTTTTTGTTATATCTCTTGATGGGTGATGAATTCGGCAATGCAACTTGCATCGATCGTCTCCTTGTGTCTCAAGCATTGTCTACACCAACTTTCAGCTTGATCGGGAAGGGCGATTTTTTTAGCTGTCATGTGAAATTAGCGTCGAAATCTGGTTAAAAAACAGATTTTTTGGTACTTTTGGGTTTTCGCGGATATCTCGGCGAAATCGAGTCGGTTTTTTTAAAAGTCAAGAAAAGTCCATACACTATTTTTTTTGCATCTCCAATAGTATGTCAGGATCATCTCTGCCAAATTTCTAAGTCTAACTCGCAAAATTGGCGGCGCTATAAGCTCACAACAGAAAATCCGTTTTATGGCTGGCCCAGCTCGTATATGATGCGTATATATGTAGCCCACTGAACTCTTTGCCATTACGTATGGTCCGTCCGATCAAATTTTCACTTTGCTGGCTACCCACTTTATCTCGCGCAGTTTTGAGAGTTGACAGGTGAAACAAAGTCAGCAAGAACCGGGTGACCGAGAGGAATCCAAATCCGGTCTTAAAATTGAAATCGGAGATAATTGTCGTTTTTTCGAAAAAAATGTTCCGAAATTACCCCGAAATTGACCCGAAACGGCATTTAATTGCCCCGAAATGATTCTTAATTGACCCGTAATGCCCCCAACATCGTTACTCCTCCCCAAGTTTTGTTTCCGTACAGCTAAGACGTTAATACACACCAGCACAACATTTAGTGCAAATATATTTCCATCTTGATCAACTCTCAGTGGAAAGGAATTTCAACTCGTTAAAGCGCGTAACCATCTCAATGGCCGCATTGTGATAAATCGTCCGGTCTTGCTTCGAGGCGGTGAGGGCGACCTTCTCTTTGATCCCGCACTCCTCCGGGGTTGCGGCCCCACTCTGAGCATCGATGACGGAGTCTGATCGGTCCGTGGACGGTTAGTGGCTGTTCCACTCCTTGAAATCCCGGTATTTCAGGTAGTCCGAAAGACAAGACCACTACGTAGCGTAGGCTTCGATGTACAACCAGGAGTGCTGTTCTGTTGTGGTGTATATACTTTTGTAGTTTGTTGTTCTGGTGTATTAATAGTGTATCAGTGCAATGAGGGCGAGTGTGGAGTATGTCCCGCTCGGGATGACCCCATCTTTGGGAGCATATTTCTCACTCCACGGAGTTTTTTCGGTAATAATAATGAGAAAACCATGGATGACACAGACGAAGCTATTTTCCCCGAATCCGTAGAGTTTTTAACGGTTTGCCCGATCAAATTCGCTGTAAAAAGCTAGGAAAATCCCGTCGGGATCACGGTTGTTTGCTGATTTCATCGTCAAAAGTGGTTGGAAAAAAAAACGAGATGTGTCCACGTATTGCCTTGGCTGAGATCTGTTTGAATCCACTCCTCTGAAAACAAAAACGACCCCCCATTCAACCACAGAAAAGCTAAGTAAATATTTCTGGAATATTTTTCAAATAGCTATTTTCTTTGAACCCCAATAAAAACTAAAAAAACGATCGGGCCATCTTAATCGCCTGGATCAGGGCTTTTCCACGGTATATTTCATGATACGTGGATGTGCGTCAGACCTGCGGAACAACTGAAACTCTATGACCTCACTTGTTGTGAAAATTTGATCGGACGGACTATACGTACGTATTTTTTACCACGAAAAGGTCTGCAGTCTGCAGGATGTCCGGTCCCACGTTTAATTATTTCGTACAGACTACTTGGAATTAGTGTATGAAAAGTTTTTTTCAGCTCGGAAAGGGTTAACTCGATCGGCGTCCCTTCACCACTGCACGTTAGCCCGTGTTGTCTCGTTCCCGCTTTAACTACAGCAGTGTAGTTCGCGCGCCTTCTCTTTTCGCGTGTGCAACAGAGTGTGCAATGGATGGAGAAACCGGCTGCTCCCCCAGCCGAGCTTCGTGTGATTTTAGCTACTTCTGTTTTTTATCGTTCCGCGTAGGTTTTCCGTATCATTTTTGCCACGAAGGACTTGAGCAGTTAGTTGTGCTTCCAAACTCAACTTGTTTTATCCTGAGCGTAGGCCCTAGCCTTTCAGGCACGCCGTCGGCGCTTTCAGGCATGCGTAGATAGGCACGCCGCAGGCGAAAAAAATTGAGATAGGCAAAAAGATAGGCATGTGCCTGACGTGCCTGAACGTGCCAGAAACGTGCCTATCTATTTCAGGCATTTGCCTGAAACAATGCCTGAGACGTGCCTGAAACATTTTCGGCGCCTTAAAACAATCTCTATACTAATTTCAAGTACTTTTGTGTGAATGGGCAAAATGCCTGAATAAATGCCTGAAACTTGTTCAGCGCCCCAACGCAAATCCTACACTTTTTTCAAGTAGTTAGTTAAAATGTCTGAAAAAATGCCTCAAACCTACTCAGCGTGGCAAGGAAATATCCTATACAAAATTCAAGTAGTTTGGTTTAGAGGGGTAAGATGCCTTGAAGAATGCAATACATACAAACGTGGTACAGGTATGTTATTAATAGTGTATACTATTAATAGCTATTCATAGTGTGTACCGATATGAAACAAACCGGGGTTCGTTACGGCACCTTCAGCTGTCGTCCAACGGTACAACAGCAGCAGCACAAAGATATATACCTGGTATACGTAGCACAAGTACTTCTATGATAGATGTAGATTAATCGATCTCGGACTACCACGTACCTCGTACAAGGTATATAGGCGTGCAATAATCATCATTTGGACGGAGCCACCGGTCGCCCCGGTAGAGTAGTGGTCAGCTTCAAAGACTACTATCATTGGTACCCAGGATCGAATCCCACCGTGGTGAGATATTTGGTCTTTATTTGAAAAAATAAAAAGGAACCAATTGCTGAGAGCGCCTTCGTGGCGTGGGTAGGCGGAATCCGACGCAAGTCGACGAGGGAAGAAAGTGCTGAAATCTTCTCGCGATAAAAACCAAGGCAAGAACCGTAGTGGGGGAGGAGGGAGAAGAGCCTACTTTGTGACCCCGGATCTGAGTTACGACTAGGAAGGAGAGAGAAAGGAAGGGCGAAGATAATAAATGGGATGGGAAAAAAAAAAAAAAAAAAAGTGTCCGGGTTGAATATCCGTTCATAAAAAACAAAGTATTATATATTTTCGTGCGTGTGCCGCGAACACTCTGCGAAGAAGAAAAAAACAATGGAGGTTCGATTGGCAACACAATCAACTCCAAAAACAACCAACGTGCGCATCATGTATTTCTGCATGCTGGGCCGAAAAAACTCCCAAGCCACAGCAGTGTTTGTTCCGACCTCAAATCACACGTCGACGACAAACAAACGACCCTCCCCCCTGCCCGCACTGTCCAACGCGCTGAATGCTCGCTGCCTACTATTATTATACTACAAATAAATGACCATGTCCCATGCCCGCACTGTCCGTCGAGATAACTACTCTTATTATAGAAAATGTTCCTGCAAAGTGGCGCTGCCAGAGCGAACTACTGTAGTCTATTATATGCAGGACACGACAACTGGATTTTATATCCTACATGACCGCACACACAGCGTATACGCCGTTGAGCCAGCCCTTCACGATAATCCTTCCTGGCGCCGCGTCGGGTTCCACGGTTGTGGCGCAGCATGACGGATAGCTCAAAGAGATCGTTGAGAGCTGTATAGTCTGTCGTGCTCCGAAGATGTTACTTAGGGTGCTGTGACGTATCTATATACTTTCATATACGAGTATACCACGGCTTGTTTCATACCGGTGCATAATAACAAGCATGGTACGTTTGTTTGCATACGTTCTTTCATTTTTTCATGCATTTTACTCCATGAAACCAAACTAATTGAATTTATAATATATAGGATTTCTCGCGGCGCTCAACAGGTTTCAGGCATTTTTTCAGGCATTTTTTTACTATTTGAAACAAAAATACTTGAAATTAGTGTAGGATTTGCGTTGGGGCGTTGAACAAAGACTTCCAGGCATTTTTTCAGGCATTTTTCCTTTTATCACGAAATCACTTGAAATTAGTGTAGGGTTTGTCTTGGGGCACCGAAAAGATTTCAGGCACATCTCAGGCATTTTTTCAGGTAAAAATGCCTGAAATACCCGAAAAAACAATCCCCTTTCTCCTGATTTTGGGAGTTGCAGACTAACGGCGGTATTTGTTTATGCCTTTAATGCCTGTAAGCGTGCCTGACGCGTGCCTAGGAAAAGATAGGCAATATAGGCACGAAAACAGTAGTTCAGGCACGCCTGTTTCAGAAACAGTAGTTCAGGCATTTTTTCAGGCATGCCTGAAAGGCTAGGGCCTACCTGAGCGTCGTCCTTTCGCGCACGCGGTCATAGCCCTGGGCTTTTTCTATCGCGCAGAGCAGCGCAGAGTATTCAGCCTTCCCATGCTCGCCCATTTTCAACCGAATCGCAGCACTTATACACTGCAATTGCAGCCCAAATGCTCCAATATCTACATACAGCCTACGAGTACGGTATACCTGGTACAGTTGTCCCGGTAAACAATCTGGTGGTCGACTTGAAATGCTACTAGCATTGGTACCCGAGTTCAAATCCCACCCCGTGGTGAGATTTTAATATGTTTTCAACAAAAAAAGGAACCGATTGCTGAGAGCGCCATCGTAGCGTGGGTAGGCGGACTTCGACGCGAGTCGACCAAGGAAGAAAGTGCTGAAAGCTTCATGTGATAAAAATGCAAGGCAGGTACTCTGCACGTAGTGGGGAGGGAGGAGAACATCCTACTTATTCATAGTGACCCCACATCGGAGTTACGACTGAAGAGGCCGGTCGCCCCGGTGGGCTAGGAGGTAACCACGAAGCCTGTTAGCGTCGAGATCGCGAGTTCGAGCCCCGCCGAGTGCATGCTCGTAGGGACTTTTTCTTGCACAAAAATATCTTGAATAGCGGAAAGCGCGAGAGCGTGAGTTAGCAAAATTCGATGAAAATCGACGAGCGTTGGGAAGGCTGACCCCTCTGCGCCATAAAAATCAAGGCAAGAACCGTAGTGGGGGAGGAGGGAGAGGAGCCTACTTTGTGACCCCGGATCTGAGTTACGACCAGGGAGGGAAGGGAGGAAGACGGAAGTGCGAAAATAATGAATGGGATGAAAAAAAAAAAAAAAAAAAAAAAAAAGGGAAGAGGGAGAGAAAAAAAGGGGAAAAAAAAAAAAAGGGAAAAAAAAAAAAAAAAAAAAAAAAAAAGTGATGAAGGAGAGAGAAAAGAGGGCAAAGAAATTAAACGGATTAAAAAAAAAGAACACACACAATATGCAAACAATACCAATACTTTCGTTTTTGCCTGGTGTATGAACGATTTGTTTGTTTGTTTTTTCTCATCCCATTTATTATCGTCGCCCTTTCTTTCTGTCTCCTCCCTAGTCGTAACTCAGACCCGGGGTCAGAAAGTAGGCTCCTCTCCCTCCTCCACCGCTACGGTTCATGCCTTGCATTTTTATTGCGAGAATACTTCAGCTTATTCTTCGTCGACTCGCATCGAATGGTTCCTGAAACCAGTTTTTATATGGGAAATGGTCATTTGGGGGTATACCTCCTGGTTTTACGGCCATTTGGGGGTAGGGTCAACATGCGCCGGCGGAAAGGGCTCCCGCGGGCCCAAACAGGCCTCAAACGCCATTCCGAAGGCCTGGCGAGATGCCCGAAGCCCATGCCAAGCACGCACATGTTTTGTATTCTTTTTAGGCACGTCTTTGGGCCTTACAGGACGGCGGCGCACGAGGGAGCAAACTAAGCCCCCCGTTTGACCACATCTCGGGGGGGGATAACCCCACGTACCTACTAAATTTATCTACTCCCCCCGATTGACCACTTTTTTCACCCCGTTCGACCGAAACCATACCCCCGTTTGACCATCTGCGACAGCCTCAAAAACGACTACAGCAGTACGTATCCACGTCACCGCCGAACAGACCGAATAGACCACGGGGCGGAACATCCAGAACTCGCGAATAGTCTGGATCGTTTGCCCCCCAAAATATCGGCGGAACAACATAAAAATCAAATCTTCATACGCGACATGAAGATATCGGCTCTTCTCAGAACATGTTTTTTTTTTTTTTTTTTTGTTTGTCCATCCCATGTAGGCCATTGTGATGGCAAAAGGAAGTGGTGTGAGAAGCAGGACACATACGGGTACTAGATGCTCGGCGTATCTCAGGGGGTCGTGGTGTTCTGTCCTCGGTCCTCGGTGCTTCGGTGCCGGGGGCTCTACGCAAACACACCAGCCTGCCGTCCAACACACAGCTACGCAAACACACCAGCCTGTCGTCCAACACACAGCACAGACACCCAGCGCGGCTTTGAGTAAATTGCTTTTAAAGGCGACAACCTACTGCCAAGAGTACTGGGAGTATTGAGTAGGGAGTACACAGGAACCGTTTGGAGTTTGTTACGAGTAATCGTAGCTGCCGTTTCTTCGTGGTTACCCGTAATGTTATAAGTGGCCTATATTACCCGTAATTACCGTAGTTCAAACAAATCACTGCTGAAACGTACCACGCACCGGTACGTTTGTAACCAGGTTCGTTGCGACGCGAAAAAAGCAAGGAAGTCCCTCGACCCCCAACCCGTGGGAAGGACAAACAGGATGAGGGGTCAACACGAACGAAAGGGAAAGGGGAAGAGGGGCGAAACTAACAGATACCGCAAAAAAGAGGCTACAGAAAACAGAGGAACCCAAGGCGGCAAGCGGCTCCGGTATTCGTCAATCTCGATCAGTAGTGGAAGTAGTATTAGTAGTAGTAGTAGTAGTAGTAGTAGTAGTAGTAGTAGTAGTAGTAGTAGTAGTAGTAGTAGTAGTAGTAGTAGTAGTAGTAGTAGTAGTGGTATAGTAGTAGTAGTAGTAGCCGTAGCAGTAGTAGAAGTAGTATAGTACGAGTAGTATAACATAGTATAACATAGGTTAACATATGGTGTGCTCCGTCGCAAGCGGTCTCGGGGGATGGATACGATGGGGGACGGGAGGAAAGCACCTCTCAATAACACTAACGAACGAACGTTGCGCCTGATGTTGTTCGTGTCCCAAAGACCCCTCCCGTCCGACAAAACCAAGCACCGAGCATCCATGACGCACAGCACCCAGCAACGAAGCACCACGCACCCAGCACGAAACACCCAGCAACCCACGACCCCCTGAGATCAACCGAGCATCTCGTACCCGTATGTGTCCTGCTTCTCACACTACTTGTTTTTCCCATCAGAAGGGCCTACATTTTCTGAGAAGAGCCGATATCTTCATGTCGCCTATAAAGATTTGATTTTTATGTTGTTCCGCCGATATTTTGGGGGGCAAACGATCCAGACTATTCGCGAGTTCTGGATGTTCCGCCCCGTGGTCTATTCGGTCTGTTCGGCGGTGACATGGATACGTACTGCTGTAGTCGCTTTTGAGGCTGTCGCAGATGGTCAAACGGGGGTATGGTTTCGGTCGAACGGGGTGAAAAAAGTGGTCAATCGGGGGGAGTAGATAAATTTAGTAGGTACGTGGGGTTATCCCCCCCCGAGATGTGGTCAAACGGGGGGCTTAGTTTGCTCCCTCGTGCGCCGCCGTCCTGTAAGGCCCAAAGACGTGCCTAAAAAGAATACAAAACATGTGCGTGCTTGGCATGGGCTTCGGGCATCTCGCCAGGCCTTCGGAATGGCGTTTGAGGCCTGTTTGGGCCCGCGGGAGCCCTTTCCGCGGGCGCATGTTGACCCTACCCCCAAATGGCCGTAAAAACAGGGGGTATACCCCCAAATGACCATTTCCCTTTTTATATTTTACAACTAAAAACCACGTTTAAAAACTCAAAACAGCCAGTACTCGTTCGTACATCGTACTCGTACTCGTACCTTGTTTTGATCAAGCTCTGAGTATCTAAATTAAAAAATATATAAGCGGTCTGCACAAAGTGTATGGTCAATACGTCCATACGTCCATACCAGGTATATGGTATCCAGTTTGTCACAATTATGGTACGACTATATATGGGAGTGACTTCATGGTATACCGCGGGTTGTTTTGTACAGATATCATAGTATCATGCTGCTGTCGAGCGTCGAGCGCGACCGAAGTCTTACCCAACAGACTCCATTTTTGCATGATGACCACAACAACAACAACAACAACAATCATGCTTGAAAACATGAGCGTTGTCCAATGATAATGATTTCAATGTTTTGATCAACACAGCCAACTTTTTCTTTCATTTCTCCTAACGCCACATTTCTTTTTTCGAGGGGCTAGACATGTGGGCGTGTACCTCGGATACGAGCACTCAAACAAAGTATGAACAAAATTAGTTAAAAAAACAAAAATGGATTCGATCAGCAATCACAACGCTCCGATAAGTTTTCAAATTGGAGGCCTCGCGTCTGTGAGTCCGTCCCGCGTTTACTCCTCTGTCACTACTGCTTTTGGGGTGTTGTCCGTCTAAATTCAATTTGTGAAGTTGACCCTTGCAAGCGAAAACGGCGATCATATTTTGTGTGCTTTTGAGCCGACTGCCGATGATGCAGCCAAACGAATCAAAACGAGATGGTATGATACAGCAGTAGACTGGTACCCTGGTGGTCACGGTAGGGTATACCTGGCGTTGCTTCCAATGTCGAGCTGTTATTCTAGCCCACGTGCAGAGCGCGCAGCAGCAATATGCGTGTAGAACATTAACCCTATGGTGCTCAAACGCACTGGTGCTGTGATGCTCACTACTGGCAACATCGCACTTCTCAACCAAAAACCCGCTGTATAGACGGAGGCATAATATTTTAGACCATCCTTACCACGTGCTAACATATTCTTCTCCCTCTTTCGCAAAATTAATTAATTATACCCCCGCATACCCCCGATGGTCGACAGTAGTGGTAACCTCGAACGCCTCTAAAGGCTGATGTCTGGAGTTCGAATCTCACGTGGGTCGGACTTTTGAGTTTATTTGCAAAAATAAATAAAAACGGAATCAACTGCTGAGAGCGCCTATTAATAGTAGCGTGGGTAGGTACAATTCGATGCGAGTCGACGAGGGAAGAAAAAGCTGAAGTCTTCTCGCGATAAAAATGCAAGGCAAGAACCGTAGTGGGAGAGGAGGGAGAGGAGCCTACTTTGTGACCCCGGATCTGAGTTACGACTAGGAAGGAGAGAGAAAGGAAGGGCGAAGATAATAAATGGGATGGAAACAATAACAAAAACAAAAAACACGAACAACCTATCATACCTCTTCCTTTTATATGCATTTTCAATCCAAACCCCTGATATATACGTACGGCAGCGAGGCGGGGCGTGTCAAAAGCAGCTGCCGAGGACAGCCTCGAATGTCGGCCATAGCGGAGCAAAAGCCGAGCAGATGGTGTCGTTCGTGTAGCGGATCATAAAATAGAGGAGATGTAGTGCCTGTGCTGCTGCTGGCGAAGTGAACACCGACGCCAGGCGTTGCACGAGAGTTTGGGCTTTTTATATGAGAGAGGTGGCGTTCGACACTTATTACCTCGAGATAACGACTCCCGAAATTATAGCTTCCCTGTAAATCTCAGCCTCTAGTTTTCTTATCGGCCTGTTGCTTTATTATTGCAGTGGGTATCCTGTACGACTGCTGTATCCATGTGATATGACCCTACCAGGGCGATACACGGGAGACCGCAGACCGCGTTCTATATTGAGGGAAACCGTCCCTTAATGGAGTCTGTACCCCTTTCTTCGCCATATATATACAGCAGTACACGACACCTATGATATGTATCGTAGTGTGTAGCAAGAAAAGCTAATAAGGGCCATTCTTTTCGAGCAGCTTTTTTCCCATAATTTCCTATATTTTTTTCCAAAAAAAGGACGTAGGAAAACTTGGAAATCTTGGAAATAATGGAAATATTGGAAATTCTTCAGAGGGCAACATGTTTGGAAGGCTTCACGTTCCAATAAAAAGAAAAAAAAAATGGAAAAAATGGAAATCTAAAAAAATTGCGCGAAAAAAATATGGAAATTTTGGAAATTTATGGCTCCGATAAGAACGACCCTAAAGAAAGCCATACTGACAAAAACAGGAAATATAAGAAATTTGGGATCTACAGCAGCAGTAATTCCCTTCTTCCCCTCGCTGCCTCGGCAAAGTTTTTGCTTTGGCATGGCCGGGGGGTCTTTCTAGCGAGCAAGGCTAGGCTCACCCTCAAGCGGACCGATACCTTCTTGCTGCTGCGCACCCGCCGCGAAGCGTGTGCAGCGGTAGAGTTGGATCGGCACTGGTGCGTTAGGCGCAAAAGTTCAGATGCACGGGCCTTTTTGGCCGTCGGTGTAGACAGCAATGTCCATCTCACTTTTGTGCGCGGAGGCAGACGCCATCAGAAAGGTGGACGGACACTATGTACACGGCCCTAGGTGTGTTTGCTAGAGGGAGCTGTACTGTCTCAGTAACCTGGCTTCGCCATCAAAGGAGGAGGGAGCGTGTGGCGACGAGCTGTTGTTGGACTGGTCAATCCCTTCAGCGCGAGAATTTTTATTTTCCAGACCAAGCACCCTGAGTGCAACGAGGGAGAAAGCGAGGAGCCGACTGGGAAGGACAACAACGAGAGCGAGTACGGACGGAGCAGGTCGAGTGTGGTCGTGCTAGGACTGGCCAAGTGGCACCGGAGCGGCGCGCCGGATCACAGCAGCACGCCGCAGCAGCAGCACAGCAGCGCGGAGCAGCCATCCGGAGCACGGACGACATCGACCCGTGACGAACGGACAATCATTTTTGTTTTTTTCGTTTTTTCCCCTGAATTTCGTTGTTGGGTCTGTGTGGATGACGTCACTGGTTTTGTAGAGAGACGCGGCAGAGATGGCGCGGACACCCCGGGTGCCTTCATTGTGTGCCTGATCGTGGAAGACCCCTTCAATGTGGAACGATTCCTAATCAGTGTCGATGTTTATAATGCTGTGCCTAACACAGACGTTCAGGATAGATTCGGGCAATTGTCAATTGACGTGATGGCTTTGGTTGGCTGTTCTTTTTCACTGTGTGCCCGCGGACTGTCATTCCGGCAGCACTTCAGACAGCAGCTGCGTGCTCCATCTTGTTCCCACGCCTACCGTGTGTTTTTGTACAGACAGCACTTCAGACAGTAGTTACGCTGTAGTCGGCAAATTCATTGGTAAAGAGTGGGAGGGGGGGGGGGGGGGCGATGCTGCTGTAGTCGAATGGAGATTGCGGGCGTGTAGTTCAGTTTTGGACACGCATAACATGCTGTAGGGATTTTAGGTGTACCTCTTCGGACTTGTGTATCCTTTCCCTGCTGAGTGTACGTGTTCTTTAGGATTCTCTGATGGCTCTAGCACTTTTGTGACCACGGGCCGTGATCTTGCTAGATCAGACTATAGGGATTAGCAACTGAAACGAGTTTAATGTGATGAAAAACAACAACAACAACAACAGCAGTACCAGGCAGTACAGCCGTTGTCAGAAATTTAAGATCGCGTTCCCATTGGCATCTTTTTGACAATTTTTTTTTTCAGAATTAATTAATCTTGTTTTCTTTTTCGGTGGGTGCGTTTTCCTTTTCGTTCAGGTTCTTAAAATATTGTTATTTTCGTTTTCTCCGATGATTTATAACACGTATATACGACGTTTTTTTTCTTCCACACAATCAGAATTAGTGAATTAGTGGAGCCTGTGTTGTTCTCTATCTTCTTGTGACCACGAACTACACATTCTGGCGACAAGTTACAAATTAAGATGTGATAATACCAAAAACAACATACAATACGTATGATACGTACCAAAAATCAGTTACCCCTCCCCTCGTCACTCGTCACTGATTGAATCTCGTACAGAGAACCAATAATAAATAAAGTGGTTATTAATAGTAAGGTTGCCCTCCTATAAAATGTACCCTGGTAGTGCGAGAAAACTTCTAAAAGCCTGACTACCACTACTATTAATGTTAATACCTGGTACACACTACTACTTATTCGAGAAGTTCCGAGTGCGATTGCTGTCGCGAGCCGCGTGTCGCGTTCTGTTGTACTTCGTATTTATTTTCTACCTGGTATTATGCGCTATGATCCTGAAAAAAAAAAAAAAAAAAAAGTGCTCTATGTATATACACACATACACACTGCTGTTGCTGTCACAGGCGGATCGCCCGAGAAGGAAAGGAAAAGGAAGGAAAAGGCGCCATGGCGCCATGACATGACGACAGAACCCATGTATATTGTATTATATGAGAAAGAAAAAGAAGAGAAAACGTCAGGATTCATCAGAGGGTCATCATATGTATGACATATATGCATGTGTTCACAGATATGCAGCCCATAGTTCTCGACAGGCAATTCGGAACTTCAGAAAGATGAACACGGGTCATTTTGCCGACGTTGAAACGAAAAAAAAATAAGATCTCCTGTTCGGAAGCAAATAGTCATGAATTTCGATTTTGAAGCCATCCATGGCAATGGAACGAAAAAAAAAAAAGCACATTGCACAGAGATGGCAGGGATTGATGCTGCTGCCGTTTGGAACTTGGAAGCGTGTGGGAAACACGATCCACATGCCTTTCGCCTGTGTTGTCTGCTGTTCTTGCTTGATATCATACCAGTATTATATTACTGTCTGTGACTATTAATATTATTGCGGGGGACCATACATAGTAAATAGGACCAAATATTGTTTGTAAAAATAGGTAAATATATAGGGCGTTGTGTGTAACTTAGGTCCTATTTACTGGGAATGGCAGGTGATGAATATGGGGTCTATGGGTTAGGTCATAGCCCATTAGGATGGGGTATTTGCAATTAATTTGCACGTGGTGTGACGATGCTTGACGAAAAGGTACTTCAAAGGTGGACATTTGCTACTGGTACACAGCAGTGTGTGTATTCTACTGTTCTTTCTACCCGTCGACATCCAGCACACCCAGTGTCCGTGCCGTTTCTTCATCCTAGTAGAGAGATACAACAAGTTCTTCTGTGATGACAAAATCACGACACAGAAATACTTTGTACATACCAACCAGTACATATGTACGTACTGCAAAGCAGTAACACACATATTATAAGGAGATGCAGGGAGATGCATAATATTTCTACGTAAAGTACAGAAAGAAAGAAATATGAGTTTTGTTGTCAACCAACCGAATTAAGTTTTGGTAGTCATGGGGTCTGCCGACGTTTTTTTTTTTTTTTTGTCCATCCCATTTATTATCTTCGCCCTTCCTTTCTATCTCCTTCCTAGTCGTAACTCAGATCCGGGGTCACAAAGTAGGCTCTTCTCCCTCCTCCCCCACTACGGTTCTTGCCTTGCATTTTCATCGCGAGAAAATTTCAGCACTTTCTTCCCTCGTCGACTTGCGTCGGATTCCGCCTACCCACGCCACGAAGGCGCTCTCAGCAATTGGTTCCTTTTCATTTTTTCAAGTAAAGACAAAATCTCTCGCCACGGTGGGATTCGATCTTGGGTACCAATGATAGTAGTCTTTGAAGCTGGCCACTATTAATAGTCTACCGGGGCGACTATGGGCTCTACCGACGTAGTAAGTAGTGTTCTGGCGAGAGGCAAGGAGGACGGAAGAGGTGTTCACTCTCCTCGAGTGCCTCGTGCTTGATGTGCATAGCTGCGTGAATAGAGCAGAGGCACACGAGCCAACAGCACGACACTATCCGCTGCCGACTGATAGGCCTAGCCTAGGCCTACTGTTGTGGTTTCTCCCGCCCGCCCGCCNCCTGCAAAACATAGCCTCACGGACCCACCCAAGCTGAAGCCCCATGTAACGAAGGATTCGAGACATTTCATACGCACGCGTCCTGATCTCCAATCCACCTGTCCCTAGTCTCTCACCACTTCGTAGTTCGTTTCCTTTCCGTACATGCTTTCTGGTTGGCTTGCCTCCTTGTCTTCTGGTATCAACAGCTTCCTGTAAAGACCAGCAGTCTTCTGTCTGCTAACTCCTCTTCGTTCCTCTTGTGCTACACAACAGATCTCCGTATCACCGCTTCGTAGTTCGTTTCCTTTCCGTATATGCTTTCAGGTTGGTCTGCCTCCTTGTCTCAACAACTTCCTGTAAAGACCAGTCTTCTATCTGCTAACTCCTCCTCGATCCTCCAGTGCTACACAACAGATCTCAGTATCAAACCTTCGACAATACCTTGCTGTAACGATCGCTCTACTCAATCTCGCTTCGCAGTCACGCACGCTCAAGTTCTCTTCCATTTTTCCCTCGGWTTGGTTTTGTGTTTTKGTTTGTTTTCGGACTAACCAAGAGCGGTGCTCTCTCGAAAGACTGGAGTTGCAGTCTTTAGGAAGCATTCCGTTACGTACGTATTTTACGTTACGTACGTAACGATGAGGCCGTCAAGGGGCTAAGTCCGCCGCAACACTCGTACGTACTTATTATAAGCATCATCCTCGCCACCCGACAACGTCTAGCATGAATGAGCTTCAGCATTGACCACTCATAAACACTCCGAAAGAAGAAAACCACGGAAACAAAAATAACCTATCTTGTTGCACAAAGTCTACTCTCTTCTTTAACTACTTCCGGGTTGGCTTTATCTACTCTCCATTTATTTGCTGTCCTCCTCAATCATGTATGTACTCTTTGTTTATTCTTCAATCTTAAGTGCAATCCAAAGCTCATCCCCCGCCACATCTGTGTGGATCTGTCACCCCCCCCCCCCCCCGCGAGGGTCTATGGTCTACGACTACGGCCATGCATTGGAAAATGAGGTACACCCCCCGCTGTGCTCCTTCTTGCTTCCTGGCGGTCCCTAAGCTGGAGCTTGAACCGTGTGGCACCATGTTATACTGGATTAGTGCGACACTACACTCTATATAACAACCCCAACAAGCCACGAGGCCACACAAGAATAGGAGGAGCTACGACTACTTTTAAGTTCATTTCACGGTTAAGTTGTAACCACTCATGACTCCAGTAAGTGCATATATATTGTATCATAGGTATGATGTACATATTATTTACGTAATAAATAGTGTCTAATATATACATATTTCGTATATTATTATCATATTTGCCATCCGACAATGTGCAGCATGAATGAGCTTCAAAGTTGATCACTTATAACATCCCCGAAAGCTGAAAACCACGGAAACAAAGGAAACCTATGCGCAAAGTCTAACTTCCTTCTGTCTACTTCCCGCTAAGCTTTATCCACAATACTCTATTTGTTGTCCTTGCTCCCTCCCTCGTGTAGCTCACTGTCACTGCCGATTTACAGTGGGCTTCATGTACTGCACCGCCCACCTTAGAAAGCAATATACCCCCCCCCCCGACCCGATATTGTTGGTTGGTGAAAACCCAACGTGCTCCGTCCCGACATTGTAGGGATGCGAGGGTCTATGGTCATATGACTACGGCCGTGCACGACATGAGTACACCCCCCCCCGCCCCTCTCAGCCGACCCTAAATGCAAAAAACAAAATCCTAAAAATAATGTGAGGAAGCTAGGTGTAAGGGGACAGGGTATCCCTAGCCAGGTCAGCCTATGGAACGGGTACTCGTTGGTACTTACGTGTGTTGTTTGCTTAGAGATAGAAGAAGAAGAGCAGCTTTATTCCCTTTGCGTGATGAAAGACTGAAAGCTGGGGGTAGATAATACCTGGGAACCCCTGGTTCCCATCGAAGATACCGCCTTCCAAGTACTACAAATACGATTCTTATACCTGATACCAGGTATTTACCAAGCGATTCCACACCATTCCAGCAATACCATAACACTAGCCCACCCTGATGAGCCGTATATGCAGAAATATGACAAATTCGTGGAAACCCCGATTCCACGAGCTAAAACATGAGTCGAAGATGCGGCTCCTCAAAACCCACTCCCACACCTCTGAACGGCAAGGCTACGAAGCCGAGCAAGGAACGTCAAAAGAAAGAAACGTTGAACGAAAGTCATGCAGTCATTGTACATAAACTGCCCCCCGGCTCGAGAGCGGGGGCTTGGTAGAACTGACAAGACTGGAAAACTAGACACTTAAAAACTTCCCCGAAACCCGGTCCAAAACATTCAGAAAGCGTGTCCTGAGCCACAAGTTAGTGGCTCGATTATCCAGACCAGCCCCGGCATTGAGCGGGGGGGGTCGGCAGGACGAATTACGCCAAGACTACCCCCAAATCCACCCCAGAAAAATATCAGAAAGTGGTAGGCGATACTGAGAAGAAAAACAGTCCGAACCGAAAACTCGGAAAACGTCGCAAATACAAACTACAATGAGGTTCCGCCCCAATCCCCTGAAACAGCATGAGAAAAGAATCGAGCGCAGCGGCGACGCGATATATTAATATCATACGAGTGTGAGAAATAAGTTTGGAAGTCTTCTATCGTACGTACTGTTTGTTATTATGTATTAGGTTGCTGCTGTAGACTACTTAATGCTTGGATTTGTTCAACTTGACTTGTACCTCTGCACGGGGGTATGCTTGGTTGAGTACCGCAGCTGCTGTAGGGTTCTAGGTTCTCTACTCGGCCTATCTATGACTCATATTCGACGGGTAGTTATACTCTCCTCTCGTATTAATAGTTAATCTCACATTAAATTCTGTGTACCACGCACAGGCAGCGTATATAAATCAATCAAGCTGGTTGGTGCTGTATCTATCACAGCTTGCAAATAGATGAGTTTCGACGAAATAACCCTCGATCTCACCGATCTCACAGCTATTTTATCATAGCCGTTCCTTTTATTTTTTATACAAAGTATATGATACTACGAAGTGCAATATAAGCACGCAAGAAAACACACCGACCGCCGGACGAGTTTCAAAGAAAGCTGATTTCCTTGTCAACATCGAGCGACACATATTACATATTATATATACATCGTACAGAACAGTACTCGTTCTTCCATGGAAGAAGTATCTCGACGAGAAATTTCCAAAGCCACCGTTTTCTGTGTGTTTGCCCCCCTAATAAGGCATAATAATATGTTTTGAGAAGATCTCGGCTCTGAGATTCGTCCTAGGAGGGGGTGTGTTATCTTAGTAATAGTAAAGTTGGTATACTATTAATAATAGTGATCTATTATGGGGGGAACATAGTAATCAGGACCAAATATGCTTCGTAAAAATACTGTAATATATAGGTTTTTGTCTGTGTGAAGGGTCCTGATTACTATGCCCCCCCGTAATGATAGTAAAGTGAGTAACACCAAGGATGCTTAATAGACAAACCTGCAAGGGGATACTCTGTGTCTCACCCAGTCATATCACAACAATAACACGTACTACGTATTATACGTGTGATAAGGACGGGTATAAGCTCTCCTCATTCGACATCTCTTTTTTTTCGTTTTCTTCTTTACACTTTTTTTCCATCCCAGTTATTATCTTCGCCCTTCCTTTCTCTCTCTTTCCTGGTCGTATAACTCCGATCCGGGGTCACAAAGTAAGCGCTTCTCCCTCTCTCCTCCCCACTACGTACGTACTCGTGCCTTGAATTTTTATCGCGAGCAGACTTCATTCAGCCCTTTTTTTTCCCCTCGTCGACTCGCATTATTGATATATCTGCTCAATATTTCTTATTTCATTACCGGTCGCCCCGGTGGTCTAACTGGTAGCCACGAAACCTCTAGGGCCGGATGTCGAGGGTTCGATTCTCCCCATTCCATGGAGGTTTTTATTCTCAAATGACACCGACTGTCGAGAGCGCATATTATAGCGTGGGTAAGCAAAATCCGACGAAAGTTGACGAGGGAAGAAAGTGCTGAAATCTTCTCGCGATAAAAAGCCAAGGCAAGAACCGTAGTGGGGGGGAGGGAGAGGAGCCTACTTTGTGACCTCGGATCTGAGTTACACTAGGGAGGGAGAAAGACGGAAGTGCGAAGATAATGAATGGGATGAAAAAAAAAAAAACGGTGCACCTCTACCGTAGCATGCGTTAGCACCATCCCAGTGCGAGTCGCCTTTACCGCAATTCTGAATTATTATATAGGATACAGTATAGAAATCGGGGACTTGGTTGTGGCCCGCGTGTGGTTCCAGTGTTATGAGACCGAATATTTAGAAAAACGCTGCATTACAGAACGGTGGGAATGAGGAGCGTGACAGACGCCTTCAAGTGGTCAAACTCCTAACTGCATTAAGCTACTGCGTTGGCGGCTCTTCTCTTTTTGCTGTGTTCCTGCAATTAATTGTCATTGATGGGATCGTTTTTTATTCTAAGCGATTTGGGTCAGCACATAAACCTTTTTTTACTGACCGGCAGGTAATTGATGGGTGTGCGTGGTGGGTGAGAGATTTACTGGGTTGGTCGGTTGGTCCCTCGGCTGGTAGTCCCACAATCACCAACACCACCCACCAACATTTACTGTTAATTAAGCGATGCGTGTCAGCGCAAAACCTTGTACGAGTACAGAGAAAAATGTAAACAAATAAATCTGAATCATTTCATAATTCGTTTTTGTTGTATTATCTTTTTGCTCGTATTTTGTAAAATCTGTATCAGGTATCAGGTCGGTTGGTCCCTGGGCTGGTAGTCCCACAATCACCAACACCACCCACCAACATGTATTGTTAAGCGATGCGTGTCAGCGCAAAAACCTTGTACAGAGAAAAATGCACACTAAGAAATCTGAATCATTTCAGAATTCGTTTTTTTGTATTGTCTTTTTGCTCGTATTTCGTAAAATCTGTATCATTTCAGAAATCGTTTTTTATGGTCTTTTTGTTTTCTCAGCAGCAGCAGCAGCAGCAGATAAGAAATGGATGGACAAAAAAAAACAACAAATGCTGCCTGCGTGCTGAACGAGTGGCGTACCAGGAACCACCACCAAACCACGGGACGAAGCCACACCAACCACCACCACGCCACTACGGCAACAACAACTTATGGTGCTCCTGCGGCTCGTGGGGCAGGGGGTGGGCGGTGGTGGTGATGGTCGTCGTTGTGGTGTTTGCTGGTGTGGTGTGTGTGTGCTGGTTGCTTTCTTAGTTGTGTGCGATGATGGTCTTCCTCCTGTTCGACACAACAATCACGATCGATCATCACCTCACCACCTACCTGCCTGCCACCAAACCACGGGACGAAGCCCCCACCAACCACCACCAGCCACTACGAGCAACAACAACTTCTGGTGCTCCTGCGGCTCGTGGGGCAGGGGTGGTGGCGGTGGTGGTGATGGTCGTCGTTGTGGTGTTTGCTGTGTGGTTGGTGTGTGTGCTGGTTGCTTTTTTAGTTGTGTGCGATGATGGTCTTCCTCTTCTCGTCCGATCATCACCGTTGTTGCTCTACTGCCGAGAAATGTGGTCTTCACTTTCAACCCTTGACAGCCTTGACATGCCGTGACTGTCACCAAACAACTAGTTTTTAGTGTGGAACATTCCACCCTACACCCTTGACAGCGCATGTTTTGCCTTGCTTGACATGTCTCCCGACATAAAAAAAAGAGCAGCAGCAGCAGCAGCAGCAGTGTTCTGGAATATATGGCAAGCGCTGGTCTGGTGTACGGATGTATCATAAAAAAAAAAAAACATGCTGCTGCTGCTGAACGAGTGCGTACCAGGAACCACCACCAAACCACGGGACGAAGCCACCACCAACCACCACCAGCCACTACGAGCAACAACAACTTCTGGTGCTCCTGCGGCTCGTGGGGCAGGGGTGGTGGCGGTGGTGGTGATGGTCGCGTTGTGGTGTTGCTGGTATGGTGGTGTGTGTGCTGGTTGCTTTTTTAGTTGTGTGCGATGATGGTCTTCCTCTTCTCGTCCGATCATCACCGTTGTTGCTCTACTGCCGAGAAATGTGGTCTTCACTTTCAACCCTTGACAGCCTTGAGATGCCGTGACTGTCACCAAACAACTAGTTTTTAGTGTGGAACATTCCACCCTACACCCTTGACAGCGCATGTTTTGCCTTGCTTGACATGTCTCCTCATCGTTGCTATATACTACTGCTAGTTTGCTCTACTGCCGAGAAATCCCAGTGACACAATTTGGTACTGGCAACAGTTTAGGGCAGTCACTACCGCCTAGCTCTCCGATCTCGGCACGGCCTTCGACACAAATAGCACAGGACGGTCGGCCCAAATAGCGGGCCTCTATCAGTCCCGAGCGTGTCTGAATCGGTTCAGTGTACGCGTCGCGTGCCAAAAAAAAGCAAAGCGAACGAAGTGCGAAGTGCAGACGAGCAGACAGACGAGCAGACAGACAAACCTCAATATTAAGGATTCTTTAAATAAAGCCACGCTGCGGCAGCTTTCAGAACTGTTTTTTGTCCGTTTGTGTCCGTTCGCGACCAGGGGGGTACACCCCCACGGGCACGTACCCAACCCATTAGGAAGAGCATCTATTGATGCTTCGAAGGGCTGCGCCCTTCTCAGCATCAACTATCTCCTCATTACTATCTATGTACGAAGTACGATGTATAGTCTGACAGACTGCCGTAATAATGACGTTTCGTGACTATGATGATACTACCTGTACTGAAAACGGCATTTTAAATCACAGTGAATTTTACGAACAGCAACAAAAAAAGGCAGGAAACCGACCCTCTGGTGTGTTGCATACCTGGTATATACCAGGGATGCGTATTTCCTCGCCCGGAACCCAACATTTTCCGGGAAACAGCCTTTTTCAGGTTTTAGCAAAAAAATCCCCGATTTCCTCTCATTCGAGGGAAAAAAGGCGGGTTTTTTTGCGAGGGACAAAAATTATCATCCCCGGGTGGCCAATGCACTACATGAAGCACAAGTATAAGATGCGTTCAGGCCTTCGGACAGTCATTTTCGAGAATTTTCGCTCTACACTCTACCTGCACCAGGTACACAGTATTAAATACTACAAGTAGTAGCAGTTGCGCACAATGCAAGTACTTCTTGTTGAGTAAATAAATGTGCATCGGTTTATGTTGATTTTTCACTTGTTCATGTCCTCGTTGGTTTCGTCCTGCAGCCGCAGCCATTTGATACTGGAATAATAGGACTACTGCAGCCGTAGTGCTAATAGAGAATATACTCATGTCGCGAGGTAAATCAGCAGCACAAGGCGCAAAGCAGGACGTGAGCAGTTAAAGCAGTGCGCTGCTTCGTACGCGTGTAGCGATCGCGACCTTTTCCGCGACCAGAAACTGAAAACATGGACGCTGGGCGCCTCGACGAAATCCCAGCGTCCCACCTACATCTGCGCCGAGTTCACCCTTTCCATTCGAATATGATATTATAGCTCATATATATGATTCGTACATTTCGATGATTCCGCTCGCCATAACATCCAATCCCTCTGTATGATATCTGTGTGATATAGCAGGGGCCGGTGGGCGCCTACGTAGCGCTCTGCTCTGCTGCACAGCTTACTCGTAGCAGCGTTTAAAAAAACAATCTGAAAAAAATGAAAAAAAAACGGGGGTTTCCATTCTATATGGAGGCGTTATTTTCCCGGGGATAGGGGACGCAAAAGATAATTTCCTCTGAAAAATTATTACCTCGAGCCCTATTAATTTCGGGTAATTACCGCTACCGGGAAATACGCATCCCTGGTATATACGTGACGGCACTGGGTCCTTAGTCCTTAATGTGAATATGTATATATGACTACTGTCTGTATGACTATTTAATAGTCAAATCTTGCTCAAGAAAAATCCTTGGCGGAAATCGAACTCACGTAATCGACCTTACTTATTAATAGTATACACGCACATACGTACACATAAATACGAGTAGCCACGAGGACTATTAGGTAAATGGTCAAAGGGGGGTATACCCCCTGTTTTTCGGTAATTTGGGGGTATAGGCAAAACATGCCCACGGCAGGCGCTCTGCTCCACGTGCCCCAACCTGCGCCAAAAACAATTCTGACGCGCGCGGCAAGACGCCCACAGCCCCATGCCGAGCACGCACACCCCTTTTTTTTGTCGGGCACGTTCTAACGGGACCGCGACGCAGGAGGGGGCAAAAGGATCCGGCAAAAGGATCCGGCAAAATAATCCGGCAAAAGGATCCGGCAAAAAGATCTGGCAAGAGGATCCGGCAAAAAGATCCGGCAAAAGGATCCACCCCTCGTGACTACAAGTTGGGGGGGGGGTATAACCCTGCAGGTTTACTAAATGTATCTCCTACCCCCAATTGACCACTATTTCCCCCCACTTGACCGAACACATACCCCTTTTTGACCACTTCTGACGGCCTCAAAAGCGACTACAGCAGCACACGTATGTCCGTCTCCACGTCCCAGCCCAACAACCCGGCTAGACCTCGGGCGGGACATCCAGAAGAAGTTGCGAGTAGTCGCGATCGTTTGTCTCCGAAGAAACCACGGAACAACTACAAAATCAAATATTTATACTATATACTGTAGACATATATATATATCGTTTCTTCTTGCAAAACGTGATGATGGGCGTGTTTGACCTATACCCCCAAATGGCCGAAAACCCAGGGGGTATACCCCCCTTTGACAAGTTCCGGATGCTGTGACAAAAATAATCGGAAGGCTGTGGATCGTAGACTCGCAGCGTACTAGCTATCATAGCGGGAATGAAACGAGGCGTGATGAAAGCTTACAGTCTAACGTTTCAAATTCAGGAGCCGTGAGCAGTGAGCGATTGGGTGAATGCACTGACGTTGATTGAGCGACGCGACCAACGTGCTGTGAGAGTCTACGTACTGAGCGTTGCGTATTACACCATAATTTACCAGACGCGCCGAGTGGTGGTGGTGGGTAGTGGGTATGGGCTACGTACACTGACTGGATGTGCTGGATGTCGACGGGTAGAAAGAACGGGTTAACACGCACACACACGTAGTATGACGCTACGACTGCCTGTAATAGCTTATACGTAGATAGTACGTGTGTTCTTCGTTATTTCTAGCAGTCGACACCCACCACACCCAGTCAGTGTCCGTGCCGAGTCATAGCGTCATGCGTATGGGTGTGTTCTTTACATTAAACCGTTACCGAAACGCCTGCACAGGGAGGTGCAAAACTCACCACTGCTAGTACTATCACTAATTACTACTTACTACTGTTAGCCGTCGACATCCACCACACCCCGATAGAATAGTGGTCAGATTCAAAGGCTACTATTATTGGTACCCAAGTTCGAATCCCACCGTCGTGAGATTTTTACTTTATTTGAAAAATAAAAAGGAACCAATTGCTGAGAGCGCCTTCGTGGCGTGGGTAGGCGGAATCCGACGCAAGTCGACGAGGGAAGAAAGTGCTGAAAAATTCTCGCGATAAAAATGCAAGGCAAAAACCGTAGTGCGGGAGGAGGGAGAAGAGCCTACTTTGTGACCCCGGATCTGAGTTACGACCAGGAAGGAGAGAGAAAGGAAGGGCGAAGATAATAAATGGAAAAAAAAACAAAAAAAAACACCCAGTGTCCGTGCCGAGTTGTAGCGTCATACGTATGTGTGTGTTCTTCACATGAAGCCGTTCTTTCTAGCCGTCGATATCCACCACACCCAGTGTCCGTGCCGAACCTTCATCCTAGAGAGAAACAAGTCATTTATTATGCGGTCACAAAACCACGACATAGTTAGAGATACTATTAAAATACAGTACGTTGCAATGCAGTAAGCAGACAGAGCGTGTAGTTAGTGGTGGTGGTTGGTCGCTGACGAATTGCCTCCTGCCTGTCGCTAGGTAGGGTGACCATTGTTACATTGTCGATAGACTCTCTCTCACCTGCTAGCAGTGGAGACAGGGCCGGGTCCTTTGTGGGATTCAGGGCGTTGAGCTCCTGCGCAAATACACCACCACACATGCACACATAAAGACGCACATACACACGTATGATATGATATGATATACATATATGTATATGATACGGTCGTTCGTGAAATTGTGGGAAGGCAGCACACAGGATTGCGAACGACGAATGGAATGGAAGTGGAAGTATTGTATCAGGTCGTGTGGGTTTTACAGTTATTTCTTTTCTTTATTTTCTTTTATTTTCTTATATTTTTTATTCGTTTTTCTCTTTCACGCAGCTGGATTGCTAGCAGGGTAGGTCGTGTCTGTCGTATATGACATTGCATTGTCTGTTCTGCTTTCTGCATTGCAACGTAGTGTCTCTGTGTCGTAGATTTGTGACCACAGGAGTTGGTATCTCTCTAGGATGAAGAATCGGCACGAACACTGACTGGGTGTGCTGGATATCGACAGGTAGAAACGTCGGTTTCATGAGAAGAACACACACAGCAGTATCATATCTATGGTACGACAGAGAAGCAGGCAAAGGGGGGGTGACGCGCCCTGACGTCCTGACGATCATTAAACATCGTATTGCTATATATGAATGTACGCAATGTCGGGCAATGTCTGCCTTGTAGGTGTCTGCCTTGTAGGGTCGGCGGCTTATTCTCTGAGCTCCTCGTGAGGGTCTCAATATCATTTAATCATCTAATGCACCCGAATCATAACTTCGGAGACGGTTGTTCGGGCACCCCGGCCAACATTTGATTGTACTGAACAGAGTATAGGACCTACTAGTAGTCCTGAAATCAAAATGTGCGAGCAAAATTATCATTCTGACCGGTAGCTGAATCGGTCACAAAATACGGAGCCTATACTATAATCAAGTCAAACCCCTACCGTGGGGTGAGTCTTATCACGACAATACGGTGTATTTGTACCAGTTAGTATCATAGATAGGTGTAGCATTAAATCGAACATCGTACGATTATCAAATCGGAAAAGAACGTGTCCCGATATCCGATATAAACGCCTTGCTTCTAGCGGGGAGGGGATGTCTCTCTACTGCCCCCAACCCTTCTGTTGAGAGTGTCCAAGGTGAATAAATATGGATGCATTCGACAGGGCACGTGCCAAAGTATACTGCGGCTATTTTCTCGGTGAATAACCAACCGAGGTCTTCGGTAAGGTGTGATAGGTACACTCCGCCAAGGGGCCCCTTCAGGCTAAATACTTTTTTTTCAGTTGCCATACTATTTCTGGTATAATTCCTACCTTTTCATGACTCCCTACGGAAAACGACATGTATCTGGTTCCAATGCTCAAACTGCCGACCGATGAGTAGATTTAGAGAGCGTAGATCATGGTTAACATTTGTGCCTCAGGAGGCGTATCGATCAGACGCCTCTTTCATCACGAAACGTGCCTCTTACTCAAAAACGACTCGCCATACCCCTGGTACCCAAAGACGAATTTGAAAAATGGCAGTTTCTCCGGCTGCTGATACTGTTTTAACTGAGATTTTCGACGAGGACGCCGAGCACTGGTAAATGAACCTGCCTGGGCCTCTAGTTCTACCGTCCGTAGCGTCCTACGTGGCCACAGCAGAGTGTAGAGAGCAAACAGGAGCTCCGAAACGATCACAAGTCTTGCTGCGGAGCACTTTCGTTTCGTGATGCAAACACAGCAATGCCTACGCTCCCTTGCAGATCCAAGAGCCCCAACACCCCCAATAAGACTATAACGAACAAGCTATACGTTGGTCGTTCGGAGGTCTGAGCATTAGAATTGGAGCTATGCCGTGTTCCGTAAGGAGTACTGATGTGGTGTTATTATACCAGAAATAGTATTGCTGCCGTAAAAAAGACGACAAACATATTTTTTTCAACACTCAAGTACTCTTTTTTTATGACCGAAGGGGCCCCTTAAGGTTCGGTACGGTCTCAATACCCTAACGATTTCTCCGGTATGGTTCCGGGCGAATTCGATACCGGTACCCGACATTTCGGTAAGTTCGGTAAGACGTCAATACCGGTACCCGACACTTCGGTAAGGGTATGATATCACACCGAATACCGGGGTATTTACCCTACCGAAGTGGTTCGGTATGGTCTCAAAACCCTACCAAACAATCCGGTCGGTTCGGTACGAAGTCGATACGCGGTACCCGACACTTCGGTAAAAGTTCCATACGACCTCAGTACCGGTACCCCGACACTTCGGTATGTTCGGTACGACCTCAATACCGGTACCCGGCACTTCGATCAGGGCGGTATACCCACGAATAAAGCCGGATATGCAGGGGAGCCCGCGGATCGGAATCCCAGACGCCACACTCCTACAGTAGAAAGGCAAAAATTATATTTAAAACATCGGAGCGTTCGGATTTCTGTACAGTACGAATCGAGAAAATGTGTTTTTTTTTTCCAACTTTAACGCATGCTACGATAGAGGTATAAGGTATACCTTTTTTTGGCTGAAACGTTTTCTGAATGACGGGACTCTCCTCCTTAACCCAAAATCGTCAGACTTTCGTTCTTGTGTTGCAATATTTTTCATTTTATACACTAAGGCCATGGGATCGTTCATCGCGTAGCCCTTCTATTTCCCTCCAAAATCGGTGTTTGGGTGAGGTATGAAGAGAGCTCCTCAATAAGCCACCACCCTCAGAAGGCAAATACTTGGTGCACCTCTACCGTAGCATGCGTCCTTTGTTTTTACTTAGTTTTGGTACACCCCCCCCCCAGATGTGCCCATGTGGCAAAGCCATAGAGAGTAGAGTTCACATAGTGGGAGAATGTGAAAGGTACAAGGAGGAAAGGGATGTGCTAGAGGAGGAGATGAGGAAAATAGACGAGTGTGACATGGAGCAGTTTGGTACACTAAATAGTAGCGAGAAAACGATCGCTATCTTAGGAGATAGATGGTGGCCACAGGCGGCGAAGCAGGAAGGGGATAAGATTAGCAAAAGGTTTCTCTGTAATATATGGAAACAACGTAATGAGCGCCCAAGTGTTGGAGGTGTCTCTATTAGGAGTAGGAACGGTGCTCCGTCTCGAAAGGGATGCGTGGTCAATGGTCAAATGACTAAGGCAAGCAACAAATGAGTACGCCCCCCCCCCCNATCGCGTAGCCCTTCTATTTCCCTCCAAAATCGGTGTTTGGGTGAGGTATGAAGAGAGCTCCTCAATAAGCCACCACCCTCAGAAGGCAAATACTTGGTGCACCTCTACCGTAGCATGCGTCCTTTGTTTTTACTTAGTTTTGGTACCCCCCCCCCCCCCCCCCCCCTGTCAGGGCTTTCGAAAAGGGGAGTGTGGCGTTCGTTTTTTTTGTTAGTGCTCCCCTGGGGTACGATACCGGTATATACCCTACCGAACATACCCTTGGTGGTTAATTCGACGTGAGGCGTCAGAAGAAGAAAAAAATGCGTGCTTCTATCTCGTCGTCCGTTACCGTATGTGTATGATATGTGTGGGTGTTTGTGTGTTCGTGTGTTTGTTGCTCACACTAAACCGTTTGTTGTACACGTGCATGTATATACCGTGGACTTCTGCCATTCTCTACGTACCGTTTACCGTTCAACGCCGTTTACCGTGCGCGACCGTCCCCTTCCGTCAAGATTTAGCAAACTCGTAAACACCTGGTGTATTTATCTAAAAAGTACGTACCACTTTGGTCCGAAATATAAGGACCATTTCAATGAAATGTTAACATACAAAAGGTCCTTATATTCCGGGTCAGAGTGGTATCATACTTCGATGATACCTGGCAAAAAAAAGGTACGACACCTGGCATGACGGAACGAGGAACCTGTTGGGAGAAAATAACAATCAACTTCCCGCAGAAAGAAAAAAAAACGACGAGGGCAAAACAAAACGTTGCTGCTATCATACGTACAACATTCTGGTGGTACCGGTAGTGCGTCTGTAGTAGTCGATTGATCCCTTAATGGACCCCGAGACAGCGACCAAAACTTTTATCAATTTGGTGTAATAATATCAATTTGGTGTTATAATATCAATTTGGCGTTATGATATTAACCCGTCTACGAGCTGCGTGAGCGCCCACAAGTACGGGTAGGGTAATGCTGCGGTCGTGCCGTGAGGCGCCTTGACCGGTCTTATCCCACAAACCGTACCAGATAAAGTACCAAATACATTATGATTTCTTGCTGGTTTTACGGTTTTTTGGGTGTTTTTTCTTAAATCAAATCACGAGAAGCCGTCGACCCAACCCAATCCTAACCCTACCCCTAACCCTAACCCCAACCTTAGTCCAGGCTAAGGCTCGACCCGTGCGCGGCTTCGCCGCGCGATTTGGACAATCTGAAAAAATGTGCGGACCACCACCAAAACCGTAATACATTTTTTAGGGCTGTGAGTCGGTTTCATTTCACGACTAATAACTAGTCGCTAGTCGGCTTTGCCGACTAGCTGACTTTAGTCGGTAAGTCGGCTGGCGAAACCTGCCGACTTGCCGACGAAAGTCAGGCGAGCGAAGCGGGCCAAAAAAGCCCCCCCCGGCCGAGGGGGCCCCGCTGGAGGCGCCCCCGGAGGGCCCGCCGGAGGCGCCCCCGGAGGGCCCGCCGGAGGCGCCTCCGGAGGATCCCGCTGAAGGCGCCGCCGGAGGCCAAAAATACGCTATTTGGCTTTACTTTACGCAAGAAAAGCGCAAATAATATGACCTAGATTCACATACATAAGTTTTGAACGAAAAACACAAAAAAGCTTCAGTTTACACAAGAACTTCACAAAAAACGAGAAGTACAACGCATGTACCAGGTAGATCTACCCCGGACTAGAGGAACGTGATAGCAATTGTTTGAGTCGCAATACTACCTGGCGGGGATACGAGCGAAAAAGCGAACTCATCACCAAAATAGCGGTGCAAAAAATATCCCTACGAGAAGAAAAGGTTTTGGATCCCTCCGGGATGTTATTCGTTTATTAACGTCTCTCCCAACCTTGCGCGAAACGCGCGCGTCGATGACGACGGCAAGTCCTAAAAACTTCCACAGCGGGTTGTTACGTAGATCTGAGCGGCTTGGTGCGCCTCTGCTCATGCTTCACGCGAGCCGCCTTTACCGCAATTTTGAATTATTATGTAGGATAAAGTATAGAAATCGGGGACTTGGCTGTGGCCCGCGCATGGTTCCAGTGTTATGAGACCGAATATTTCGAAAAACGCCGAAAACACTACTTTAGACACTAACCCTAACCCCAACCCCGACCCATATATACGAGCTTTGTCTCGAAAAAAACAGTTTTTTTTGTTCGACAAATTGGGACCACACTAAAAGGTATATAAAATAATATTCCCCGGTTTCCATACTTTATCCTAGATAATAATCCAGTAGTGCAGTAATGGCTACTGCTTCACGCGGTAGAGCACCGTTTCGGGGTCGCGTGCACTCGCCAAGGTGGTCCGCGGGCCGATAATGGCCACGACTTCGCCGACGGGATCTCCGCCCTCAGCGTTAGCATTGGGTGCGCCAGGGCTGACACCGTCGGCACCGTTGAGAGAGATGGACTGTTCCGCCATGTGTGTGTGCGTGTGTGTACGTGGATCTCCTGCTGTGCGCTGCAGTGTCACAGGGCATGTGAGGGTATCCGCAGCCCGCAGCAATTCATGTTAAAAGCTGTACCCGCATTAAAAAAGCCTTCCTACAGTTAAGGAAACCCAATAAGTCGGAAAGTCGGCACCTCCGTTTCATGACTGACTATTAGTCCGACTAGTAACTAGTCGGCGACTTAAGTCGTGCCGACTCACAGCCCTAACATTTTTACTTTATCTGGTACGATTTGTGGTCAAAAAGGTGCGGACCACCACCAAAACCGTAATACATTTTGTACTTTATCTGGTACGATTTGTGGGTCAAGAACACTGGCCAAAAGGCTCGTACTGCGTGCCGTAGTACGACTCCTTCTATCGTAAACTCGGACACCAATCAATTTGTATCGCCCCCCGTATCACTCACTCGCGCAGGTTCCGTTGCTGGGATCGTCTCTTTCTACGCGTCAACTTTTCCCTCTCAAGTACCAAAAGGGTTAACAATAGTAAAAGCGTAGTATACCACTCTGTCCCGAAAAATAAGCACCTTTTGTACATTACTATTCAATCAAAACGGTGCTTATATTTCGGGACAGAGTGGTATACTCTGTCCCGAAAAATAAGCACCTTTCGTACATTACTATTCAGTCAAAAAGGTTCTTATATTTCGGGACAGAGTGGTATACAATAGAGGTATCACATCACTTTTTGGCTGAAACGATTTCAGAAATGGCGGATTCTCCTCCTTAACCCAACATCGTTGGAATTTAATTATAGTGTTGCAATATTTTTCGTTGCATACTGAGTCCATGGAATTTTTTCATCGGGTAGAACTTTTGTTTTCCTGCCCAAATCATTTTTTTTACTTACTATTAGTATAGAGCTCCACCCTCAGAAGGCAAAATGGTGCTTACACCTCTACCGTAGCATGCATGCGTCAGCACTTTTACTCCGGGAAAGCGGTCGGAAAAAAAAAAAAAAAAAAAAATCATCTAGTTGACGTAAAGTCACCGGCGGCTGGTGTTATGTTTTCTTTAAACTTCAAAAAAAAAGTACCAACTCTGGCCGTCAAATATCAAATATAACATACACTTGGAATTTGATCTGCATACGTACGTACGAACAATTAATAAACGGAGCTTACATTTCTGACCAGGGCGGTATTCCTAGCGAGATAGATGGAGAGACTGGAGACCCCCGTACATATTGAAACAAATTTACTTGCCAACGAGAGGAGTAAGGAGAGAAAAGCTGCACTGGGAACGATCGAAAAACCGTTCGGCCGAGAGAGGACGGAAGATAATGTCACGACACTCTTGACATAATGTCACGATATTCTTGACATTACGGCGGAGCAGAAGTAATCAAAACCAAATCCGGCCGAGTAATCATAGGGGGATTACTTGTTTATTGTGTGCATCGCGGGTTCCGGTTACTATGCCCCCCCACAATAGTATCATATCAAAAGCCGTAACGAGCGACAGATACCCTTATAGGGGGGCAAGCTGCAAGCAAAAGTGCCACGCTCTCGGTACATCTCTTAAATCTCTGCACATATCTCCTCGTCTCCCTCCGGCTGCACTCGAGAGGGCGTGTATGTCGACTGCACACCAGCAGACCACACAATATACTGCTTGCTGCATATATATATATATATATATGTATACTCGTAGTCTATTGTTGTACGAGTAGTACGGAGGGCCATAGTAAATAGAACCAAATGTTGTTAGTAAAAATAGGGAAATATACAGGTTTTTGTCTAAACCGCTATTTACTATGGCCCCCCGTAATATTATTAGTATACCTGGTATACTGCATGGTGGATAGCTGCAGAGGCAACTACTGTAATACTATTATTATATACGATGAAGCAATACGTCACCGGTGTTGTAATTTATTAAATACGACACCGCCCCGAGTTCGCGGGACAGACCCCGGATAGACAAAAGGGCTATCCGAGAGGATTATTTCAAGGTCTAGATACATGACGGATTGTATAGTGAAGCCACAAACGAGCCAGCACTGATGTGTACCCCAGGACTCCAAAACACATGTACGTGCCTGTTTTCCATTTCGTTTCCACAGGCATTGACACTTGCTGCGATCGGAGCAGTACTTTTGGCCATTCGTTTCTCTGACTGACTATTACCGAGTATTACCGACTATTACTGACTAGTATACTGACTAATACTGACCACTAGTATACCCCTCAACCGAGGGACTACTTGATAACTTTTTTCGTCGTCGTAACAATACTATTCGTGATGCACCCTACCTACGGCCACATGGCTCGCCGGGTTTGACCTTTCATTCTCTCTCGAAATCATTGTTTTGCCTACTGCAGGTATAGAGCCCTTCAAGACAAGAGCCTCGTAAAGATGGACTCGCCCTATATGTGCAGGAGTGATCGGCACAAAACTTTGTGCAGGCTGCGTGTCTGATTGGTCGAGGCTACGTAGCCTTTCGGCCGCCCGGAGATTTTTTTGGAAAAACGCCTCCAAAACACGCAGCCGAGCCGCGTGACTGCCCCTGCCGACCTCGAGCCCCCCAAAGGGTACGAGAGGTTCGGGTTCGGGTCAGGGTTCGGGCTAGTTCTGGGGTCGGGTAGGTCTGAGCCGACATGCAAAGTTGAAATTGACCACACACGTCCTGCACAACATTTTGTGCCGACTACTCCTGCACATTGGGGCGAGCCGTAAAAATGAGGTGCGTCCATTATGAATATCGTACCGAAATACTGTAGTATCGCACACGTATTGTTCACTCCCCTCACGACAAGTACGTATATATCTACCTGGTGTGTGGTAATGTGGTGGTACGGTAACCGAACTGTAAAAGCAGAATGGAAGACACGCATACACATTCAGGACAGTTTCCTCGATGTACTATCCCTACAGCAGTACAGACAGGATACTTATCATGATGGAGTATGAAACAGGAGTGGATGTTGGCCGAGCCTACATTTCTTGCTTGTGAAAGAGTGCATCATTCTACAAGAACTTCAGTGCACTGGCTTCTGAACTTCTTATTTCCCTGTGACCCTCCGCCTGGCTTTGTTAGTGCATGGTCGGATGCTACTGGAGATGTTAGAGGGCGGTGTGAATTGGCTGACCGCAAGTCGCTGACCAATTGTTAGTTGGCTAGGTATTACAGCTAGTTATGTGCGGTGGTTCGCGGAGCTCTGCGTGTTTGTATACATCTGATTGACGCGTTTGTGGCTCGGAATTGTGTTTGTGTGTGTTTTTTTTCAGTAAATACGAAAAAAAAGTCGGTTAATTGAAATTCTTCGCCACACCCAACTAATCCAACTTGTTCTTAACCGTCAAGTCCAGCCAAGGCATTCCTGACCCACAGCCCTATTTCGGGGGACCATAGTGAATAAGACCAAATATTGTTACTAAAAATAGGGAAATATATCGGTTTTTGTCGTTACAGGAGGTCCCATTTATTATTCTCCGCCGTAATATGAATAGCAGATGTCCTGTATGTTAGATTATAGAGTCTGAAGAAGTACAAGTACTTGTTTACAGCAGTATATACTCGTAGTTGGTTTACAACTACTGTCACACAGTCACACAGTCACTACACACTATTAATAGTGCGTATATAGGAGGATCTAAGTACGGGTTTTCAGTTTTCAGGCAAAACAAAATATGCGGCGTGATTGCGAGTTCTTCCGTAGTTCCTTTTTTTGTACATAGCTTATTGGTATGTTGTAGTCTCAACTTGCTTTTTTAGAGAAGTTGGTAGCATCACAGAGTGGCTACATAAAACATCACGATCCGTATGTATGATACCAGGGAACGTTGCTGTAGCACGGGCAGACGGTCAGCACAACAGCCTATAGAGTAGATCTACCCCTGCGTACCGTGCGAATCTTGCCGAGATGGTCAGGCCAATAGTTACGCCCGCCTCGCTCACTCTATTCCCACATCATATTTGATTATCTGCGTTTCACTCTTCTCTGCTTTTCGTCATTTCTACATTCTGCCACACACGGAAGTTGTAGCAAGCTTTTCATTCAGTGCGTTCAAGCAGACTTTTATTTTACCCTCAAGTTATGTTTTGGCCCGTAAATCGAGGAAATTGGGCCGACTTTTCTCGGAATGAGTCAGACTACTACCGGAGAGGTACCCAAGGTGTTATCTCGCTTCTAGGGGGTAGCAGTTGCAAGATTTCCGGGTGCATAGCCCATTTCGAAGGTTTCTTGCCAGGACAAAAAGGTGATCAAACGTAAAACAAAGAAGGAAAACCTGTTTGAAACTTCAAATATAAACAAAGCGGCCGCGCTTTTTCTTCCAGTCTCTTTCCTCAGTCATCACGAGTAGGCAAGTGTGTTCTGCACAGTTCATTGTTAACAGTTCAGAGTCACTTGGTGCCGAGACAGAGCCTCGGCACGCATCATTCCGACACTGCTGTACTGAATGTAGACCATGCATATGCACTCCTGGCAGTGCATACTACACAGTCAGTACAGCAGTCATTTTCCTATCCGTGGTATCGTGCCCCGCGAACGCGCGGTGGTGTCATGATACCAAACCAGTTACTGCACTGGTAACTGGTATACATTTATAAATCTTTATTTTATTTTTTTCCATCCCATTGATTATCTTCGCACTTCTGTCCCTCTACCTTCATTGTCGTAACTCAGATCCGGGGTCACTAAGTAGGCTCTTCTCCTTCCCGACCCACTACGGTGCGTGCCTTGCATTTTTATCGCGAGAAGACCTCAGCACTTTCTTCCCTCGTCGACTTGCGTCGGATTCCGCCTACCCTCGCCACGAAGGCGCTCTCAGCAATTGGTTCCATTTTATTTTTCAAATAAAGCCAAAATCTTACCACGGTGGGGTTTGAACTCGGGTACCAATGCTAGTAGCCTTTGAAGCTGACCACTATTAATAGTCTACCGGGGTGTTACATACGACCGAATATTTTTGTACACACGAGCATGTTAAAGAGAATTCACAAGTCGACGCTTTTACCGAGGCTTCTCCCACTTGGGACCGTGGCCCCACGATGACCTGATCCCACCCAAACCTAAGCCCCCCAAACTGACCCTGGGTATACCAGTATATAATTTGCGGCCGACAGGGTACACCAAGCCAAGCAGGGTACATTACACCAAGCCAAGCACCCTCGGGGTCCCCCTGGCGACTCCATCCACCACGATCGGGGTTTCCACCAGAATGGCCACAGAAAAAGCGGGAACAACACTAAAACTAGTATTTCAGTGCCTGTCCTGTGGCAGGCTCGAGTCTACACCAGGGAATAGATGCGCCCCTGGTATGCCGGTGCCAGGTACGGTAACATATTCCAGTCCCATGTATACAATACCAGTATTCAAGTAAAACGCTTGTACAGCAAGCAGTACAGCAGTACAGGACACCAGGGTTCGAATTAGTTGGTGAAACGTGCGCAATTGCACCAAATTTCTGAAATATCAGCTTTTGCGCACCACAAAAAGCAGTAGATGTGCGGTTTTCCGCACATCTCTTTTAGGCCCCCGCACACTTTTTGGCCGCAGGCCAAAAAAATGTGCGGGTCCATTTCGCCGTAGGCGAAAAAAACTTTTGGGGCCTATTTTCGCCGCAGGCGAAAAAAATTTGGGTCTGTTTTCGCCGCAGGCGAAAATGTTTTTAGGCCTTTTTCTTGTGATTTATTCGACAATTTCCTGCCGAATTTGTTGGTGGCTTTCTTTTTTGAAGGGACTGAGTTCAAATTTATGACGGTTTTGTATGTCCGTGGATGAAACAAGGCTTGAAATGGTCGCAAATAGAGAGGAACACGCGTTTGTGGTTTCAACCTGGTATCTATGTACGTACGAATCTACGATATATGTATATTTATACGTACAGGAAACAAGGCGTTGACCTGACAAAGCGGCTCGACATCCTTCGTGAAGCGGACGTTTTTTTTTACGATGCCCTTGCATGGCGCAAGTAATAAACACTGGAACGAACGAGAAATATATTTCGTTTTGGGTGGGATGATAGCGTTGTATAGCAGTTGTATAGCACCTGTTGTATAGCATGTGAGATGGCGAAGGCGAGTTTGCAGGGTGCTAGCTGAAAATTGCGGTGATAAGGGGGCGAATAAATTGATTTCAACATGTTGATGATTCCTCAGAGTTGACCTGCGCGCTGACATCCATTGCAGTTATGTGGAGCAGGTTCTGTCTATGCTTGTCTGTGTTATTTGCAAGACGAGCGAATGAGACGCACATTTTGAGTACATTTACGCACATACGTCCAAAATTTTCGCCTCCGGCGGCCCTCCGGGGGCCCTCCGGGGGCCCCTGCGGGGAGCGTACCTCGCCTCCGGCTCGGTGTGCGCTACGCGCACATCCAAATATGCCCGATGTGCGCTACGCGCACATGTTGCTGGAGCACTAATTCGAACCCTGCAGGACACCTACGTACAGCAGTACGTATAATTCTAAAAAAACGAGAAGGGCAAGCTGAGATTTACACGAAAAACTGAAATTGGAGGCTGTTCGTCTTATTCTTTTTTTGAAGTCACACTTTCGGAAGGAAAGAAATCCAGGCTGGGAGGCTGAGCCAGAATTCCTACGAGTATAGATGCGCAGTCTTATTAATACCTGGTACCAGTACAGCAGTCGACGGGTAGAAAGGAAGGTTTAATGTGAAGAACACACACAGCAGTACTCGTACAGCACTACTATTAATAGTACTGACACTACAGCAGTACCAGGTTTGAATAGTGGGTGTCCTGTATCCTCTGTATTCTGTATCCTGTACGAAGAGTGCTGCTGCACCTGTGACACCAGTGTCTTATACTACTGTGCATACTGCTTTAAGTACTCTTCGCATGCCGTACTGTACGAGCCGTGCCGCACGCACAACGGCTGCAAGCAGCAGCAGCAGCAGCAGCAGCAGCAGCAGCAGCAGCAGCAGCAGTAGCACAGCAGCACAGCAAAGCAAGCCATGACGACTGCTGGAGCCAAGCCATCAGCGAGCACACACATATGGGGCAAGAATTTCCACCAAAAAGGTAGAGCATCCCTGCAGCACGCTTGCTGGAAGACGTGATACAGAGCACAACCAGGAACAGCAGCAATGCAGCAAGTTCACAGGCAGCAGTACAGCTTCATGGTGTCCTCGATACACTCCTACTCCTTATGGACTGATGAGACCTTATACGTATTTGGCGTCATGGATCAAGGGGCAAGGCAAGTACCGGTACTCGTATACCTGGTAGAACATACCTGAGCCATTTTCTCAATGCGTGCTTCACGATCTGGCTCCGCCTTGTTTGCGCACAACTTCCGAAGCTCCCGCTGCAAGCCCAAAGCCTCCACCGATGCACCGGGGGAAGCTGCTGCTGCTACTGCTGTCCCTGGCCTCGAAGATGGTGCTTGTCGGAGTGCTTCTCTCGTTGACAAAGCGAAAGACTTGGACTGCGTCGCGTAAACTGGTGATGCGCCGCCTATTGGGGTCGAAGGCACAAGAGGAGCGAAGAATGCCGCAGCTCTCTTCAGCTGAGAAACCAGCGTCACGACGCAGAACATGATACCCATGGCATGCTTCCTCATCGTGCAGTGTCTTCGGTAAGAGCCCAGCAGTCGATGCTAGAGAGGCCGTAGTAGGGCACTAAACACATGTTGCACATGATCGGCAATCAGGCCAAGAGGGGTTTCCATCCAGGAGGCGACTGCTTTTAGGGTGTTCTCTCAGCACTTAATTCCGCCGCATAATCGCGTGCAGCTGTGCGTAGCAGGCCGCGTACACGGGGGTAGGTCCTTCATCGCTCGAAAGCTTGACTCCCTGTCAATCTTGTTTCCTGAGACGCACGAGAAGACCCACCTCGCTTCGACACCGACCAGCCTCCCTTGTGCAATGGCGGAACAGACGAACGACACACCGGCAATGGAAGCGAAAACATTGGAGATTGCTCAGGAAGCGGTGATGGTCAAGTCCGTCCCAGTCCCAGAAGGCACCCCCATTGTCAAGGGCTACGATTTCAACAAGGGGAGAGACCTGGATGGCATCATGGCCGCGGCGATGACCACTGGCTTTCAAGTGGGTGGTGGTGGTGGTGGTAGTAGTAGTCTGGTTCGCCACCAATCGCTTGAATGAAGCTAGGCATCGGCTGAAATGACGCCCTTGTTGATATACCACTCGTGGTTCAAGTGGTGTCGTCGGTGTGCGTGCGTTGCGCAACTGCTTGTACTATTTTAATGCTACGCACCAGGTGCCAGGTATGACACAAGCGTATAATATGTACCAGAGTATTGGCAACGGGGTCTACTACTGCTGTATTAAGACATCACTTGCCAAACACGCGCGTGCATTTCTGGGTTACCAGCCGGTATGGTTAACTCACTACTCTCTTGCTTCGACAGAAGTAGCATGGCACGCACCACAGCAGTGCACCACTCTCCCCACAAAGCTGCGTAGATAGTAGATACCAAGGTAGCCCCCTGCCCCGGCCCTGTCCTGCTGGGGGTCGGACGATAACACTACCCACATATTGCTATTATTGAGTACTTGTACTTACGTAGACTGTAGACGAAAAAGCGTCTGCCCCGTGCATATTATCCTTATATACGTATCATAGAACCCACGAGACTCAAACGACACCAACACTTACATGTGTATAGCGCCCACAAGAGATAAGGCCGACCCTTCCCCTCCCCTCCGCCCTGCATCATCGCTACCACTACCACCACCCACCACCACAACCGTGACTACCACCGTATACTATTATACTACTGCAGGCAACGAACCTAGCCAAGGCCGTGGAAGAAATCAACCGCATGCGGAAGTGGCGGCTGAGCGACCGACCCATCAAGCCGGACGAGGACGACGACATGCGCGACCCGGAGGTCAGAGCTAACGTCAAGGCGACCATATTTTTCTCCTACACGTCCAACATGGTGTCATGCGGCGTGCGCGAGACCATCCGCTTCCTGGCACAGCACAAGATGGTTGACGCGATCGTCACCTCAGCGGGAGGGATAGGTGCGTCTAGATGCAACGAGGCGATGCGGGAAAGGGGGGGGGGGGGGGGGGGGGTAGTCTTACCGTTGCTGGTAGGCTACCGGTAAGTTTTGGCGGTTTATGAGTTAATGTGAGAGCATCGACAGCAGTAGCAATGGCATCAACATCAAGAAGGATACCAGTGTAACAACAACTACAACAGCAGGAAGAAAAACAAAGCTAACGACAACAACAAAGCCGCCGCTGCCGAACGGAACCCCTTGTGCGACAATGGAAACAGCGCGATAGCCGTTGAACAGTCTGGCACCCGTGGTACGTCTTGCTAGTCACACGGGCGATAGAAAGTGGAAGAGGGGTTACAGTTTGGTCGGGAAGTTACGGTAGAAGTCGGGATCACCGTACTCGTAGTAGTTATGTAACCGCCACAGCAATAGTAGGGAATTCCGAAAAGCTAAATGTCTTCTTCTTTTTTTCGTTTGTTGGCCCAGTAGCTGTCCATGAAGCACGAGTCGTGCTCGCTCATCGACAACCGCTATTCTCGGGTGCTCACTGTCCACCCTAAAATGCCGCGAAGGGTGTAATTGCCCCCCTTTCCAACCGCACCCACGTTTTGGGCGAGAAAATACTGAAACTTTCGAGTTGGTTCGTGTTTGCAGTGGTGAACGGATCAAGTGACTTGCCACGCCCAGGGTCACTGCGCCGATCGTGTTCCGACGATGTTGTTCTTACATTGTCTCACTGTCCGAACCGTAGAAGCCCCGTGGTCATACCCCGGACATAATCCAGTAACTATGGAGCGGAACAAAAACAAAACAAAACAAAAACGAGTAGTCTACTCGCATGTACCTGGTATGTATGTATTTCACCGTCCTAGATTCTCTGAATGCCCCCCCTCCGTCTCGAAAGGGATGCGTGGTCAATGGCCAAATGACTAAGGCAAGCAACAAATGAGTACCCCCCCCGACACACACAACCCGCGCCAAAAGAACACTGCCTGACACAAAACTACCCCCCCCTCCCATCACCACAATCACAGAGGAGGACTTCTTGAAGTGCCTCCAACCGACCTACCTGGGAGACTTCGCCCTTAGCGGCAGGGAGCTCCGATTGAAGGGGCAGAACCGAATCGGCAACCTCATCGTGGAGAACAAGAACTACTGCGAGTTCGAGGACTGGCTCAACGTAAGCTCACAACGGAGGCAGCGTGTGTGCACGCAAGCACACCCGAGCGAGAAACTAGCCTAACTCTCTGCAAACGTTTTCTGATACATACACCGAAAAAATACGCACCCCAATACCTCTTGTGCCGAAAACCTTCGCTTCCAAACCTTTGCTGGCAACCCCCCTCCCTCCCTTCCTTGAACTTTTGGGAGCGAGAAACTAGCCCCGTTCAAACCTCTGCTGGCGGAAAACGTCGCTCATACTTCTGCGAGATGTAGCGAGACACCCCGCTGAAACTAACCCCTGCCCTTGTTTGGCGGTCCGCCCGGCCACCAGCCTATTTTGAACACGATGACGGACGAGCAAGAGGCGGAGAAGAAAATTTGGACGCCCTCAACCATGATCGAGCGTCTGGGACGTGAGATCGACAACGAGGAGTCTATCTACTATTGGTGTGCCAAGGTAAACCGTGCGCTGCTGTTGGTGGTGGTGGTGGTGTTGGTTTTGGTGTTGGTGGTGTTGGTGGTGTTGGTGTTGGTGGCGGTTTGGGTGATTTTGTTGGTGGTGGTGTAGGTGGTGGTGTTGTTGGTGTTGTTGGTGTTGGTGGCGGTTTTGGTGGTTTTGTTGTTGGTGGTGTAGGTGGTGGTGGTGGTGTTGATAGTTGTGTTTTTGGTGTTGGTGTTGGTGTCGTGGTTGTTGTTATTCTCTCATGAACCCATCGCCATAATCTAGTATGTGGTCACAAGACAGCAAGGGTGTGTTTAGTCTTCGACAAGGGGCCATAATCATAGTAAGCCCCACCCACGGTGGACCTAAATTCACACTCCCCCCCTAATGGGTATACACCATATTTGGTTATGATTACTAGATTCCCTCGTAACAGTAGGGTATACGTATTGTTTACGGGCATAGTATTCGGTCAATACTAAAGCTACTACGGTAAACAAGTGTGCGTATGACCTCGGGCCCAGTTTCGAAATATTACCGACGGGTTTAGCACTGGTGGGTAAAATATACCCGTTTGTAGATGACCTGTTTTTCGTTACCAAGTCGTGTTGTTGAAGCCTGTGTCTTGTGACCACGGGAAAAATGATGATGGCCATGAATTCAGGTGAGAAAAACGACAACCAAAGCCACTTTGGTCCTTCCTTACTGCTTTTCACCATTGTTTATGCCGCAATGGCGTTCTAAGGCGATGCGTTCGCGTGAAAAACACGATAATAACAACAACAACAACAATAACAATAACAACAACAACAACAACAACAACAACAACAACAACAACAACAACAACAACAACAACAACAACTGTCCTTCCTTCCTTCCTTCCTTCTGTTTTTTTTTACCGTTTTCTGTGCTGGAATGGCGTTTTTGTCCTCTTTGACGCAAGAACAACATACCGGTGTTCTGCCCGGCTTTGACGGACGGCTCTATCGGAGACATGATCTACTTTCACAAGTACAAGCGACCGGAATTCATCCTCGACATCTCAGGTCAGACGGACGGGGCATAGAGCCGGTCGCGCCGCTCTGTGAATGGCCAAACCCTTGATTGAGCCTATCAAATTGAGCCAATCAAATGGCGCAGTCTTGAATGATTACGCGCGGACCGCCGTCTGGGGGTTCCCGTGCTGTGGTGGGAAGTTGCAGGTGGATGGATCCAACTAAATCAGACGGCCCATTCAGATTCGCCATCCAGAGCTTTGGAGACCCTCTTTTGGCATCCGCTACGAGTGTATCGCAGTTTCCCGCCTCTAGTGAATCTGGCTGATTTCAACTGGTTGTTTTATCACTCGCGCAAAGTGTTCTTCGTACGTGCCCTGCGGCCGCACCGAAAGGGCCTCAATATTCGCATCACTGAACTGCACGCAGTTGGGGGTTTACCCTTTTGTCGTGCACCGACGTGGCAACCGACCGCACACACCCCGGGATGCCCCGTTTTCCGTCCCCACCTCATCTCGCTGACCTTCCTCCTTCCCTCCCGCCGCCCCCCCCCTCCCCGGGCATTGTAGTGACGCGAGGGTCTAGGTCATACTACTACAGCCATGCGTGACATGAGTACACCCCCCCCCTCCCTCCCTCCCTCCCTCGCCCCCATCTGTTTTTTTATGTCTCTGTCTCGCTCTGTCCAGGGGATGTGAAGCGAATAAACGACATCGCCGTGCGCGCGCCATGCACCGGCATGATCATCGTCGGGGGGGGGATGGTGAAGCACCACGTGTGCAACGCGAACCTCATGCGGAACGGGGCAGATTACGCGGTGTTCATCAACACAGGTGCGCAGGGGGATTTTACTTGTGACGTCGTCCCGCGGGGCATATTGACCTGCTTCGGTTACTGTGTGTGATACATATAGAAATTTCCTGAGGTATGCTTCCACTCCAGTACTCTTCCACTCTTGTATTCGTCCGCTTCAGTATCCTTCCACTCCAGCGTTACTGGAGCCTGTCTTGTGACCATCGACTATTACGGGGAACCATAGTAAACACTAGTAAATTAAACCTACGGTACGCACAAAAAGCTATATATTTCCCTGTTTTTGCTTACAATATTAGGTCCTATTTATTATGGCCCTCCGTAATAGTAATAGACTAAAGCGGCGAGTAAACGCGAGAACAACCAACAACAACACCAGCAACAACGCCTGACTGGCTTGACCCCCCCCCCCCCCCCGTGGACGGGTGCCCTTGGCCTGATCAGGGCAAGAGTTCGATGGCAGCGACTCGGGTGCAAAGCCCGACGAGGCGATATCGTGGGGCAAGATCAAGATAGACGCACGCCCTGTCAAGGTCAGTCTCCCCTCCCCCCCTCACCCAGCAGTGTTCACGACTTGGCCCAGCTTCGACCAAATGCTCAATAGTCCACACTAACTCGTCACGTATGACATCTTTTTTTCCGAAAGAAATCCCAAGCGGCCGGGGTTAGGGTTTTATAGGGTATGGCATAGCTGTTCCGGGAATTTTCCAAGGTGGTCAGTGATAGCGTTAGCGTTTGACATAATTATCCCGAGAATTTTCCTAGGCGGTCAGGGATAGGGTTGTTATAGGGTATGACATAATTATCCCGAGAATTTTCTCAGGCAGTCGGGGTTAGGGTTAGGGTATGACATAATCATCCCGAGAAAATTCCTAAGCGGTCGGGGTTGTGCACTAGGGTTAGCGTTTAAAGCCAAGTGCGGTTGAACCATCTTGTCGAAGCTGGACCAAGGTCTATACGGCGCTCCCTTCACCAGCAATGGGGTGTGCCAAGACGTAAGTTGTGGCGGATAAAGGGGTCGCCGGCACCGAGTTGCCGTCCAGTGTGCACAACAGTACGTACCGTAGGGCACAACGGTAGTGCACAGCAAGAGTGTAGCGAACGGAAGGGGGGGTGGTGGCTGATACCATTACTTGGAGGGTTCTCTTGACAAGTACCTGATAGAAAACAAACAGGAGAAACTGTCGAAGATGGCTGACCCATTCTATACTCAAGTAGACATTTACTTTTGACACGGAGGAAGTACGTCGTTCTTTTTTTCCTTTGTTCGGCCGTCTTCGTGGAGGGTCTAGATTTTTCCTGGAACATTCTAAAAAGGAAGCAACGAGGTAGGTTACGCTTGCCCCAGCCTTATTGATAACCTCGCTCGTTGTCGCGCTATCTCTCTCTCTCTGCTAATCCCAGCCCCCCCCCCCCCCCCCCCCCCCCCCCCACCGCCGCCCTTGCCGGGCTGGAACGTTTCAATCGTCAGGTGTACGCGGAGGCCACCCTCGTGCTCCCTTTGATCGTTGCGCAGACATTCGCGAAGGATTTCCACGCTGAAGCCACGGCGTGAAAAGCTACCCAGCAGTACGTACTACATAGTGTAGTCCATTAGGCTGTGTGATGATGTGGCTATGGTATTAATAGTAGGGGCTTGCGATGCCGAGGTTGATGCGTCTCGGAATTATCAGCTCTCGGATTGGCCACTTGAGTCATGCATGCTACGACATAGAGAGGGTACCTCGTTTTTTTTTCTCCAGCTCCTTAAATTACCTCTATTAACCTCACAAAAAAAACTAAGAAACGAGAAGGATTTTACACCTCGGACACATAATCTGCAGATAGATCATCTACAGATAGATCGTGATCTAGATCATCTAGATCCTAACGTGCCGGTATGATATTTTGTGCAGGGTCTGTATAGTACAGGTCGTATGTGCTCGTAAAATCATGCAGATTTTACGGCTCGCACCGGGCAACATGCGCTAGATCATGCAGATCATACAGATCAGGAATATCTCTGGCCTGAAGGATCTAGATCATGGAGTGGGTATCGATTTTCTGTCCTTTGTGCTTGAGCAATATTTATCGGGCTGCGTGATGAACAACATCCCATCGGCTTACGAGTAGGCGGTACATGCCGTAGTTGGAATTGCCAAGGTATTGAGTACGCCCCCGGTTGGGTAGCTCCGTCAGTCACAAAAAACAATGCCTGCCTGGTTAGGTAAAAACCCGACGGGCTCCGTCCCGGCATTGGAGGCGTGCGAGAGTCTATGGTAGTACGACTACCATTAATGACAATGAGGACACCCCCCCTACCGGTACATGGCTGTCCGAACAGAAGTCGGATAGACCGCATAGGGGCTCTCGGAATCTATAAGATTGTGCTGTAGCCGATAGGATTAATTTCGGTGTTTTTTTTTCGGGGGGGGGGGGGGGGCGTTCGAATCAGCTCGAACAGTACCCGCGGGGAAGATTTTTCTGTTGTTGATGTTGTTGTTGTTGTTATTCTCACGTTAGCCCATGTTACCATGATCTAGCTCTTGGTTACGAAACAGGCTCCAACACTAGTTGTGTGAGGGCGTGGACTGTTCGTTGGATACCAAGTATGTTAACCGTTGTGCGTAAATAGCATCCATGGTGAGATTGCGAGCAGTTTAATTCCCTTGTTGCTGCGAGCACTTGGGTTGCCATTGCGGCGCTGATATATCCTTTGTGGGAGTGACGGCACTTCGTAGGACTTCGTATAATGGTGGGTCATGCTGTGATAGTGGGATGATCATGCTGCGAGAAACAGTGGGGACCACAGCAGGCCAGTGCATTTGCCGGGCATGATTGTGTTTGGGGGGGCGTTGTTTCTACGGCACAGTAAGTCCTTCGTGTCATGGCCAGAGGGTTTCGAGAGCAACGTACGGTATACTTCGTACATGGTACCGACGTTCGCGCCATCTACTGCTGAAAAAATGGAGGGTAGGGGGGGAGTGTACTCATGTCGTGCATGGCCGTAGTCGTATGTAGGGGGATGGGGGGGGGGCGTTCTCATTTGTTGCTTGCCTTAGTCATTCGACCATTGACCACGCATCCCTTTCGAGACGGAGCACAGGGGGGGGGGCAGGAGAAGGGCATGCCGATGCAAAAGTGGCGACAAAGTCACGCGAGAACGCGCTTGCCTGGGCCCCAGGCCTGCGTCTCCCAAGAATTGTTCTTCATGAGCTGAAGCGTGCGTGTTCGTATCGATTGGCTCGTGTGCCTCTTGGGAAGATAAAACACGATTGATACCTGGTATGGGAGTCGTGTATGGATCAACCTATAGCGACCGACCACCCGTAGTGGAAACAAGGTTGCCTTTTTTAACGCTTGATCGCCTAAACGTATTTGGCATCACGTTTCCTGCCCCGCCCTGGTGCCTTCTGAACATGTGAGGCGAGAAGATGCAAAATATTAAAGATATTTCTTTAGCAAAAACTAGCGCCTCCACATCTATAGTGGATACCGTAACGCCCGTGTGCCAAGGTTTCCTAGCGGGTTAAAGTGGCCTCTGTCGGACAGGCTCCACAGCCGGAAAGAGGTTACTTGGGTTTTTCATGAAAGTTTGTTGACACCACACGCGCATACCAGTTGTCCGCTTCAGCGATTGAAAGTTGGCTGTGTTTTTTTTTTGTTCTGTTCCCTAGGTTTACCTACAATAGGGTCTTCTTAGCAAAACTAAGGAAGTGTTGGTCAGTCCGTCCGTCGTATTTTATCCAGTACTCCAGTACTGCACAAAACCTACAGCGCGGGCAACAAGCACCCCGACAGCGACAACATCAAACAGCAGCAGCACCACTACCGACTGCACCCACCTGTTTTTTTTATAAAAAGCGTTTTGTGTGCACCGCATGGGGAAGCAGAAACAGGTGCAAACGGACTCGGAGTACTTCATCCATACCAACTGTACAAAACATGAGCTCTAATGTGGACGGGTGAATTGACAATAAATACGTCTTAGCGTACCAGATATTTCCCAGCCCATATCGTAGAGGACGCCTAATAAAAGTGACAAACAGGGAAGCTGACCCAAGCCGGGTCTCCTACTTGACGATGGGTGCGTTCTACACTAACTTCAGCATAACGACTCCCGGGTTTCTTATTTTCCTGCAAAGCTGGCTTTCTTAGTGCTCGTTTTCTTATGTAGCATCATATATACTGTAGGTGTCCTGTGCTGTACTGTACGCACGCGCGCTACGTTGGGGGTATATAGCACTTAATTTTCTGAGGCTATGATAATCACTTGATTTAAAGTATGGGAACTCCATACCTCCTCACCCAAAACCCGACTTTTAAGAGGCGACCCCCTCCACCCCTCGAAACAAAACCCTCAACTCAATCCGCGCCCACGCGTTCTTCCACCCCTCTCCACGCCCCGAGAGGCTCCATGGTCCCCGCGTCAATCACAGTCGTCAGTACCTCCCTCCTCCCGGCGCCGCCGCCCCCACCGCCCACCAACCAGCCAACCTCTACCGCCCAACACTCCCCCTTGATGGAATCAAACCCCACCCCAGCAGACGCCGCGCGACTCGCGGCGGCACCACCCCACTCCAACACCTCCGACTCTGCATCGTCGGAAAACCGCCACGGGCCGACCCGTACCGTCACTCCACCCCGCAGAAGCAGCAGGCTCGCCGTCTCTCCAGAGGAGGCGTGTTTGACGCCCGAGGCAGCGGGGTTGCGGGTTGGGGCGTTGTTAGCACCCTCCCAGTGGGAAGCGGGTCGGTTCAGCACTAAGGGGGCCGCCGGGGAAGCCTTGCCCGTAGAAGGTGCTTCCGGCAAGGATGTTGCGGTTTCGTCGAACAGCTGCATGTGCGGGATCGGGTCGGGTTTGGCAAATATGGAAGGGATGCAGGGGGGGGGGGAGGGCACCGTGTGCGGATCGGTATCAGGGGAAACAAATGTGCGGTGTAATGATGCAGAGTGGGTATGTGGGACCGAACGAGCTACGTTACGTCGGGGGAGAGTTGTGGTAGCACTCGATGGCAGCAGTGTGAAACTTGTACAGCGTACATATCATACCTTCCAGATTCCTGGGCTCGATCGCCACTCGCCAGACAGATCGGAGGGGGTCGGGGCTATCTCGAATTCGGCGAAGCACTTCGATTGCAGGAGCCCGCGCAACTGCTGCGAGTCCAGCCCTCCGCCTGACAAAAACAAAAAACCCGATGTTTTCGATATCATAGTATTGATTACAAACACGTCAGCTGTGAGTTCGATCGATTAATTGGTCGATACCCAGCTTTGCAAGCCAAGTCATGCTGTCGGGCCGCGAGCGTTCTGCATTCCTCGTCTTAAAAAAGTCCAGCGAGGGGTCGTCAGAAACGGTACGACAAAAAAAAAGTGTTTTTACTTCAGTCCCTCCTCCCACTTGGCACGCTCCTCGGCTGACTTGAAGGCCACCGGTGTACCCATTGTACACGGAGCAGCTACGAGTTTGCAACCCTGTAGTCTAGGGATTCCAGAACGATAATGCGCCGCAAGAAAATGATAATTGCGGCATCAGCAACACGACCTAGCCCGGGCAAATATCCTCCCTCGAGCGTCGCGCACGACCGCGCCGAATCCCCCAACCAAAACCCACAAGACGGCAAATAATAACAACATTTCGATGCCGACGCGCGACTCTGCGCGCGCCGCTTCCCCCCCCCCGAAAAAAAACACACACGCGACAACAACAACAAAATATGATTCGCTGCCGATGCGACTCTCACCCTTGTACAGCAGACCGTCGTCGAACCCGTGGCGGTATTGGCGCTCTCTCGTCACAGTCACCATCGGTCCTAACGCACAACCGTCGCCACCATCACCGACTCTTTTAAGGCGGAACTCCACCCTCGCTCTGGATTGGTCCCCTGCCTCTCCTTCGTCCCCGCCCCCCCCCGTCTGTGCCATCGAATCGTCGACGAAAGCCCGTCCCGGGAAGAGGAGGCCGGCTTCCAGGTCGAGCTCCAATGACTCAGACACGCCGGGTTTCTACGGGAGATATTCACGGTGGAGAGGGATGAGAGGAGCGGCGGAGGAGGGGGGGGAGGCGGAGGG
>MEHQ01002021.1:138086-210962 GCA_008828725.1 Saccharina japonica | reverse complement strand
TCTCACAGCGACGTCACCTTTCCGAGCAGGTGTGCCCCTCCCAGGCCTCCTGGAAAGCTGGCGAGGAAGATGCCGTCCCCTTCCAGTACGGACGTTTGGGCGTTTACCTCTCTGAAGGCGAGGGCGGTAAGTGGGGAAGGGGGGAGTGGGGGGGGGGCGAAATCGGGACGCAATCAGCTCAGGAAAACGCCATTTCGGAAACCTTTCGGGATCACAACGAAGGGTAACCCTCCCATCAATGGGGTTGTTTCTAACGCACAAACCAAAATAGCAAATGGTGACAAAAACAAGATACGAACATCTTCTCGAACCGTGCTCATATTCTCACGAACCGTTCGCAACAATGAAAAGGCTTTGCAGTTATCAACAAGAGAAAAGGATTTCAACGTACATAATACGATTCGTGACAAGAGCAGTGAAAAAACAAGAAGAAAAAACGTGACGCAACGCCTATTTGCAAAAAACGTCACGAATCGGACGTTTTTTTTGTCACGGGGTCGTGATGTTTGTTTTTCGTTCGCTAGAAATGACCTTCATTACTGAACACATGGTCCTACTCAAATTCCAACACTTTATCTCCAAAACGTGGAAGCACTTCATGTCATGACCCCCCCCCCCCCTAAGCCTCGGGGGCGATACAACCTCCTCGTCGGTGCGAGTACCGTACGTCGTACTCACAGGGAGAGGTTGTCCAAGGCGCATCCGACCTCCGGGAACACCCGCCCACGCTTGCGGTAGAGCACACCATTGGTGTTGTTGTTGTTGTCCTTATCTTTTCCTTGCTGTTGGTGTTGCTGCTGCAGCTGTCGCCGCTCACTTGTCAGCGTTTCGAACCCCCATACCTGTGCAAGCGCGTTTTTATTTCCATTTTTCCAGAAAAATCAAAACATGCGGAGATCCACTTACAATAGATCAGGTGGAAAAGAGGGGGGGGGCATGCGCCGTCGCCGCCATCCATACATCCACCCCACACATCTACCGGGCGTGGCGTGTAGAACGGGAAAATTGTAACACGTTTCGCTGTTAAATAGTCCATGCCCGTCATGGTATATAGCGCTGGCCGCAAGCTAATACGGTAGGAGTCGTAGCACCTTAGGGTCCAAACAATGGTTGAAACTTCAGTGTTGGGCACCGGAGTCCTTTTGGGGTCCGGTCGGTTATCTCATAACCGACCGGAGATGGTCTCCGGTTTACCGGCGATTTGGACAAAATAACCGAGACCGAAACCGCGAAGTTTCACGGTGCTCCTGAACTGAGAATCAACCCATTGTATTCAAATCCGATGTGTTCTATTTTATTTTATTTTCTACTATGTTCTTTGTTAGATAGCAGGGCTGTTTATGGGTCATGCACCGACCCGCGGGTCGGGTCAGGAGGTCTTCAAAAACTCACAGGTCGGGTCGGGTCGGGTCGGGTACGTCAGGAAGCATTCGAAGCCTCGCGGTTCAGGTTGAGTCGGGTCGGGTCGGGATAGGTGACTCCATCTGACCCGACCCGACCCCGTGAGTTTTGACCCGACTCGTGAACAGAGCCTGTTAAATACCTAGCTCATGACCTTGTGTATCGGGTTTGATGTGCCATATTTCTCAAACCCGGTTTGATGGGTGAGGTATAAGGCTCCTTTTGTGGGGAGCCACGAAAAAACAAATAGGGCGCTACCCCTACCGTAGCAAGCGCCGCTCATACAGCGCATACAGCTCATACAGCGCATGCAGCATATACAGCTCATACATCGCATACAGCTCATACAGTGCATACAGCGCATACAGCTCATACAGCGCATACGGCTCATACAGCGCATACGGCTCATACAGTGCATACAACGCATAAAACGCATACACAGCACTCACCGCCACCTCCCACTCCCTGAGCGATTCGGGCACATAGTCGTCCGGAACCGCGATACGCCCCCCGTCTTCCCCTGAAAACCGACACTCCCACCCGGCCCACTCCGCGCCCTCTGTCCCCGAAAAAAGAGAAGCGTTGCCGTCGCTGTTCTCGGTGGGCTGTCGCTCCCCTTCTTGTCCTCCATCGGCGGCGCTGTGGAAGAGGGTGGTCGGGGACGATCGCGATGAGGAGAGAAAAAAACCGCCGCCGCTGCTGCCGCCGCTGCCAACGCCGACGTTTGCGAGTCGAACTCCCTGTCGACGGTTACTGGTGGTGGTGGTGGTGTCTATGGCGGCTAGGGTAAGGGACGTCCGGGTTCTTGTTGGTGTCGTTGGTGGTGTTGTTGCTGTTAATGTTGCTGTTGCTGGCGAGGGAGATCGGGAAAACTGCAGCCAAAAGGGCGGCCTGGGCGGTACCGCGGTTGCCTGTATTGTCGCCGCCGGCAGCAGCAGCAGCAGCAGCAGCAGCAGCAGCAGCAGCAGCAGCAGCAACAGCAGCAGCAGCAGTAGCAGTAGCAGCAGCAGCAACAACAACAGCAGTAGCAGCAGCAGCCGTAGCCGTAGCAGCAGCAGCAACAAAGGAAGAGGACGGCGATGACAGTTACAAAGGGCAGTGGCTGTTACAAAAAGCAACGCCAGTTAAAAATCACAAAATAACTAAACAGTTTCAAACGTCAGCGGTAGATACAAAAAACAACGTCCGTTTCATCAAGTATTAATAGTGAAGGGTCTGAAACAAGGCAACGCCGGAAACAAAGGGCAAGGGAAGATACAAAAACAACGAAGCGTCAGGTACAAAAGGAAACGACAGTTACCAAAGTTAACGGCAGCCACAAGTAATGTACCAAAGACCAAAGGCAGGGGAACATAAAAAGTCAACAACGTCATCTACGAAATACATACAAGGCAATTGGCAGTTACGAAAGCTAGTGACGGTTACAAAAGGCAATAACGGTTACAAAAGGTAACGACAGTTACAAAAGGTAACGCCATTTACAAATAGCTAAGGTTGTTTGCATCAGCGGTACGACGTAGGGCGAAAGATAGCACCGGTCGGGCCTACAGCGCGTCATACCACAGCAGCAGCAGCAGCAGCGACAATATGTGCCACCACAGCAGACGCGGTCTATTAATAGCGGATGATAAATTGTGGGCGAGCTGCTCTTAGCTACGTCGAGGACGTCGAGGGTGGTTTCGGCACTCTAGACAGGGGGTGATACATTTTACAGATAGAAGCCGGGTGAGGCCCCACGTTGTCACAGCAGCAGTGTATCAACCATTTTGTCGATGGTAAGCAACCCTCAACCCTCAGCATGCTACTCGTATATACCAATCACAACGGGCGCAAAGCCGCTGCTGCAGCAGCAGCAGCAGCAGCAGTGCCGGCTCGCCGCATGCTGGTGCGTTCCCGGAAGGAAGTATATTTCGTCTCTCTGCAGAATAAAGCGATGACACTTTACGAGTACAAAACTAGCAGTGGGTGCTGTATGCCGAACCCTACGTACGATTATGCGCCATACAAATGAAGGCAAGTACCGGGGTGGAGAAAGGACGAGCGATACCTGTGGCCGCGGCTTGCGTGGAAGGTCGCTGAGTGTAAAGCTTTTATTCCTACGTATAATATGTATCCACGGCGTGCGTTATGTGCAGGTTGCACCTGCAAAAGTTTTTGTGCAGGCTGTGTGTAGCAATTCCATCCTTGCCCGTCGACCCAGACCAAGCCAACCCCAGACACACCCCTAACACTAACCCTAACCCTAACCCTAAACCGAACCCCAACCCCTTGGGGAGCACGAGGTCGGCAGGGGCAGCCACGCGGCTCCGCCGCGTGTTTTGATGGCGTTTTTCTAAAAAAAAACATGCGGCCCAAAAGGCCAGCCTCACACATTAAAACCAGCATCCTGCACAAAAACTTTTGCAGGTGCAACCTGCACACAGTACGCGTCATGTATCCACCCAAGGTACTAATGCTGCAGTACCCGAGGGTAGTATACAGCGGTAGACAAGTTGTTGGCTAAAAAGTAAAGTGATGACAGAAAAATATCATCAGCACGTCATGAAGTCATCAAGCAGCAAAGATGTCGGGAGACAGGACTTTCAACCCTTGACAGACAGCAGGTTTGCCTTGACATGCCGTGACTTGACACCAAACTACTAGGTTTTAGTGTGGAACACTTCGGCCCTACACCCTTGACAGCGCATGTTGTGCCTTGCTTGACATGTCTCCCGACATCTTTGTCAAGCAGGTTCAGAAGGTTCAGACAGCGGCCGAAGCACTCAGAGCAAATTCCGCCGCATTTTTGAAAAAAAAGTGTGCAAGAGTGATGGGAGTATGGGAGTTGGCTCAGCGCCCAGAGGACGGGTGTGGGGCTTAAGTCGTGACTATGTGTCGACCACACACTAAGGTGAAGCAGCACAGCACTACAGTAGCACGAACGGGCTGTCTGTCTCGGAAGCACCTGCCTACAACGTAGGAAATTGTCGAGGATCAAGGTCCATCATGGTGATGACAGCAATGCATTACGTACGTAGACGATGACGGACACGTTTTATCCCTCACCGAACGAGCTCCACGCGGGTGATCACGCACCAAAGACGGAATTAGCGGTGCAGAGCAGAACGCAGGGAGTGTATCAGAGACCAATCTCCCATTCAGGGCGGAAAACGGCGAGCGTAAAGCCATGCCAAAGAAGTGTTGCACCTTGCACTTGCATGAATTGCGGGCCGAATTGCGCGGCGCAAAAACGAAAAATGGGGTTTCCATGTACTTTCAGGGAAATGAGCCATGGGATAGAGGGGACGAGTACGCAAATATCAGCCGCGTGCAGGGCAGATGCACGCCGGTCCCAGTGACGTAATTCCGGGGAGGCTATGGCACAAGGCGGACTACTCACGAGCAAAGATGTCTGTTGGCGATCATGAGTGAAGTTTGTCAAGCGTCAAGGCTGTCTGTCAAACTATTTTTGCGTGGGTTGAGAAAACAAATAATGCATGAAGCAGTATTTCCTCGAGTATCTCCTGTTAAATGCCGAAGAGGCGTCGTGCTTAGATTCCTCGTAACGGTTACAACAATGCCATCACTGCCACCAATCTTACGGGTACACTTTGGGTACATGAAAACAACATCGATAAGGTTGACAATCTTAAGGGTACCAACCACGCTAAGGCTCAGACCCCGCTAAGCGTAGTCATGACGCTAGGTCCGACCTTGACTAAGGCACTGACCTCGGGAAGGTTGAAATGATTTCGACCTTTCCGGGTACACAGATAAATCAGGGGACTACCTTTTCAAGTATACACCTTCCGGAAGGTCAAAATATTTTCGACCTTGGCGAATAGACGAATGGCCACATACTACATGTATGTGTGAAATGGTGCAAGACAGGAAAAAACGGGGGGGAAACATAAACAATGCCGTAGAATGCACGCCAAAGGATGCAGACACAAAGAAGGTGAACAGTATAGACAGCAGCATACCACGCGTCCGAGATAGGAAGCCCATCGAAACGCAAGAAGCAGAGGTCGTTTGTTGTTGTGTTTTGGGTATTAACGAAAAATGCCGCCCATGACAAAAGCAGGCTACCGGAAAGACACGCTGGAAGACGATGTGCGTGTGCAAAAAGCACCAGCAGGGTACATAATAAAAGGGCCTGTAAAACAATCATGGAGCGGTACCAACAATAACGACAGAAGCGAGGCGAATGTCTGCCTCAATTGGGAGCAGGGTGGGGATCCTGCCGGAGGTTCTAGCAGACCTCACAGGCCCGCTCGGAATCAAAGTGAGGAGGGGGCTCCCAGGATCGAGCATCATTGCTCAGCTTGGATCAAGCTTGCGGGAGATCAAGCTTGCGGGAGATCCGCGACACATGGGGGGTGACCAAGGAAGAGATGGCGGGCATCGTCCCTGAATCTTGGCTGGTATGGGCTCACAGGGCAGAGGGGGACCTGGCCCCAGAGACCGACATGCTGGCGGCGCATGACGCCGTAACCACCAACACACGAAAAGCCCAACAGAAGCTGGGCAAGCTGGTGAATCAGGGACGGCACGCTGCCCACACTGCTCCGCTGGAGGAGCTACCGGAGACGGCTCGCCCCCCCGGACCAGGCGACCCGCTGGGGGGACCGAGACTAAGGCCTTCGCCAAGGCTCGCTATAGGAGTCTACAGTGGGCAGGAGCCACAACATGCCTTCGGGCATACCCAACGGATTCACTACGTGTCATACCCGCCGCAGAGTTCGTGGGCATGGGAAGACGTTTCATTGGGATCGAGGAACACGTAGCAGTGAGGTGCCCCTGCTGCGATGCAGTCAACGTGGACACCCGCCACGCACGCATCTGTCCCAGGGCAGGTGCGCAAGTAAACCAACATCAGCCGCTCGTCCACGCAATGTCCCGCACGTTGAAGCGTCTGGGAATTCAACACCAAGTAGAGAGCGGCGAACCGAGGGATGTACATTATTTGTCTTTTTCGCGACACATGCCGCGACACGTCGCGGCCCTATGCGGCATGCCGCGACGTTCGCGACGCGTGTCGCGGCGTGTGTCGCGGCAGGTGTCGCGACAGGTGTCGCGGTAGGTGTCGCGACAGGTGTCGCGGCAGGTGTCGCGACAGGTGTCGCGAGGTGTCGCGAGGTGTCGCGGCAGGTGTCGCGGCAAGTGTCGCGACGCGTCGCTGCACGCATCGCGGCACGCGTCGCGACGCGTCGCAGCAGGTGTCGCGGCAGGTGTCGCGGCAGGTGTCGCGGCAAGTGTCGCGACGCGTCGTGGCAGGTAGGTGTCGCGGCAGGTGTCGCGGCAAGCGTCGCGACGCGTCGCGGCACGCGTCGCGACGCGTCGCGACATGCCGCGACACCTGCCGCGACGAGCGTGACGAGGTTCACGTAGATCATCTTTTTAGGAGGGGACGTGTAGTCTCCAGGTTTACTGGCCGGTATTACTGTGGGATCAGGGTAGACCTTGCGCTTCGCGCCTGCACCAGTATAGGGTGGTTCGTCGCTTCGCTCCTCACGGTTTTTAACCAGAAGGCTCTTATGGGATCATATCCTGATGGGACCTGTCTTTTTGGCAGGGGCGCTGGTGTAGTGGTTATTCTTCACAACAATGTTTAACACCTTGAAATCACGTCACCCCGTGTGCTGTGGTTGTGGCTCGGAACCCACATATAAACAGTACGCTTTAGACCCAAACATGCCGTTATGGTCAATAGAGGCGTTTAACCTTGTCATCCGGTTCGAATCGGTTTTCCGAAAACAGCGTCGCGACGCGTCGCGTTTTGCGGCGCGACGCGACACGTAACGTTTCGCGTCGCGACGCGTCGCGACACGTAACGCGACGCGTCGCGACACACGCCGCGGCATGTGTCGCGGCGTGTCGCGGCATGTCGCGACACGCGCCACGAAAAAGTCAAATAATGTAGATCCGTGGGCGAACCGTTCACTGTAGACCGAAATCTGCGGATGGACATTGTAGTCAGGAGAGGAGGTCTCCGGGACGCTCCAAACAGGGAGTACAGGGAGAAGTCCATCCTGCTGGACGTCAACCATGCTGACCCTCAAGCGCAGGTACACCTGCGAGGAGGCAGTGCTGATCACGATGGATCAGCTGCCTCTACCTACGAGGTGCGCAAGCGCCAACACTACGCTCGTCCGGGACATGTGTCCTTCGACGAACGGAGTCACAAACTTACCACTTTAGCGGTGGAAAGCTTTGGGCGTCTCGGGGTAGCGGGCAGCACTTTCATCGACCAGCTGGCTGCTAGTGTTGTGGGGGGGAGGGACGGTGGGTCGATGGCTAGGAAAGGGGTGGTGAAAGAACGCCTGTTGCAAATCGTCTCGGTGACCACACAGGTCGCCATTTCCAGGAGGGTTTCGCGCTTCAGACTTCAGCTCAGGGGCCGCCAGGAAGCGAGGAGGAGCAGGGGGGGGGGATGACAGACCCACACCGATGGCGTGGGGATGGAGCTTGGATGCGGCTTAGGCCTTAATAATTGAACGTAAATAGTGCATATTGGGAACAAGGAGAGAGCAAGAACAACAAATGGAGTATTGTGGATAAATCTTGGCGGGAAGCAGACATAGAAGGGTGTTAGACTGTACGCATAGGTTTCCTTGGTTTCCGTGGTTTTCTGCTTTTGGGAATTTCATGAGTGATCAACGCTGAAGATCATGCTGCACATTGTCGGATGGCAAATATAATAATAATAACAAAATCAACAAATCAACGGCAGAAGCACAACCGGAAGTCGGTGCCCAGGTGAAGACGGGGGACCCCACGCGGAAAAAAAACAGGAAAACACGGCGAAGACACGGGCGTTGGGAGGAGAAAAGCCAGACGCGCACACGAGTCCCCGAACCGCCCCCCCTGATCAAGTGCATGGAGCAAACGCGCCAAAAAAAGGAGGAAACTACGCTGCATCACAACACCGCCGACTCGTAAGGGAAAACGCACGCAACTCGCGCAAAACCCCCCCCCCCCACCGTGCGCGAATACGCCCACAAAAAAAACTAACACTGCGAGAAAGAACGCGCTCTGTCCAAAAAAGACGCCCACAAAAAAACCCTAACCCTGCGAGAAAGAACGCGACCTACCTAAAGAAGATGGGGTCGAACGCGCACAACAGGGTACAGGACACAACGGCAAAAAGCACAATAAACAAAAAAGAAAGGGCACGAGCCAAAAATAGGTATACCTACGCACTTTGATCCATTATTTATAGGTACACTGCGTAATGTACACCGGAAACGTCTTCCTGGGCCGCCTGATACTGGGCCTGCGCTCCATTTTGTACCTACAAATGGCTCAAAGGGCGTAGGTGCACCTATTTTCGGCTACTCGGCCGTCCAGGCCGCCGGCGAAGCCCCTTGTATGTACCAAAGTTTCTCCTACTATATACTGCACTACAGTATGTGTATCGTAGTTTCAGCATAATGGCATGGAAACCTAGATGCGGAGTAGGAAGCACGGCGAATAGATATATAGCAGGTACAATAATTGGGTAAAGGGTGCGTATTCTATAGAGTACACGCAGAGGAGGAGAAGAAGTTGTTGAATGAGAGTGGTGGTATTCGACGAAGTGTGTCAGCTTTTTCATTCTGAATGAATAATACCCTGCACATTGTCGGAAGGCAAATAATAATAAAAAAAAACAATCGTCATTGCTGTTTCTCTGCATCCCGATCACACCCATTAAAGGCATGTGGCCCAAACGACTAATAATATAACATCTGGTTGACAGGAACGGTCGGCTGTTGACACCCCCGGCATCTGGTGTGGCCGTCTATCTATATTTCAGTTGCCAAAAACTGATCGTTCGAGCCATTTATAGGTACACTTGAAGCCAAAAATAGGTGATACGTAAAATAGGTTGCCAATAATAATAGGTGTACCTGCACACTTCAAGCCATTTGTAGGTACAATGCAGCGCAATCCCAATATCAGGCGGGCCAGGAAGCCGTTTGCGGTGTACATTACGCAGTGTACCTATAAATGGCTCAAAGTGCGCAGGTATACCTATTTTTGGCAAATTCCCAAAACGAAAGCGTTGAACCCCCCCCTCCTGAAAACAAAGATCTGCATCACACCGAATCACACACGCAATCAAAGAACAGGGACAACGCTCGTTGTGCTCATAGAAGAAGTTACGATAAGTTATTTCACAGCAGCAGCAGCAGCAGCCGCAGCAGCAGCAGCGACTCTGCACAGCGAATCGATCTTTGCGACCTGCTTGCGTAGTGATAAGAGCGACGAGACCGCACAGCAGCTCGCACAGCGAATCGATCCGCACGGCTGGCTTGTGTCGCGATGTGGCTGGCTTGTATCGTGATAATAGGTTGTAAAGCGTCGTTATAACGGCGACGATACTGCACAGCAGCAGCAGGAGCTCGTTGTGCAATACTTGGTAGAAAAGGTGACTATTTTTTTTTTCACAGCGGCAGCAGCAGCAGCAGCTGCAGCGGCTCTGCACAGCGAATCGATCTTTGTGACCTGCTTGCTGTTGCGTAGTGATAACAGCGACGATACTGCACAGCAGCTCGCACAGCGAATCGATCCTCACGGCTGGCTTGCGTCGCGATGGCTGGCTTGCGTCGTGATAACAGCTTGTTGTAGTCAAGAGCGGGCACAGCAGCAGGTGTTCGTGGAAGGGTGACGGTGTGCTCATAGAATAGCGGCGATATTCCACAGCAGCAGCTGCAGCTCTGCACAGCGAATCGATCCTTGCGACCGTCGTGATAACAGGCTGTCAACAGCACAAGTTTAGCACAGCAGCAGCAGCAGCTCACAGCGACTCGATTCTTAAGACTTGCTTGCTGCGTCGTGACAACAGGCTGTCAACAACAGCGGGCACAACAACAGTGCGCCTTCACGCATGTTGTGTATGTATGTATGTGGACAACGGTCACAGCAGGTGTTCGTGACAAGACAAATAACACGGACACGCACTCGTCCTCACAGCAGCAGCAGCAGCAGCAGCAGCAGCAGCAGCTCACAGCGAATCGATTATTGCGAATTGCTTGCTGCGTCTTGATAACAGGATGTCAACAACAGCGGGCACAACAACAGGGCACCTGTACGCATGTGCATGTGGGGTGCTGCTGCTGCAAGCAGCTCAGGTGTCGGATATTTCCTGCAGTGGACAGCGGGTGCTCGTGGAAGGTTCAGATCTTGCACGTCGTTGGAGAACCAAATGATCCTCATAAAATGTCTGATTTTCAGTACACAACTGGGCGATAAAGGTCTGAATAGAGCAGTTTTAAGGCCGCTCGGGAAGGTTCGGATTTTGAAAACCGTCAGTAAACAAGATACGCAAAAAATGTACTGGTGTAAGTGCACAACTGGCTACAACGGGCTGGTCAGGGGGGGGACAGGCTTCAGAGCCGAAATAAGTTACTTGGATAAAGTAGGATAGGAAAAACGGGGGGATGATAGGAAAAGGTTTCATTTGCCTGACATAACCCAGCTCCTAAAGTCACTGGGAAAAAGATCGTGACGGTTTCCCGTTTTTTTCTGTGTCACGCACGCACGCACGCGACACCAAACACGATCTTCGATTCTTCACACCGCCCGCTTGCTGTAGACCGAGCCTCGCACGCCATCGTCTCCGAGTAGTCTAGCCTACAGCCTTGAGGTTGTCTACACGGACCAGCCCGTCAGAGCCTCGTGGAGCTTTGGTCGCGGAACTGGTCGCTGGTCGAGTTTCGCCGGTTATAGCTGCCGCCGTGAAAATCTACCGTATCTTGTCTACCTACAGCATGCCTCCATCCAGGACAGCGGGTCGTAGACAAGAGCTGGAGCGGAAGAAGCTCGCAAGCTCCGATGGGTGGATGCCTTGCTTTGCGGCGGAAGAGGAGGAGGTGAGTCCATACCAGGCTCGTTCGACAACAACAGCAGGCCACCCCCGTTTCGTGTTTCGGACTTTGGGTTACTCGTGTTTACTTGTCAACAGCAGAAGAAAGAAGAAGTGTCGACTGTCCGCGTACGAGTATGTGTAATACTCGTACGTACAGACAGTATCGCAAATCTAGCGCCCAGATCACCCGTCGCCTCTCCCCAATACGACTTTCTTCGCTTATGCTATGCCCGCTCGAAGGCGAACGTCCCTTTTCTGGTATTGGGGCCTCCACGTTTCACTATATGCAGGTCCACTCGAGGGTAGGTCATGGTCAGGGTGAACAGGGATCTGCCAGTAGAAGCTTTGTACGTCAGCAACGCTGATGAACTCGTCATCTCCGACCATGCCTATATTGTCTTCAAGATTCGTCATCGGTCAGGTTTTACAGATAAAGTGCTTGTTATTCGCACTATGGAAATCAGCACAGAACCGAGGTTGACCGTCTTTATGAACCACGATAGTCACGGGCGAGCCCCACGGACTTTGGGCGCTCTGCTATGATGTCACCATCGAGCATACCGGTCGCCCCGGTGGGCTAGCAGGTAACCACGAAGCCTGTTAGCGTCGAGATCGCGAGTTCGAGCCCCGCCGAGTGCATGCTCGTAGGGACTTTTTCTTGCACAAAAATATCTTGAATAGCGGAAAGCGCGAGAGCGTGAGTTAGCAAAATTCGATGAAAATCGACGAGCGTTGGGAAGGCTGAACCCTCTGCGCGATAAAAATCAAGGCAAGAACCGTAGTGGGGGAGGAGGGAGAGGAGCCTACTTTGTGACCCCGGATCTGAGTTACGACCAGGGAGGGAGGAAGACGGAAGTGCGAAGATAATGAATGGGATGGAAAAAAAAATAAAAAAAATCTTGAAACCTACACGAATAAATAAGATAACGCTCACTTTTGGGGGGACGAAGCAGTAGGTACGAAGAAAATTGGACTGACAAATCGTGTTCAGCGGCGAGAGCTACACTAAATCCTACACAATAGCCTATATGCTCAACGTTGTATAAGCATGGTGCCACCATAAGGTTCTACGAAGTATTAATAGTCAGGCCTTTTCAGATTACGTACGTACTCGTACGAGTAGATGTTTCTTGTTGGCGCGCCCATACTGCATGTAGGTGATGTTAAATTTCCTCGGACTCACTCAGACTTCCACGTGCACATTCGTCTTTCGTTTCTGCCGTGGGCCCAGGGGCACGAGCCTGAGCTTGGACCGTCGAAGAGGGCGAGGACAGCATCGAAGACGATCTCCGAGCTGGCATCTTCGTCGACCGCCGCGGTCCCGATGATGCCTGTCGCCCAGGCGATCCCAGGTCCAGGTTCTTCGAACGTTGTGGCTACCGTCAAAGAGAGCGCGCCCGCTACTGCTCGCAATCGTAAGCGTAAGAGGGTAGTGCCCGCGCACCTTCGCGATGGCGCCAAGAGCTCGGACGTTACCAAGAAATCAGCCTCGAGGTCGAAGAAAGGGGACGCTGCCGCGGGGAGAACGGTGGCCAGGAAGAAAAAGACCATCACCAAAGGTAAGGGCGAGGGCAAGGTGGTGCAGAAGACCAAGGGCAGGAGCAAGGGGAAGGGAAAGAGGAAGAAGAAGGCAGCGGCGACTGAGACACCAGTTGTGTCATCCGCCGCCGGAGACACCATCGCCGCGCGCACTGATGACGCTGTGGGGGGAGGAGGAGGACAGGAGGAGCTGTGTGCTGGCAGTCTGGACATCGCCCGGGCCGATGTCACCAAGCAGGCTGCCGACGCTCAGCTCTCACCCGAGGGCGGGGCCTCCACCGTCGACGAAGAACGGCTCCGCATTGCACAGCACACCATGGACGTGATGGCGGTGGCGGCCAGCAGGATGAACAGGCTGCCCACTGGGATCGGCGCTGTCCTCCTTGCCTTTACCGACGAGACGACTGAGGCTGACACCGGATGCGTGGAGGGGGCGGCGGCCGAACCGGGGGGTGGAGCGGGAGCGGGGGGTGAGGCGGAGGCAGGGGCGGGGGCTGGGGGTAGGGGGCGGCGCGGGGGCGGGTGATGCATCAGGGGCGGGGGCGGCGGGGGCGGGGATGGGGGCAGCGGGAGAGGCGGTCGGCGGCTGCGGTGGTGAGGCCTTCGGGGACTTCGACGACGGCGAACTTTGAACGTTGGTTGGTCGTCCTTGCAAGCAGTTTCGGGTTTGCGGTACGTACGAAGTTGTTTTTCTTCTTCACATTTTCGACCTGTTGGAGTGGCAAACCAGCGGGGGGGGGGTGGGCCAGATTGTGAGCGGTGCCGAAGAGGAACACTACAATAACGACGTTGAACATTCGACAGGGGTAGGGGCAGGAGCAGCGGCAGCGGCAGCGGCAGCGGCAGCGGCAGCAGCAGCAGCAGCAGCAAGATCAGCAGCAGCCGCGGCGGTAACAGTGGCAGCAACAGGAGCGGAAAAATACGAAACAGCGCCAGCAGCATTTTCAAGGACAGCAAACACCGAAAACGGAAACGGCGACGTTTTTACCAAAAACAGCAGCCTAGAAAAGGAAAACGACGGCAGCAACATCAATGTTGGCGGCAATGTCAAGGGCAGCACGCAGCGGTAGTGGTAAACAGCAATGACAATGGCCACGGCAATGGCAGCTGTAACAGGAACGCCAACACCAGTGCCACCATCAACGAACCACGCCAACGCCAGCGCCAACGCCAACACCAACGCCAATGCTAGCGCCAACGCCAACGCCAATACCAACGCCAACGCCAACACCAACACCAACACCAATACCAACGCCAACACTAACGCCAAAGCTCACGCCAACGCCAATGCCAACGCCAACGCCAACGCCAACGCCAACACCAACGTCAACGCCAACTCCAACTCCAATTCCAACGCCAACACCAACGCCAACGCCAGCGCCAACGCCAACGCCAACGCCAACACCAACGCCAAAGCCAACGCCAACACCAACACCAACGCCAACGAACCACGCCAACACCAACGTCAATGCCAACTCCAACTCCAACTCCAACACTAACACCAACGCCCACGCCAGCGCCAACGCCAACACCAACGCCAACGCTAGCGCCAACGTCAACACCAATACCAAGGCCAAGGATAACGCCAACGCCGACGCCAACGCCGACGCCAACGCCAACACCAACGCCAACTCTAACTCCAACTCCAACGCTAACACCAACGCCAGCGCCAACGCCAGCGCCAACGCCAACGCCAACGCCAACGCCAACGCCAACGCCAACACCAACGCCAACACCAACCGGGGAGAAGCTCCAGGTAAAGGCAAGGCCGTGGTCTTCGACGATCCTTTGCACAGCAGGTACCATTGGTAAAGTTTTATTGCTTGCACTCAGGTTACTTGCACTCACACAACAGCATGTTATCAGTGGAAACCCTCACACAAACTGTCGCGAGCACAAGCGTTTTGTCTTGCCATACCCATGGCGATCTGGACCATCATCAGACCAGCTGGCACCCCGACACGCCTGGTTCCAATGTGTCAGCCCTTTCCATTTGACGCGCCATGCCGTGCGTTGTGCCAACATCATGCTTCTCTAAAGTTAAGGGCGAATGTTAATAATGTCCGTTTGTTTGACACTGTCCGGCCACCGCTCGAACACCCCAGGTATGCTACGAGTACACGCCGGAGACTGGGCAGGATTAAGAAGAAGAGCTGTTCGACGGTCGAAGCGCATTGGAGTCTCCATGTAAGCACGACAAGCATTAGCAGAATCGACGAGATTTCGTCGAACACTGCTGCTGCTGCTGTGCGTTTCCACGAAAAACCGGACGCACACGCCCATACAGCGACCAGAAAAACGTGTGTGAGGTCAAACAATTTGGTTGGTGGACCCAAGTACGTTTGGTGCGCACCTTTAGCATTAATTCACACCGGTCGTTATCCGGACCAAAGGTAGAGGTAGTACGAGCATGAGATTGCGGACATGCCAGAATGTTTTTCTTCTCAATCTCCTCTCTGTGATTGCTGCTGCAGCTACGGCAGGTGGTTTTCACCCGACCCGACCAACAGGGACTGGAATAAACGCTAATAAGACGCGAGAACACAGTAACCAAACCCTAATATTGTGTGTAAACATAGGAGGGATACCTGGTTTTTGGGGCCATCGTAGGTCCTGATTACTCTTCTTACTACAATAGCCCCCGCGGTAATTACTCTTCTTACTACAATAGCCCCCCCTGGTAATGACTCTTCTTACTACAATAGCCCCCCCGGTAATGACTCTTCTTACTACAATAGCCCCCCCGGTAATGGCTATTCTTACTACAATAGCCCCCCCGGATTAGTTACTTGAACGAAGCAACGGTCAGATGTCTCAATAGCCAACACCACGCTGTTTTTCCGAAGCCCCGCGCGCCAAATACACTACAGAGTAGTACACCTGGTACCTGGTACCTGGTATACAATGGGAAAGGCGCCCAACGTAAACCTTTCTAGGTGTCTACAACACGCGACAGCAGTACTGCTGTATTAGCACTTTAAAATGAATGGGTCTTGAGAAAAATTGGTTCACCTTTTGCGCGAAACGTAAGAAAACGTTATTTCGGTACTGAAATTAGTGTAGGACACGCCCTGCCTCACACAAGAATAAGAACAAGAATAAAAACCTGAGCTTGGCTTACGTAATAGTTTCCTAAGTGCTGTCGTTGACAAGTACTGTGTTTCCTTTGGCTACATACGTGCTTCGCATTGAAGGGCTTTTCTGCAATCGGACAAAGCAATGTATTATACTAAGTACGGTAACGCCTGGCCTGTACGAGTAGCTAGTTTCGACTGTCAAAATAGTAGGTACACAAAGAGGGAGTTGGAGATTTTGTGCATAGGTTTTCTTTTTTGTTTCGGCGTTTCTCTTGTTTTTCTTCTTTCGAGGAATGTTTATGGGTAGTCAACGTTGATGCTCGTGCTGCAAATTGTCGGATGGTACATCATAAACGCAACATTAATTGCCGTTCGATCCTGTTGGCTCTCCTACGCTACATAATTAAGAGCCCGAAAACATCCATCTACGTTCGGTCTATTTCTGCAATACCCCCGTCTGTACCTGAACCAATGCGATATGCAGGTTAGTTCGGCCTGGGCCGCCCCATGTTCTCGCTCGTGAATGAGCTCGGTGGGACGAGTAACAGAGCTGCAAAAAATACGCAAAAGCGCCGAAGAAAAGCAAAGAAGACGGGTTTTTTTCGGCGCCGACGATCGTAAGAAACCGTCCAAAAGACGCAGGTAAGAACCGGCCGCGCCGCCCTGCCATTGGGGGGGAAAAGTGTCGTCCGTTCTGTTACCCGTAAATTTGTTGAGTGACAGATCCCATGCAGTGGTCACATTCTTATCCCCGGTCTGCATGGTAACAACTACTCCGTACCACTGTGGACGTGAATATAATCCTCGTATGGACACTAATATATAAAACGGTGACTATATTCCCAGACAGCGTGGTACCGCACAAGCTGTTGTTGTTGCGCATTGATTCTTCGTTCTCCGAGGAATCCTGGCTGACGTTGTTGTGGTGTACGGTAATTTTCCATGCGTGTGGCGTTTTCCATCGCTTTTGTTACGTGAGGTTCAAGTATTTGCGCTATGTGTGGGGTAAGGAAATTTTTACATCTACACGATATTTTGTGTGACGCTCCATTTACCATAACGTGTGGTCCTTCAGGCCCATACTTTGATGCACCCATGCCCCCCTCTCGGCTACTCGTGCTGCACGTCTGCGCCGTTTTTCTGCAAAATGCTTCCGATTCTAATTCCAAGTATTTTCCCAAGTGTTGGGTGCAAAAAAAGGGATAAGGCCCGTCCTCCTAAGCCCACATATACCCCCCCCCTTCGGGGAAAATCCGATATGATCCGTCCCGGAATTGTAGGGGTGCAAGGGTCTATGGTCTTACGACTACGGCCATACATGACATGAGTACCCCCAGGTACATGGTATACCCGTTGCTGCCTCTGAAAGTGGCCACACCAGAAAACAAATCAATACATTCGACGCTGTCGTTCACACGCAAGAAGACCCGCCTCACAAGCGGTTATTTGTAGGATGCAGCTCACCCTTAGTACAACTCGCCGAAGACCTCACGGCGCTTCGCGCTTGGTACAAGCGATGTGTGTCTGGTCGGTTTAAAAATCCGACGTGCTCCGCCCCCGCATTGTAGGGACCCGTGAGGGTCTATGGCCGTATGATTACCGCTGTGAATGACAATAAGTACACCCTCCCCGCACCCCCCTCTTCCTCCTTTGAAACGGTCGCAGGTCGCACGCGAGCGTATAGTTACAGCGCTGAAATCAGCAACAGAAAGGAGTCGAAATGCCCCAACAACCCCAACAGAGTGAAGAGAAAGAGGCGGCTGTTGACGGCGCGGCGCCGAAGGTTTTCTTCCCGCTGCGCCGCTACTGGATCAATTAATCCCTCTTGGGCGGGCGACTCTTTTCCCGCCGTCGCATGAACAGAAAATCATGTTTTGAGCGACTCCGTCTTCGTCGAGAAGTACAAACAAATAGTCTCGGTTTCAACGTCTCAACGTAGCTGTCAGAGCTAGCTGTCAGAGCGTAGCCAACGAGCCTCCAGAAAAAGCGTTGTTGAAGGTTGTTAGAGGAAGTGCCTCGTACATGGTACTCGTGGTGGTGTCGTACGGCGGTCATACGGTGAAATGCCACGAGAGAACGAGAGTACCAACAAATATCGGGATCTGCACAAGAGACGCGTGCACGGCTCCTGCGACGTCGGTCGGCTCCTCCCGATTCGGGAAGCTACCGGATTCGAGACGAAAATGATGCAAACTAACACCTTTTACGGCCTTGCAAATTCCGGAATGAAATTAAAGATGGCCCGGTACATCGAAAATTCGTGATGGATGCAGTAAATGTGCAGGAAGGGGTCCGTGAGGCAACGTAACCGTGAGGCGTGTGCCGGTGTCTCCGGAAGACCTCCGAAGCTACGTTGAGTTGTGATGTGCTCTTAACTCGAAGTGCTCGATGAGGATTTTTGCCAACAACAACAACAACAACGCCAAAGTGCGAGTAGAAGATGGATTTACAGGTGGTACCAGGTATGCGGGCATACGGTATCACCCGGGTGATAAGATAACACACACCCTCGTACGAAGTTCGAGACCGATACGTCTATGGAAACATATCTCGTCGAGACCTGTCCAAACCAATAAAATTTCGTTTGTGTCCCGTGTCCCCCTCCCCTTGTGCTAGCAATGTCTGCCTGGTCGGTGAAAACCCGACATGCTCCGTCCCGGCATTGTAGGGATGCGAGGGTCTATGGTCATACGACTACGGCCATGCATGAAAATGAAGTATACCCCCTTGTTTCGGAGATAATCGGCGCAAAACAAATGCCCCAGGGGGTGTGTTATCTTGATTACAGTATACGTATGTACACACAACAGAGTCCACCATCACCCTGTTACTTGCAGTAGTAGGTACAGCAACAGTGCCTGACAGCAGTGGATAACTATCTGCAGAGAGGAAACACGTACGTATGATACTGCGCATATTATTCCCTCCAACACTGCGCTAAAAACAACAAAAACTACGTGTTTTTTTTTTGCATTTATGTTGTTTTGTTGCATCGGTTGCACGCGAAATTAATCTGAACGATCTCCAGTTATGATGTGCAATTCTCTTTTATGTTATTGTTTTGTTTTTCGTGTTTTTTTTTTCATTCCAGAGTTTCCGGAGCTTGTCCCGTAAACCACGGGCTGGGTATCGGCTATAAGTTAATGTGATGACAACAGCAGTTACCTGGTAAGTAAGTGTACTTTCAGGCTCGTGTTAAAAGCAACTGCTTCAGACGCACGACGATTATGTAGCCAGTGCGTCGTGAATACTAGTATTAGTATAAGTTTATGCCGATGTATTTATCGGCACCATCCGAGCTTCCTATCTGCCTGTACCATAGTTATCGTACTCCGCCTCCCGCTCTGGGATCGACAGCTCACAAGAAGCACCGTTTACCGCATAAAGTACCATACGCCCCACCCAAGGGTCTACGGGTATACGACTACGGCCATGCATGACAGTAGTACCCCCCATGCTCCGTCTCGAAAGGGATGCGTGGTCAATGGTCAAATGACTAAGGCAAGCAACAAATGAGTACGCCCCCCCCCCCCCCCCCCTCTCCATCACGACGCGCCTAACATTATCATAGTAGCACACATTGCTTCAAGAACCCTTCGCTTGAAGTTACAATCCGTTTGCTTTACTCGAACCTACGTACGACGCCTGCGCACCGTCTCCCGCGGACATCGATCGGAAAAAAAAAACACTGACTGGCCTCTGCAAAATTGCGCTCGGTTACAAGCTCGGCGAGGATGAGGTCCCCGCTGCCCCCTTGAAGTCCAGCCTGCTGCTCTCTATTGGGGGGCACGCCTTCATCTTCTCGCGAGCCGCATCGAACTGGCCTTGGTCGAAGTCCAAGCTGGTGCTGAACATCTTCAGCGGAAGCCCCCCACGGATGTCCGGCTCTAGCCCTTTCCCCTGAGGCAGGGAGAAACGTCAACCACGAAACCAAGCGACACGGGCGTGAAAAAGTGGTGATTCAATTACTTTGCTCCAGCCAAAAATGTCAAGGTCTGAAATCCAGGTAGGTAGTTTGTTCACGAGACGTGGCAGGGCGCAGTTCCAAAAAGGCTTACAAACAATCACTACGTGCGTGTGATACCTGGTATGCGCTATATATGACGTGTACGGTTAACACCACCACTCTTCGTCGAGTTGAGACACAAGAGCAAGGGGCGGGGTTTACCCAACGGCCATCCATAAAGGTCGTTCCCACCGGTCACCCATCAAGCTCGTGCCCAACGGTCTTCCATCATTGTCATGCCCAACGGATATCCATTATGGTCGTGCCCAGCGATCATTCATTAAGGTCGCGTCCAACAGTCATCTATCAAGGTCGTGTCCAACAGATATCCACCAATGTAGTACCCAACGGTCATCCATTGATATCGTGCCCAAGGGTACCCCAGCAGGGTCGTGCCATGCGGCCATTCAACGGCCATCCATCAGGGTCATATCAACGGTCATCCACCAGGGTCGTGCCCAACGAGTCGGATTGCTGTCTCCGCAAGCCCGCACATGGCTTGAGGAGGAGCGAGAACACGCTGTATATACATTTAAAAAAATGTGAGAGCGAAGCAAATGTTCAAAACTCATTCTCAAGCTGGTCTGACACTTCAGTCGCGGGTGTCACGGGGTATAGTAAAAAAAAAAGAAAAGTACCAGGCACATGGAAAAATTATCAGCTGTAAGTTGTAAAACTACGAGCTCATGTTCAGAGATAACATTAAATTTCGCAATTCGAGCCTAAGATATCTCACGTGAATGTAAGTCCCCCGCGGAGTCTCGTACTGCGCGACGGTGAGGATCAAGCCCTGCCCGTCCTCCAAACCGTAGACCGCCTGGACAAGCCCCTTCCCGAAAGTGCGCTCTCCGCGAAGCACCGCGCGGCAGTCGTCCTGCAGGGCTCCCGCCAAAACCTGCACAAAACACAAAAGAAAAAAAAGAAAAAAGAAGACAAAGAAAACGGTATGAGGACGGATCGAACTCATTCTTCGCCTGCCATTTAAGGCATTTGACCGTTGACCACGCATCCCTTTCGAGACGGAGCACCGTTGCTACTCCTAACCGAGACACCTCCAAATTTTGGGCGTTCGTTACGGTGAGGAGTGGATGGGAGAGATACTCCTTGTCACAATCGGCTGTAATCTTATGGCCATAGACCCTCGCATCCCTACAATGCCCGGACGAAAAACGAAGGGTTTCCACCGACCCCAGGCAGGCATTTCTTGCTTGCGACAAGCGCGAAGCGCGGTGAGGCGGTAGTGGGGGGGCGGGGGGGGATCTCAGTATGAAACACCTGTAGCAAAAACGGTCCATACTAAATCCAAGTAGTTTGTCCCCCAAAAGTGGGCGCATTTCTAAAGGGGTTTCCAATGCCGTCGGCGTGTTTTGGGTGGGGTCGGGAAATCGAACATCCGTCGCAGTAACAGACACGGTCGGTCGCACCAATCGAACCTATATCCGGGAAGCGCGCTGAGATAACTGGCGGTATCACCACGAAAACCAAATCGGCGGGGCAACGACCGACTGAGGATAGGCATGCCGCCCTCGTTTTGTCCAACAAACAACTCTGAACGGAAAAGACCGCCCCCGTGCCACACTTCAAGCATACGACACCTCAACTTTACACCTCAAGCCTACACCTCAAGCTTACACTTCAAGCTTACACCTCACGCGCACACTCCAAGTCTAAACCTCAAGCTTACACCTCAAACAAGCAAGCTTACAGCTCAAGCCTACGACTCCCAAAACCTGACACCACAAGCCCCCCGCTCCCCCCGCCCGCCCGTCCCCCTTCCATCACTCTCCGACAAAAAAAAAACTCGGTCCTGCAGGACTAACCTCGCTGGAGCTAGCGGAGTGACCATCCACCCACACAACGAGAGGCTCATCCGCCACCACAGCGTCATTTTTGGTCATGAACTCTGCTCGTTGCCCCGACCCGTCCACCTGTAAAAAAACGCGGCGCAACAAACAAAAACCGCGAATGGAGGCGGTAACGTTCAGGGGTGGGGTTAGCGGTGATAATGGGGGGTGGGGATGTATTCATGTGATGCATGGCCGTAGTCGTATGACCATAGACCCTCGCATCCCTACAATGCCGGGACGGAGCACGTCGGGTTTTCAGCGACCAGGCAGACATTGCGTGCACTAAGGGCGAAGCGCCGTGAGGTGTTGGGCGAGTCGCATGAAGGGTGAGCTGCATCCTACTAAGAACTGCTTGTCTCAGCCATTTGACTATCGATCATGCATCCCTTTCGAGACTGAACACCACCCCCTACTCCTAATAGAGAAACCTCCAACATTTAGGCGCTCACTACATTTTTTTCAATACATTGCATAAAATAATATTTTTGCCTACCGTACCGTATCCCTTTCTTGTGTTTGCCTTTTGTGGCCACCATCTATCTCCTACGATGGGGCGCAAAACTTTTGCATGTTTTTTGGTGGGTGCGGGGACGGCAGAATGCGTGAGCGGGGGGGGTGTTGGTAGACGCGCCCACCCAACACAGCATGCAGTGGTATTGGCGGTGGCAGGTTTGCGAGAGGCGCCACCGCCCCTACTACACAGCACACAGCACAGATGAAGTTACCGTCGTTTTGCGCTGTAACACACTATTACGCCAGGTATATTTCTTCCTTCTCTTGCGTCGTGTTTCTCTGCCATGTCCCACCAGGACTATTTGTTTCCTCCTCTTACTGGCAGGCAACGGTAGCCGGTAGCGCGCTGGGTTATTCCGCGCGAATCTTGCGGGGAAGCAAACCATGAGGTACACATAGTCTGAGCAAAACCGAATTGGGTGCATGTGTACGGCAGGGTTGCGCTGCTCCGAGAACAAACAGGGGGCACCGGACACCGATACCCACTGCAGAAACGCCTCACGGAACCGTAACGAAAACGTTTACCGTGTGCTCTACCTAAGCATCGAACAATGGGCACGCTTTATGGGGACCGCGCATATGTAAGAAACCGAAACCGCTCGCTGTGGACCCTTTTTAGTACTGCACCATACAGGAGCCTAAACCTGACCCTAATTTCAAGTGTTTTATCGCTAACCCTGGGGGTGCAGTCCCACCTTACCTTAAGAACTGGTCCCACGTATTTGAGGACAAACTACTTGGAATTAGTGTGGGATTTTTTTCAGTTCTGAATGGGTTAAAAGAACCGGCTGACGGTCCGGCGATTCGTCCAGCCCAGCTATCAATAATTCAAGCGCGCATATGTACACGAAGGCGCGAGGTCTGGGGGACAGAAACGCCCCATTCAATTTACGTCAAGAGTATCTCTCGAATAGAAACACAAAATCAGCGCACGCCTTCATACATATCCCATACATACACCATTTTTGCCACATTTGGTTAACCCCTTAATAACTGCAACATGTGTTTTTAGGACATATTACTTGAAATTACTTGGAATTAGTGTCTTCTCTTTGTTTCAGTATTAACAGTGCAAGGGTTAAACAACGCGTTTTTTAGTAGGCCATCCATCACCAACGTGCGTGAAAATTCGGCAAGAAAATTCCCAAGCTACCTTTTCGCGAAAAAACAGAAACAAAGGGTGCGTCACGTGTATCACCAAAGTTACACATCACCAAAGTCATGCACCACCACCGTCATGCGTCACAAAACCCCAAGGCACGTACGGGCCACCAAAATCCCGAAGTCGAGCTGCGCACCCAAACTGCTCGTTCCGCTCCCCACACTCCCCCCCCGCCCCGGCTCCCGCTTCCCTTCTCACACCACCCCCCCCTACACCCCTACCCCACCCAGATCCTACCCTTCCCTCGGTCGCTCCGCCTCGAAAGGGACCGCTCGAGTCAAATTATCAGAATGACCAAGGAAAGCAACAAATGAGTACGCCTAATGATACCGCCCCCTTCCCCCGCCCCCGCGTCATTCCGTCACTCACGACGTATGGTATGGGCTTTCCGTCGTCCATAAACAGGCCGGCGACGCCAAGAGCGCTCTGGAAAGCTCCGCCCCCTGTTCGACCCTCAATGTTCACCAGGAACGAACTCGTCCGCCCCTTGCCCCTTCATCTCGACGAGAGCCTCCCTAAGGTTCTTCGCCACGACGGAGTTGAAGTCGCGCAATCGGGCGTAACCTACCTTGTGCTTGCCTTGGTCCTGGGACGGGGGGTCGGTTCGGTTCGGCCACAATTCGTTTCGGGGAAGAGGAGGGGGGTGTCCTCGATATTCATGCATCGGGGTGTTTGTGTGGTTGGGGGGGGGGCGTCTAGCTTCTGGGCTATCTGGTGCTTGCCGTTTGCTGTCATTGTCTCGTGCTCGGGGGGTCGGGTGTTGTGTTATTTTTCCGTGCAGAGTTAATATCTCCTTCGCCCCCCTCCCGCTACTCGGGGGGGAAATATATACTAGGAGAGACCGGGGGGGAGGGGGGGGAAAAAGAATACTAGGGGTGGGAAGGGGGGAGTACTATTAATAGGGGTATGGGGAAACAAAATATTAAGGGGGGAAAGGGGAGAAGGAGAAATTAACTGAGCTACTTGAGGGGCAAGGCTAAGTCTGTGTTGGGGGGAATTAGGTAGCTTTCGCAAGCGGGAACTCGTGCCGCTTTGAAGCTAGTGCGCAGGCGGGGCAACAGAGACATCGGCGCCCTCAAGAGGGCGCTTGCTGCCTGCCCACCCGACCCGAGCACACGGGAAAGCTCTGAACGGAAAACTAACACAACCCCCGACCCCCCCGAGCACGACGCAATGGCAGCAAACCTCAGCCTCGGGAGAACTCTCAACGGAAAAGCACAACAAAAAAGACGTTGTGAAGTATACACCAAGGAACTAAAAATGAAGAACATGGGAAATCACAACTATAAATACTACAGTGCAGTGCCGAGAGAAAGAGTCGTGTACCGCCGCCGCTGCCTCACACGACGGCGACTGTACAGGGTGCCACGCCCAACGCTCCCCCTTTTAGTTTTAGTTTTTTTTTACTTTTTTGGCGGTCACTACGGCTGGCAGTCGAGTTAGATCATTTGAGCGGGGTGGAGAACCTTAACTCCGCACAAGGGGAATTATCGTATCACATAGTGAGCATCTGGTACATGGTAAGGCACCCACGAAGCAGTTACATAGCATACCCGTTGCTGTCTGTGGAAGTGGCCACACCAGAAAAAAAATCAATTCATTCGACGCTGTCTGTCATCCACACGCAAGAAAGTCCGCCTCACAAGCGGTTCTCAGCAGGATGCAGCTCACCCTTCATGCGACTCGCCCAACACCTGACGGCGCTTCTTACGCCTGGTGCAAGCGATGTCTGCTCGGTCGGTGAAAATCCAACGTGCTCTGTCCCGACATTGTAGGGATGCGAGGGTATATGGTCATACGACTACGGCCATCCATGACATGAGTACCCCCCCCCCCGGCCCCTCGTGCCTTACCTTAACCCCATAGAGGACGGCATTCTCCGTTGCCGGGAAAGTTCTGTCCAGCTCGACCTTCCTCATTTCCGAACCGTTCTCCGGTCCCCGAAGCTCGAACGTCACCGTCTTGCCCTATGCCCATACGCAGTATGCACACGCGCCAGAAGACAAATGCGACATACATATTTTTTAAAAATAAAAAACAACAGCTGTGAGAGCGAGGATTTCGTCGAAGCTCATATTTGCCAGCTGAGTGTGATACTTCGATCACGCGTATTTACGGGTTTTATATGTGGGAGTGTGGTGAGCTTAAGCTGTGCTTTTACCAATCCACCCGTGGATACAAAAAAAAAAAAAAAAAAAAAAAAATGACATAACATAAAAAATATTCAGCGGAAAAATAAAGAAACAAGTAGCGGCCATTGCCATGGTACGCACGTTCAGTTTATATTATACGAGTACACATATACGTGAAAAAAAAAAACAGCGGAAAAATGTCACTGCCGTCGGAGAAAAAACAAAAACGAAAAACATCGCCCATGCGAAGTTCAGCGCGAACACACACACATGGCGGAGCAGACATATGCTTCGTGTATGATATAATACGAACCTGGTATTTGGCCAGGTAGTCGGTGACCTCGAAGGAATCCATCTTTACCGCGTCCAACCCGTTGATAGACAAAATCAGGTCGCCTTTCTTTACGCCCAGTTTATCGGCCTGGCTGTCGGCCTTAGGCGGGGAAGCGACGACGAGCTGCAGCAACATCCCGCGAACGCGTGGAAGCACGCGAGGAGGTGGGGACAACGCAAAAAGGCAGTAGGGGGCACGTGGGTGAGAAGAAGGGCGGGGGCTTACGGTTTACGAAGGGCGGCCGGAAGAGATTATTTGTCTATTGCCCAAACGGAAGCAGAGGGTTCCTGACTAGCGCAGTCCCATTGTATGCGGTGGGAGTTAGCCACACTATACGATACTATTCCACACAATACCATACCATACCATACCATAACATAACATACCCATACCATACAATACCATACCATACCACACCACACCACACCATATCATACATATCATACCACAACACACCACACCATACCATACCATACCATACCATACCATACCATACCATACCACACCACAACACACCAGACCATACCACACCACACCACACCATGCCATACCCTACCCTACCCTACCACACCACACTACACCACACCACACCACACCAAACCACACCACACCACACCACACCACACCACACCACACCACACCATACCACACGACCATACCACATCATACCATGCCATGCCATACCATACCATACCACACAACACTACACCCAATACCCACGCCTATAAATAGACAAAACCCACCTGCCCGACCGGATTGGGCGAGAGCATAACCCCCACGCCAATGAGGTCGTACTTGGACAGCATGTCATAGATCTCGGGCCCAATCAACCTATACCCCCACACATGAGGGGGGGGGCGTCCAAGCGATAGGACGAGGACAACGGGGGGGGGGGGGGGAAGCATAGGCGAGGAGGCGTGTTGGAGGCGTGCCGAAACGCGTGGTGTATAAAAAGGGTACCAATTGATTTTCTACGAGTGCGCTTGGTGGATTCCTTTAGCGCGGACGATGTGACCCGATACAATCGCTGCAGTGAACATTTCGTCGTCGCTTCAACTCGTACACACTTTGGGATCAATAAGGCCTCCTGCTGCGATCACCCGGAGACTCTAAACCCAGGGCTACTACCCCCGCATTGACTCGATCGCAATCAACGCACCACCTCGTCGCAGAGAGCAGTTGCTGCTCCGGTAAAAATACCTACAGCATGTACGAGGAAATAGGTAGCGGTCCAGGGAAAACAGAGCCTCACTACCTGACACACATCCAACGCAGCCGTGACAGCAAGCGTCAGCCCGTTGGACCCCAACTGGGCGATGGGATCGCTTCCCTGCACGAGCCCGGCATGAAGGGCGGCCCTAAGCTGCTGGACTTACCCAAGATCACACGTTGATCGTGGATAAGTTCAGCACGCCAAGCCCACCCTTTATGCCAGGCGTCATACAGGGAAGCAATGCCATCGCTCAATTGGGGTTCAACGGGCTGGTGCCTTCTGCTGTCGCGGCTGCGTTGGCTGTATTAGGTAGTGAGGCTCTGTTTTTCCCTGGACCGCTATCTATTTCCTCGTGGTGCTGTAGGCCGCCCGTGAAGCAAGTACTCTTCATTGCCCTACATTTTCTCCCACTGTGCCTCCAGCAGGCTTTCTCCCAATCCGGGGATGGTCTTCAAGCGTCCCCGGATTTGGTTCCGAAAATTACTGGACTCGTCTTAACCCATTCAGAACTGAAAAACTTATCCGACACTAATTCCAAGTAGTTTGTCCCCAAATACGTGGAACCAGTTCTTGAGGGATTCACCTAAACCTTCTTTTCCTTTCACGTCAATGAACGAAAAAACGAATAAAAAAACGGCCTCAGTCAGACCCAGCTTCTTTCCTTGCCCGTCTATGAATCAAAAAGCATCACGAAAAGGTGGCGGCCATGAAGGTGAGCCGGTGACACTTGCTATGTGCTCTCTCTCAACTTCCTTTCTTCCTCCGTCCCTTCCCTCCGTCTACATTAACGAAAAAAAAAACTAGATGGAAAAAAAATAGTGTCAGCCACTCAATCGGTCGAATTCAAAGCTGACGTATTTGGTATAACGAGTACTATGTACCACACCAGGAACTTACATACTACTATGGGCAACGCAGGGCTAGCGTCATGGGCGGAGCCGTGGACGTACCGCTAGTTTGGTATAATTACATAAGCCGTGGGCCAGAAGAGGCCCGTGCGCATGGCAAGGTGACTCTCACACGGCATGTACATATACAAGTTTCCCCTTCGGACACGTACGTGGGGTGACGCAAGGCTCTCAGCAGCAGTTCAGGATGTTGCTGCTTTTGCCGCTGCTACGACAGTACGTACAAAAACGACTAAATCCAGGAAAAAAAGGAAAACAAAATCGCTGATCACAACAGCAGTCTATGTACAGAAGCAGCCAGAACGTACTATAGATACTTACAGAAAACACATACTAGTACAGCAGCAGCAGCAGCAGCAGCGGCGGCGGATGCATTAGCAGCAGGATAAATGAACAGCATTAACAACAGCGGCACGCCGCCGCCGCTGCCCCTTCCACCGCCGCCTCCACAGTACAGCTGGGTTGCTGCTGCTGCTGCTGCTGCTGCTGCTGTTGCTGTTGCTGGCGTTACTGACGTTGCTGGCGCTGCTGATAATAGTGCTGCTGCTGCTGCTGCTGCTGTCTACAACTACCTGCTTTGCCTGCTTACGTCACCTGCTTCGGGCTAGTCATCGTTGCGTTATGTCGTGGCGTACGTCGCCTCCTGCCAGCTTCCGGCGCCAAAAGCTAGCCTGAAGCTACGTACGAAGCCTGCTTGGGCTAGTCGTACCGACCACCTGGGGGGAAAAAACTTACTCGTATCCATATGCCCCCTTTCCTCACCGCGTGTATTTGTCCTTGAGGAGGGACAGCATCTCCTTGGTCGCCACGTTTTGGCTCTTTTTACCGGAAGCAATTTCCGAGGAGAGGCGCGATTTCACCGCCGCCCAGTCGTTCCCCTTGTGGGTGCGATCGAAATAGAACCTGCACGCACGAGTCAGTGAGCGAGCGGAATAAGGTTAAAACCTTAGACAGGTATATCACGGTCTACTGTAGATTGTCTACACAATTTAGCCTGCCGTTGTGAGGTGTTGGGCGAACGCCAACATCCAACACTCAAGACCCGGACAGAATTTCTTGCGATTACTACACCCAGCTAGGGGTCGTTCTTATCGCGCAACTTTTTTTCCAAAATTTCCAATATTTTTCTCCAAAAAAAACAACAACAGGATTTATTTGGAAAGTTTGGAATTTTAACAGAGGACAAAATATTTGGAAGGCTTCGCATTCCAACATTTGGAAATTACTTTTGGAAAATATGGAAACCCTGAAAATTGCGCGAAAAACAATATTGGACATTTTGGAAAAAAGTTGCTCGATAGGAACGACCCTAAGTGCTGTGGCCCAAAACAAATGCCGGGTGTATTATACCACTGTCTGAAAATATAACGAACGTTAACGTTTGGTAGGTACTACAAGATTTTCGTTCGGGGGCATTCAGACGTGGGGCGATGCAAGCTAAAGATCTGAAAAAAAATGTGCGGTTAAAATAAACGAAAAGCCCACCAGCCGTTGAATTTTCGGAGTCTACACAGCTCAAAAAAACGAAAGGTGTAACGACCAGCAAAATGAAATCGGCACATGCGTATATGTATACGTGCTGCTGAATTCAGGAAGGCATATCATACACCGGTAACAAATAACTCATTTTCATCGCTCTATCGTGTCGTTATCGTTCATCGGAGTATCGAAACTTTCATCGAATTATCGAAAACAACATCGATACGATAATACCCGTTTTGTTATCGAACGACACATCGAAACGTTCCATACAAAACCCGACACTAGCATAGGTACTGCTGACTTTAGGAAGGCAAATGCCGGTAACACAGAACTCACTGATCGCTCAAGCTCCACGCCTCTTGAAAAGTTCCCGCCGGGGCCGCCGCCGTCGCAGTGGAAGCACCCAATGACTCCCCACCCCCCCCAGCCGCATCCGCGAGCGTGGTAGTAGTCGTGGCAGTCGTAGTCGTAGCAGCTAGAGAAGGCATCGAGTGCGTTTGGAGCACCGACGCCATGGCAGGTGCCCCAGTTGAAACGATCTGATTGGCCAAGCGGCAGCCGGAGAGCGAGCAAAGAGAAGCGGGGGAACTACAGTACGTATCGCTACTGAAATCAATATTATAGGAACATGTACGACTCGTAGGATGAACTATCGATATACCTTGGAATATACGCATACTCGTACACGCATAATGTGATAGAGCGATACACCAGCAAGCACCAAGCACCAACGTCATCGGCAATACAGATGGGAAAAAGACACTAGAGACACCAATGAACAATACAGTACTATATAGTGCTAAATATTCCCGCAGCTGATCGTCCCGGAACAACAGCCGGCTGCCACGTATTCGGTGCAGGTACTATTACGAGCGAATGCTACTTTCTTATTTACACAGCACAAAAAATAGGGACCCCTTTCGTGATGGCTCAAGCGACCGACCGACCAACCTACCGACCGGGATCCACCAACGGACACAAGTTGACGACAGTTACAAATGCTCGAGTTCCTATTACGGAGGACCATAGTAAATAGGACCTACGGTACACACAAAAACCTATATATTACAGGGTTTTCACTAAGCATATTTGGTCCTGTTTACTATGTTCCCGCGTAATAGCGACAGCTATAGTATCGTACCGTCCTACTGTAGGCTATACGAGAGTTCCTCCTAGCGACAGCTATTTATACGGCTATACGAGAGTTCCTAGCGACAGCTACTCTATCGTACTATCCTAGGCTATATGAGTACACGAGTGGTAGCAAGTACGTAGCAAGCGGCTGCTTGCTTTGCGTTGCTCCTGTGGCCGAACAAGGTCGACCGGGCATACTGGCATGCCGCTGAGCGAGCCGTGCCCAGAGCAGTACGTGGTAATAATATACCAGGTAGCTTCGTACGTCCCGACCTTTGCAGGCCGGATGCATTTACTACTGCTGCTGATGTTGCACCGTCGTAATCTGAGCTCAATGCCTTGGGTCACCCGAAGGGCACGTAACTACAGCAGTAACTCTACAGCTCCAGAATACGTATATACCAGTACCAGGTAGGTGCAGTCTACTGAGATCGAGGTACGAGCACGTACGTACGAGTAGCATACTTCGGATAGCAGGAGGCCTAATCTACCCGTACGGCTCGCCATTCTGGGCCCGGAGAATGGTATGATGATACTTGGCAGTCACGACAACGTATAATACGCGATATTTGAATCACGGCTACGGGGACATTTAGGACCCATCCCCAGGTTTCAGGACTTGAGTTTTGGGTTAGCGTTAGGGTTAGATGTCTAGCTTGAGGGCTGTGAGAGCTACGATACGAGTACGAGGTACGAGGTAGCGATGGTCTTGAGGGCTGTGGGGGCTGCAGCGTTTGACGGGTCTATGGCGTTATTTACACTACGAGATAACCTGCCACAGGGTTTCCTTGTCGTCGCGCGCTGGGCTGGGGGAGCTGGCCGGTGTGCTGGGGAGGAGGCATGCGGCGGGAATATGCGAAACGCAAGGTCTGAAACCCGGGGATGGTTCCTGCCCCATCCCCTCTGGGCTGTAATACAAGTACCAGTAACCAGTACACCCAGTACCCAATACGATGTACCGGTATGTACCAGGATACCAGACAATGAAACCTTGACAACGTAAACCTCAAGCCTTCACACGACCTACGAGTACGTAGCCGTGCGAGATGCACAGCTGAACTGCAGCCGTGCGTAGTACCAGGTACCAGGTATCGGTACAGGAGCACGGAACGGAACGGAAATGCAGCCAAGAGACAATCTTGTGCAGCCCTGCACACACACACCTGAAGCGCCGCAAGGGCACTCGCTGTAGCCTGACCCCACCGCCACACGGGCCCTCCTTTTGCGCTCATTGCTAGGCTCGCTTGACCTCGCACTGGAGGTGCAACGATTCTCCTGTCGTCGACCCCTCTCCCTCGGGATGAGCGTCGACTCAAGACGTGCCCTCGTCCTGCCACGAAAGCCACATTGAAGGCGTGAGCGCCTGAGGCCGCGGAGCACAGGACAACGCCAACAGCAGCAAAGTGCGCTCCTCTGCGGGAGAGAGCCACAGCCATTTTGAGGTCACTTCCTGTCTTGTTGTATCGCTCTCTAATGCCTCGCTGCATGCCCCCGGCTGGAACAAAGCACCCCCTGCTGTGTGCACGCTGCACGTGCACCTGGTTCATGAAGGAGTTCCATAAACATTGTATGGCCTTGTTCAACCCGGGACTTCACTCAGAACCACTTGGAAGATCCAAGATCTTGGGCCCAAGATCTTACGCGCATGTGCGCGATCTAAAAGATCTTAGGTGATCCAATCGGATCTTACGTTACAAGATCTTATACAGCACCCTGATCCAGCCAGCCCCGCCCTTTCTGTCACCTCAGCGCTCTATACTACAGCAGCAGTACCTAGCTGTAACGAAGCTGTAATGCCGTGTATATATAGACACATTCAGTGTTCATGATACTCATCATGCTGCTGTTGTTGTCCACAGTTAGTGAGCTGAAAAAAGCTGGCAGTTGGCCAAAGCTGACGGTTGGCTGTTGGCCGTTGACAGTTGGCAGGCACGGCCATTGGCGAGATCATGAGGATCGAGGGACGACGACGGAGAAAGTAGCGAAGCACTACAGTAGTACTGGTGTAGTACTCTGTTTATACAGCAGTAGTATACAGCAGTATTTAGTGCATTGGTTCCATCACGAGCACACACGGCTCAAGGCTTCCAAGAGGACGCCGAACAACGATTTTACTTTCCATGCCCAATCTCACAGCTGAGGTGTTTGAAAACAAAAATCAAAGAATTCACAGCAGTACAGCCAGATGCCTCTCTGTTCAGTGGGGATTGGTGATATGTCCGAGAGGGGGGGAGGTTCTTGTTCCCAGGGCCCCGAAGCGCAACATGATTAAATTACATTTTCGGGATAAGTTAGCCCCGATCAGGCCGCTTGATCGTGCTGAAACGGCGATCCCACCCATCACCCAGGTAGACAGAAAATCACCACCTTCACCCTCATCGCGTGACACCTACTACTGATGTACTATTAATAGTATATGTCGAGTGCAGCGTCTAAGCGCAAGCCTCGGTTAGGCAGGGGGAGAAAATGATACCACTATGTCCCTAAATATAAATAACGTTTTTATAGTAACATTACATAAAACGGTCTTTATATTTATGGACATAATAATACAATGTTTTCTCCTCGGACTGGGTACGAAGCAATTGATCGATTGTTGTTACGTGCGAAACTTTAAAATTAGTACGATACACATAGTTCCCTTCCCCCGTACCATGTCTGCGTTTTATAATCGGGGTGGAGGGCTCGATTTTGTTTGCCTGACCGGCGTGAACCCGGCACGGAACACCCCGGCATTATAGGGGCACCAAGATAGAATCAGGGGGCGTATACCCCCGATTGGTGATGTTGACCTTTCCAGTTTTATTTTTACCTTCACATAGCGTGTAGAGGGGAGCGGAGGGCTCCAGACTATCTGTTTTTGACTGGCTTTGATCGCTTTGCGGACCCTTCGGGTTCCACTTTTATTTCAGTATACCTTTTTTGGGTAAGTTAGCCTGTGACCACGGGAATCGACCGTGTCAAGTGTTGGATTAGTACGGACAGATGGAGGTACTGGATAGAGAGACCGGCACGGTTTTTAATGTGAAGACAACAACAACAACAAAAAGTACGTAGAATAGTAATATGAACTTATCAATGCAAGTAGACACCGAAAAATGATTCTATTAATAGTGTGCTATTAGCTATACAAGAAAGGGATATATCCCATTACCTTGGGCTTGAAAGTTGCGGAAAATACGCCGATAAACTGTTATACTCCGGGGGGGCATATTGTTATGGTATTGCTCGGATGATGGGGAAACGCCGGTAAATACCTGGTAACAGGTATAAGGATATAGTATCGGTAGCACTTGGAAGGCGTATCTTAGATGGAAACCAGGGGATTTTCAAGGCGAGGCAACTCGAGCCTTCAGCCTTTCAGTATTTTCATCGTGGGAAAAAAAGGAATAACGCTGCTCTTCTTCTATCTCTAAGCAAACAACACACGTGAGTACCAACAAGAAACCTGTTCAATAGGCTGACCTGATGATGGCAAGGGGTACTCTACTAAGTAGTAGTGTCCCATTTCCTCAATCTCACAAGTGGCGTCGTCGGCAAGATACCATAGTAATATATAGTAATCAGAACCAAGATGGACTAAAAAATCATACATCCCCCCTAAATGTTTACACACCATGTTTTGGTTATGATTACTACAATAGCCCACCCCGAAATCGTGCTACTAGCTAAACGAAAGGCCGTCCACGCCTTGGTCTTGGAAATTGCGGAAAAGCCCGCTCATTTGTATCCAAACCGTGCCGGCCGGGAGAGTGACGAGCCGACATCGCTGGTCCCACGCCCTGTTGAACACCGCGTCTTCCGCCGTGAGCCTTGGCGTCACCCCGAGAAAGAAGGCCGCGGTTTCTTCCTGAAAGTTTGGTGGGTGGCAATTAGTGGGTGGCAATTAGTGGGTGGAAAATAGTGGGTAAACAATAGTGGGTGGCAATTAGTGGGTGGAAACTAGTGGGTGGCAATTAGTGGGTGGAAACTAGTGGGTGGCAATTGGTGGGTGGCAATTAGTGGGTGGTAATTAGTGGGTGACGGTTAGTGGGTGGCAATTAGTTTTGACACAAGAGGGGCACGATATGAGGCAGGGTGTGTCTTAAACTCTGCTCGCCGCAAATTTGTTATGAATTCCATTTCTAAAATATCTGTCACTACTCGTACTTGTAGCGTTTCGCTTGCAGTTTTTGTCGCAAATTGAATAATCGAGCCGACAAAAAATTCACTTTGATAACTCCCAATTTCTCCACTGCTTTCTTACTGATGTAGTACGAGCTACTTTGTAGCAGATGACCCTGTGTTATCCAGCAGCGACTCTATGATACCGAATACTGCTATAATAGGTGTCATCTCTAACATGCTTTTGTATCATTGATATTACGGGGGACCATAGTAAATAGGACCAAATATTGTTAGTGAAAATAGGTAAATATATAGGTTTTTGGGTGTACCGTAGGTCCTATTTACTAGTATTTACTATGGTACACCGTAATAATAGCATTTTTCTGGTACAGTACATGTTGCAGTTTGGTTGCAAATTGAATATTCGAGCCGGCCAAACACGTGTTTCTAGCTCCCGATTTCTCAAACAAACTGCTGTCGCTTACGACGCCAACTAACCTGCATGGTGCCGTTGGGCCTCCAGCACGGCACGGACACCTCAGAAAAGAATTTATTATGTATGGTACACCGTAATAGCATTTTTCTGGTACAGTACATGTTGCAGTTTGGTTGCAAATTGAATATTCGAGCCGGCCAAACACGTGTTTCTAGCTCCCGATTTCTCAACAAACTGCTGTCGCTTACGACGCCAACTAACCTGCATGGTGCCGGTGGGCCTCCAGCACGGCACGGACACCTCAGAAAAGCCCGGGGTGGACGGCAGGTGGCGGAACCCGTATCCTCGCAGCACGTTGCGCCCGTGCGCATCCAACTGCCACACTTGCAGCATCAAGCGAGGCCAGCCCTGGACGGAGTTCGATGAGGCGAAGGGATGTCGTTGGCGGTTACGGGGTCATTATCATCAGTGTTATTGTTGTTGTTGTTGTTGTTGTCGTTGTTGCTGCTGTTGCTGTTGTTGTTGTTGTTATTATTATTGTTATTGTTGTTATTTTCCTTGCCATATTGTAGGCAGGATGAAAGAGCTTCAACATTGATCACTCATAAGCACTCACTCCGAAAGAAGGAAACCACTGAAGAAACAAAAAACGAGCTCTCTGCACACAGCAGTCTACCTACTCCCTTCGGTATCATACCTACTTCCGTGTTCATACTCCATTTGTGTCCTTACGTATTCCTTCCTTCTCATCACGTAGTCGTACTCTTATTTTCTATTCTTATTGTTATTAATATTTTTCAAACGTCCCACTCAGCTGTGCGGCCGATAAAACTTATGCAAAAGTCATTGTTGCAAGCTTGGTGTGTGATATGTATGTGCTTCGACCACGCGCGTGCCACGGGTTGTGTAGGTTTCCATGCACCTGAGCGGGCGTTCTTCTTCACCCTGCTTGCCCGTTCTCCGGACCCCCCCCCCCCCCCTCCCCTCCGGCGTGTTACTGCTCCAACCTCGATATATGACAGTACCGAGCAAACGGCTACGTGCACCACGTGCAGATAATCGATCCAATCAGATCGCGCATTTGTTTTTCAAGGAACGTGTGTGTGTAGCTTGTGTAGACCGTCTTCGTCTGACCACCGACAAAAAAAAAACACGGTGCTCTCCCCTGTTCCTCCTCTCCTCCTTCCCCTTCTCATTGGCTGCGAGTTGCTTGGATTTCATTGGTACCATTTGGTCCATAAATGTAATAAACAGTTGTAGTAGTGAATACAATCTACAAAATGTACTTTATACATTTTGGGATATAGTGATAGTTGTTACAGGTATCGGACAGTAGTAGTACTGCATTATCTAGATAACTCAGGGCAGATGATCTGTATGATCAGTATGATCTGTATGATCTGTATGATGTGTATTATCGGTATGATCTAGCCCATGTTGTCAGGTGGGAGCCGCAATCTGCATGATCTAGCACATGTTTCCTTAGTAAGATCTGTACTAAATATGCGCAACCTATCATAACAGCAGGTTATACTCTAGATGATCTATCTGTAGATGATCTATCTGCCCGACGTGTGAAGTATGAATAGCTGACATACGGTAGTTTTTAATCAATAAGAAACACGTGTCGAGCCATAAACGCGTCACCAATCGAATACAAAGGCGCAACAACTCCGTAAAATTACCCCACGCAACGAACCAAAATTACCTGCGAGTACCTCACCAATTAACAACTACCAGGTAGTCGGCAGCTTAGAGTCAACCAACTCATAGCCCTAGATACTAATCATGGAACCTACCTAACCAACTAATAGACTAGGCGGCGGCTTATTGTCCGCCAACCCACAGCGTTACATAGTATAGTGTCATTGTATTTGTGAGTGAAGCCCCCCGTGTTGAAAAGGCAACCCAATATTTGTGGAACTCCTTCGTAAATATATTTCTAGGCTTTGGCCCAATAAGCGAATGAAATCGGGATTTTCTGCGAGTTATGCAAAATTCGCATATTTTACACCCCAAAATGCCCGTATTTTTTGTGCGAATTCACCTCAAACTCACGTTCGTAGGCACTCCAAAACCTACATAATGAATAAAGCACACGCGAAAAAAACACGAAAAACAAAACCAGTGTCATTTTAAGCGAACACATTTTTTTCGGAATTATTGGGTCAGAGCCAAGCAGTAGTATGTACTCGTATCATACGAAGTATGTATATACCTGTATGCTTTTGGTGGTGTAGTGGAGGTCGATCGGATGGTTCCAGGGCGCGAAGGACTCCCCGTAGTCCGCGTGTATGACGTGCGTCTGGCCCTCTTCCAGGCCCGCCAGGCAGGTCCAGTGCCGACCGCCCTCCACTCGAAACCGACAGGAAATGCCCGACCCGAAGCCCTCCGCCCCTGAGAGCTCCCCAATGAAGTGCACCTTGTCGTGGTGGTGGTGGTGGTGGTGGTGGAGGTGGGCAAAAGCAAAGTTGGTAAAACAATTAAGCTTGCACTTTTCTTAACCCTTTTACTACTGGGAATAGTATACCACACTAAATCCAAGTAGTTTGTCCCCAAAAACGTGGGTGGGCTCCGTATATAAGAACTGCAACCGTTTCGTTGGGACGTACCTATATGTACTGAATTATATATGCTACTCGGAATTAGTGTGGGGCGCTTTTTTTTTCGGTAGTGCGATGAGGGTTGAGGCGTGGTGGTGGTGGTGGTGGTGGTGGTGGTGGTGCGCAATGGAAATTTTGTCGAAGTTTTTCGTTTGTGTCACCCGACCTTAAGAACTGCAATCATTTTATTTTGGGGGGGGGAATGGGGGGTTAGGGCCCATATTAACGAGTATAAAATAAATTCAATTTGGAAAAATAAAAATGCAATTCGCTTTTCATTGTTCAACACACGCACCAGCACCAAAGATTAGGATCTTGGAGTATAATCTTGGGTGGTGGTGCGGGTTCTGACCAATGAAAAGCGGATTTGATTTTTTTTTTCCAAATGATTTTTTTTTCTTCGTTAAAACGGGCCCTTACATACTTTCTAGTTGGAAAACGATGGAGTACTGTACCTTTTTTTGGCTGAAACCTTTCAGAATGACGGGGGACTCCTTGACCCAATCGTCGTGACTCAGATCCGGGGTCACATAACAGCCCCCCCCCCCCCGCCCCCCCCCGGATGCGTAAAATAGGAGCAGCGGGAGAAATAGAACCAGACAATAGCAAGACGAAACGTTGTGTCAGTGGCAGGAGGTACAGTAGTAGGTGTAGTGTTTCTGTAGTAGTATCACGGGGGAGCATAGTAAATGGGACCTACGGGCGGTCGCCCCGGTAGAGTAGTGGTCAGCTTCAAAGGACTACTACTATCATTGGTACCCAATCACCACCGTGTCGAATCCCACCGTGGTGAGATTTTTCTTTATTTGAAAAAATAAAAAGGAACCAATTGCTGAGAGCGCCTTCGTGGGTGGGTAGGCGGAATCCGACGCAAGTCGACGAGGGAAGAAAGTGCTGAAACTTCTCGCGATAAAAATGCAAGGCAAGAACCGTAGTGGGGGGGGAGGGAGAAGAGCCTACTTTGTGACCCCGGATCTGAGTTACGTACAGGAAGGAGAGAGAAAGGGAGGGCGAAGATAATAAATGGGATAGACAAAAAAAAAAATTCGATAATCTATATTATACGAAATAGAATAATAATATAATAATAAAATAATAATATTAGTAAATAACATCATAGATACAGAAAAAAAATAATGAATAATAAACATATATGAATAATAAATAGATGACTTGCCTCTGTATTGCCATCTGCCGTTGCTTCTGCCGGGCCCTTTTTCCGCCGCCAGTTCTTTTTCCGCCCCTTGCCGCGCGCATTGCCATCATCACCGCTGTCACCTTGGCTCTCCACATCGTCATCGTTCCCCGCCTCGCTCACCACCGGAGAGAGAACGCTACCGTTGCTAACACAGAAAAGGGGGGAGGGGAGAGGGGGGTGTACTTCATTTTTTTGCAATTTTTTGGAGGGGGGGGTGTACTCATGTCGTGCATGGCCGTAGTCGTATGACCATAAACCCTCGCATCCCTAAATACAATGCCGGGATGTATGGGGGGTGGAGGCGAGGGGGTGTACTCATGTCGTGCATGGGCGTAGTCGTATATATTACCATACATCCTCGCATCCCTAGATACAATGCCGGGACGGAGCAAGTTGGGTTTTCACCGACCAGGTAGACATTGCTTGTTGCATCACGCGCAAGAAGCGCCGTGAGGTGTTCGGCGAGTCGCATGAGGGGTGAACTACTGTACATACTGATAAGAGCCGCTTGTTAGGCGGACTTTCTTGCATAAGAATGACAGCGCCGAGTTTATCGATGGGGGGGGGGGGGAGGGCATTAATTGGAGTGTCATAACCCCCAAAGCTTTTCCAGGTTGCTGGAAAAAAACACAGGAGGGAAGCACACCAAATGAACTGCTAGCGCGTGAACGTTGCTCGAGTACCTATGCTTGTGTATATATGCATCCGAATTGTGTCATATATAGCCAAAATGCGTAGCGAGGTGATCTATTTCCTTTCCCCGTGGGTTTGATCCGATTCCACTATGCCAGGTACGGATTACGTACAAGTACCAGGCACCAGCAGACAGGCGACCGACTTTTTCGTGAAGCGTGGCATTTCTTTAGAGATCGAGCTGCCGTGCTTTTACCGGGGGGGGTCCATATTTACATTTGGGGAAGATTCACATCGAGCGACAGCATCATTGCGGGCCTGGACGCCGTGAGACATCGAACAATGCAGCAAACCCCACAATATGTCGACGACCTCCGTGAGCGTTAAAGCTAATGGTGGCGTGTTACATTGCTCAACGTCTCCACAGGGTCTTTTTACGCCCCACATCGTGCAAGGAGGGCGTTCCGGCTATCTGTCAGGGGGAATCGAATTCCAAAAGTATGCTTGTGTTAGAGACACGCCACAACTCCTAGAGCTACGAAGCTGCTTGCTAAAACCGGTGGTCGTGTATATTTAACCCCGAAGATAGATGTCATCGTTGCGTGAGGTCAGATGCATGGACGTAGATGGTGCTTCGACTTTTGGTTGGTGCGGTGATGGCTGCCGATGCTGTACCATGTTTCATGTATAGACTTGTCGCAATTCCTTGCATGCAGTGTTTGGTTAACATAGCGCGTTCGTCAGCGCTAAGCGTCAGGACATCGCGATCATCACATGGACGTTTTCGCAGGAAGAACGGAGAATACCTTAGATCCTTGAGCGGGAAGTACAACCCGCTACCGTACACCATCACGACTGCCGTAGAGCTACGATTGCGAGAGCATTGAGAACACCAGAGCAGGGGCCTCCGCCACAATGCACCATCATTATGACGGCCATGTAGATATATAATTGCGGGAGCATCGGCAGTATAAAAGAAACGAGTGCCAGGCACATATGTGAGACACGCATTGTCCCTGCACGTCTATATACGTTCTCGCAATATTGCTAAAAACAAGCGCACCCTCTCGGCTACGCGTCGCAGTTCGAGCTGGTTTATTCGGCGCTCCGAGAGTTTATGCGTGCGTGTGATCGACTCTTGTCCCTGCAACCAATATATCTCTGCTGTACGAGTGAGACTGCTGTGCGCGACGTGGTCATTCCGCACACACACGTGCGCGGGACACTATCGAGCCGAAGTTGTTCATTTGATAACCGTTTCAAATTTTCACCACTGAACTACATCCTCCTTTTAGGGACGGACTTACTTGAAATTAGAGTTGGAACACTTTTGCAGTGTTAAAACGGGGTTCGAAAAAGGCGCAATCCCCCCGTTATAAAAAAGTGGTAAGAGCGGATTGAATACTTTTTGTGAATGGACTTTGAGGGAGAAGTGTGGATTAATTCTATTTTTTCGCCAAAGGAGGAACACGATAATCGATGTTCTCAAGGCGACAACAAAAAACCACAACGCCCGTGCACCTTTCGTTATCCGAATCCTCTTGATTTCGAGACAACCCCCCCCTGCTTGCTCGGTTTGCGTTGCTGGCGTTTCCTCCGGCCTCACGCGCACCATCTACGCCCGCCGCGGTGTCCGGCGCGGTCTCCTTTCCCCCCCCCCCGCTATCCTCCGGTCCATTCTCGGTGTTTGCGGGTCGTCCGCCGCCCAGGCGACGCCTGTCGTCGGCTGACATGCGCCGAAAAGTCGGGCTTTTGTTCATGAGGCCTTGGCCGGCCTTCTTCATGCGGCTTCGCATGCCCTTGAAGCCACCCTCCGCCGCATCTTCGAGGTCGTCATCCCCTCTTCCTCCCACGGGCTCGCTGCTTTCCCCTCTTGGTAACCCTATCCCAACGTCCGCACCCGCGCCCGCACTCTCCTCGTGTTTTGCTGTATCATCGTAGCTCCCGGGTTTGCTGCTCGCAGCTGCGTCGGGAATGAGTGGGTCTTGCTCCGCCTTGTGCTCGTCGCTGTCGTGACGCACCCCCTCCTTACTCTCGTTTCTGAGATCCACGGCAACCCCCTTTTCCTCCTCACCTCCACGAGCTGAAGCACCGCGAGGGTCGATTCCTTTCCTCTCGGCAACGGCGGTGCGATTTCTCCCCTCGCGTCCTCTGCGCGAGCTGTCCGAGTATCCGGCGGCGCTGGAACGATCATCACCGTCTTCCTTATTGCTCGCCCGGCCGGAATCGCTCCTCATTGCAAGCGACGTATTTGCCCCTTCTCTGGCTCCTCCGCGACTGCCGGATGACATGCGCGATGCGTCCTCCTGCAGCGTCTCGGTAGATGCTCCGGCTGCACGCTCGGTCTTTTCCACGGCAGCAAAGCAAACAAAATTGTCACACAAGGAGGTGGCGCTGGGGGTTTACGCAGCAGAAAATTACAGGTCTACACACGAGGTTTTCGTTGGGCGGCCAGATAAGATAAACGAGTGTCTGTAGTACTACTACACGACCGACGGCAACTCTGTGCATACGCAGTGCAAGCTTTCACACCTCAGACAGATCATGATCTACGTAGGTCATCTATCCATACATGGTTCCTCGCCTGCCGTTGTGTGAGACGCTACCTGTGCAGGATCTGCATAGATATGTAGCACAATCGAACCCAAGGAAAATGTATGTACTACAGTAAAAAGATCATGCAGACTATTACGGCCCCCACCGGGCAACATGAGCTGTAGCTAGGCCGTAAATACCAGGAATCTATATTATCTGCCCTGAAATACCTAGATCGTCAAGTTGAAATCGACGATCTGTGCGAGGCGTGCAAGCTTGACCGGGGACAGCATGTCAACGTTCAACCTGCTGGGGACGACCGAACTCGTTGCTCCCTGAGGAGGGAGAATGATAAATTACAAGATGACACAATTTCTCAGGCGCTACGTATTATTGTACCAGGTAAAAGTATGACACGCAAGGAGATTTTGGGACACCGTACCCCACCTCTTCTCGCTTCTGTTGCTCGATACGGGCTCGTCTCGCCTCCAGCGGGGAGAGCTTCTTCAGCGGCCTTTCCTGGGGAGGCAAGCCGCGAGCGCTGAGAGGAGGCCCAGGTCCGGTCGCGTCCTTGTCAAGGCCGTCTTCCTCTGCAGCTCGCTCACGACTCGTCTCTTCCTCGCTTCTCCCGTCCGCAAAACCACCTCCACGAAACCCTGACCCTGTCTCCCCACCAGGGGTGACATCGGAACCTTCTTCACCCACCACCGCCGTGCTTGACCTGGATGCCACCGGCACAGCCGCCGCGTGCTCGTTCCCGCCGTGGCTACTGTCGTCATGGCGGTGCTCTCTATCGCGTCTCCGTCTCCGTCTCCGTCTACGCGTTTCTCGGTCTTCCTGAAGCGCGTCGTCTCGTTTGTTGGATGCAACATCGGAGCTCGGATCGTCTCGGCCGCCCCCCTGGACAAGGGAGCCCGCGGAGGTGAGTGGTGCGAGCGTCCGCCCCACTCGCGGCACCCCCGCCGTAGCGCTCGTTGTCGTCGCCGCAATGGGCCCCGGAGCTTCTCCGAGTTCGACACTGGACGTGAGCTCGGATCCTGCGGCGTCTCCTGTCCTACCTGTACTTCGCTGTCGCACTGCTGCTGCGCTTGCCTTGCGCAGGTCTTTGAGCGACTGCATTAGGTTGTTGGTGATCCAGAATCTCCCGGTAAGGCACCAACACTAGAGCTTATGCAGTGGAGTAGGCTAGCCCCAGAGCGAAGAAGGATACGCGATGAAAAAGGTGGTGGGGTGGCAGGAGATGGATACGATCTAAGATGCGGTGAGAAAAAACGGAGCAATATGCCTCCGAAAGCTATGTACAAACCCCCGATTTCCATTTTTGGTTTGATTTGCAACGACAGCAGTAATCTCTGCTGTGCACTTTGCTCTGCACTCACTGCCACGGACCACGGACACATGGTGCGCTTCGGACAGGTAGTGGTGGGTCCACCAGGCTCCGGCAAGACAACGTACTGCTTCGGGATGTTCCAGTACCTTGAGGCGATCGGCCGAGACGCAGCTGTTATCAACCTCGACCCGGCCAACCACGGCGGGGGCCTGCCCTACACTCCCGCTGTTGACATCGAGGAGCTCGTCTCTCTAGAGGTGTGACCGGGAGCGATGTCATCTGGCGAGCGAGAGGTCGCAGAGGGTGTCTCTCCTCCATTGGCTAGTATGCTGCTGTGTGTCTTCTCTGCTTGATGGTTGCACTGCCCACGAGGGTTGGGTGCGAACCGATAGAGCCTACCTGTGTCGGAAAGTCTCGTCGAATGGAATGTCTTGCTGTCCGTCTTCCTGACAAGGGCAGGGGTTTGGTTTTAAATCTGGGTTGTGCTCTGCTCTCTGCCCTTTGCGCTCTCCTCCCTGTGCAACTTGCATCTCTGGCTGCATCTTTGCTTTGTTCCTCACAGAGTGTCATGGAAGAGTTCGACCTGGGCCCCAACGGAGCCATGGTTTACTGCCTCGAGTACCTGGAGAAGAACGTGGACTGGTTGATGGAAAGGCTGGAAGGGCTGAACAAAAAGTATCTCATCTTCGACTTCCCCGGACAGGTGTGATGTGCAGCAGCTGTGCTGTGTCCGCTTTGCTAAGATAACACATTCGAGATACCAGGTACCAGGTACCAGGGTAGACAGCAAGCAACAATACTATTAATGGTAGTTCCAACACCAGTTCCCAGCAGTACCAGCAGTACCTGCAGAGGAAGCGCACAACACTTCACGCCTTGGCTCACCTTCGACAAATTGGTTGATACTGCTGTATAGAGTCACACACTATTAATATATACGCATCATACGTATACACCACAGCAGTACGTACGTACGTACGTACGTATATAGCTCCTTACTGAAGTACGAGTTGCAATCAAGAAATATCTTCTTTACGAGATATTTCCAAGGCGATCGGCGTTAGGCAAGGCTTGTTGCTTCCTCAAAAATAAAAGTAGTGTATACTTGCAGGCGCCTGAGGAAAATATCGTGCAGGCGAGCTGCGCTTGGCACCCTGACCGGTGGGGTGGGTGCCTGGGATCACGGGTGCCTGGTGGGCCTCCGGCGGCTCCTGCCGAGGGCTGAGTATATTTCTGCACCTTGTGGGTGGGAGCAGGACGCTAAATGGGAAGGGCCCACTGCGGGGCCAAAGTACCAACTGGGAGCAGGGCTTGCACGATATTTTCATCAGGCGGCTGTTGGAGTTTCAAGTACATTCTTGAACTCGGACAGATCGTCTAAATAATTCCCACAACAGTTCATGATCTAGATCGTTCAGGGAAGATAGATTCCTGATCTGTATGATCTGTATGATCTATGATACCTCATGGTGCCGAGTGGGAGCCGTATAGCCTGCATGATTTACCTGTAGGACTTGTTGCCTTGCGTTAGATCTGTACTACACAGATCTTGCAGAACATCTCATAACGCCAGGTTAGGATCTAGATGATCTACTGTAGATGATATATCTGTAGATGATGTATCTGTAGATGATCTGCCCTCGAAGCGCAACCCCAACCGTTCTCAGAGAACGATTTATTAATATTAATATTAGTTGCTACTTTTGGTCTATTTTGGGTAGTGGGCAGGATGGGATACATATATAGCAGCGACCAGACCCGTTGCATGGCAGTGCCACATTGAACTCACAGCCAAGTGTCCTCGAGGGTCCGACTTGTTTTCGTTGCTGTGCGGGTGTACAGTACAGGACACCTAATAAAAAACAGGAAAGCTGGCCCAGCCAGCCTGGATTTTTTTATTATTGAGAGAGGGTGCTTACCACACAAATTCCAAGATAACCACTCTCGAATTTATTATTTTCCTCTAAATAGCAGCCTGGCTTTCTTATTAGCCTGTTTCTTATTAGGTGTCGTGCACTGTAGTGGTTTTGAGTGTACCAACCTGCGGCTTGACACATACCGGTACCTGGTACAGCGGTACACCCGAAGGCGCTGTCAAACGCTCTCGCGCTTACGTACGCTGTTCGTTTGTTAAGGGTAAACCACTGAGCTACACAGACAGCGCTGACTGGGTATATAGCTCAGTGGTTTTGACTGAGTAGCTCAGTGGTTTTGACTGAGTAGCTCAGTGGTTTATCCTTTATAAACGAACGTTCGTCGCCTGAAAAAATACACTCGCAGCGTGTATCGTACCAATTTATGTGCTACAGTTGAAGTTATCAGGTGAGGCTACTGCCGTATATAGCTTCGCAAACGTGTAGACGCATTCCAGCCAGACTCGAATTCTACGTGCCACCCTCGGCTGTTAGTGGCTTGGGGTAGCCGCCAGTTACTCGCCGTGTTTTCTGTTATCTTGTTGTGACAGTTGACACTGCTGCTGCTGCTGCTGCTGCTGCTGCTGCTGCTGCTACCGCTGCTGTTACTGCTACTGCTGCTGTTACTGCTGGTGCTGCAAACGACACGGTTCAGGTGGAGCTGTTCACGCACTGTTCCTGTGTTCAGAACTTGGTGCAGCGGCTGCAGAAGGAAGACGTGCGGCTTACGGCGGTCCACCTGGTCGACGCCTACCACTGCGGGTGAGTCGACGGCCCGGCCCCATGATATTCACTCTCCTTCACCGTACCACATGTCAATATGTCCCTAAATTTAAGGTGGGTGTGTACATTAATATTCTATCAAAATGGCTACTATATTTAGGGACAGAGTGGTGGTAATATAGTTACAGCAGTAGTTAGTTTGCACTCAGCGCTGTATTTACTTTTCAGTACAGACTCGTGCTACACTCGGCGAACGCTCGATAAAATGAACCCTCAGCAGCCTGCAACATCTTCTGTGTCGTAGTTTTGTGACCACAGAGCTTCCATCTCTTTATTGATAGGATTAAGAGTCGGCACTGACACTGGAAGTGCTGGATGTCGACGGGTACGTAGCAAGAACGAACGGTTTCATGTTGAACGTGAAGAACACACACAGCTGGTACGGCTACCAGACGTCCTCTATCCGTACATTCGTGTGTGTGTTGTTCACATTAAGCGTTCTTTCTGCCCATCGACACCCAGCCCACCCAGTGTCCGTGCTGATTCTTCGTATATATAAGAGAGATACCAGCTCTTAGCCACCGTACGAAAACATGGTCTACCGAACGTCCCACAGCTCTGATACGGGTGCCTTCCTCGATACTACTGCAGGTGCGTAGTATTGCGCTCACGAGGCCCACTTTTTGCCTTATGGTTGCCACGGCCATATTTCCCGTTTCTGGTTTGTTGTCGTAATGTATACTGACACCAGGTGTGTGTTTACCTCGGGACACGTTTTGCAGCAACAACACCAACATACGCACGTATGATAGCGTTTCGCAGTCCGCGGCAAAACCTAGGCCTAGCCATCGTTGGCATTGTGGTGCATTCTCTATCCGACCCAAAGAAAGAAAAAACCACCCAAGTACGACGAAAACCACGACCGCTGTACAATTCCACTATTAATAGTATACCAGGTATATCATACCGGTATGATCTCGTGTAATAGATAGAGTCAATGCTCATGTGAACACGACGTGACATCACCAAAAACGGGGAAGATTAAGATTACGTTCCGCACACATACGATGTGCATATGTGTACGTATGTATGGATGACGTGACTTGTGATTCTTCTGGCTTGCTTCGCTCTCTTTTTCTGTCTGTCCACGTGCCTGGTATGTGGTACAATATGTACGTGCCTGGTGCATGACTGCAGAAATCCGTCGGTGTTCATCTCTGCCACTTTGCTGTCCCTCATGGTCATGCTGCGGCTGGAGCTGCCTCACATTAATGTGCTCTCCAAGGTGAGCTTCGTTGTCCTTGAGGTGCACGTATATATGTTCGTTTTCTCCACCAATTATTTGTTCCCACATAGACACGCTCCCTGAATGCTACAGCCTCAGATTGTGTCCCCCTCGTACGGGATATACACCCTGCATGAGGACATGTAAAACCCGTAAGTACGCGCGATCGAAGTATCCCACTCAGCTAGCAAAGATGAGCTCCGACGAAATCCTCGAGCTCACAGCTGTTGTTTTTTTTAATTTTTAAAATATAGAACCCGTATATAGTACGCGCGATCGAATTTTCACACACAGCTTGCAAAGATGAGTTTCGACGAAAACCTCGATCTCACAGCTGCTGTTTTGAATTTTGATAATTACCTGGTATGTTACTTATGCAAGTTTTTTGGATGTTTGTCTGAAATGAGGTATAATACCAGGTACCACAGGTACCATTTTTTTTTTAATTGTCGGTCGTCGCCGGCCATTGGGGGTATCACAGACACAAGACACATATCAGGCAAAGATGTCAGGAGACGGCAGTTTCACTCCTTGACTGACGGCAATTGTTCATTTTTCATCCTTGACTGACGATAAACTACTAGGTTTTAGTGTGGAACACTCCGGTCCACACCCTTGACCGATGCCCGTTTTCCCTTGACTGGCCGTCTCCTGACATCTTTGATATCAGGTGCATATCAGGTCTACTGCTGTATGTACTCAAAACAGCTGCAGTACCGGTATTAATGCGTTTGACTATATACGAACAATCGCTTATTGTGGCAACTCGACTGTTTAATACTTCTTGTGTCATGGGGGTGAGAAAATGTGATAACCAATCAGCGCTACTTCTCGTTACCCCAGGTATGTATATACGACAACAACAGCAGTCTACCAGTAGTCAGTATCCTTAACGAGATACACGACGTGCAAGTTTATGTTCTTGGTATGATATGATATGTACCACGGGCATACCTATAAAAAAGTAAAGCAACAGCTGTGATGAGATCGAGGATTTCGTCGAAACTCATCGTATCATACCAGGTAGAGCTCGCGTAAATCTGCCCGCGCGGGCGAACTTCCTTAGGTGTGCCCGCATTGAAAATAGAGCCTTTCCAAGCACGACAACCAGGTGGCACACCAACCAGGCATGCCTCTCGTTAGGGTTAGGGTTAGAGGTCCGGGTCGGGGTGGTGGCCGCCGTTAGTCAAAGCCAAGAATATGCTCACCGTCCGGAATGAATACCTTAGGGTTTCGTGACAAAACGCTACCTCACTCAGTAGAAACAGCATCATTTTATGCGGGCGCGTCTGAGAAGTTCGCCTGCGCGGGCAGATTTACGGCTACTGGTCTCGGTAGGTACATGAAGGCAACAATGGTGCATGAAAAAGCCTATCACATTCAGAACTGAAAAAACATCCCGCACTAATTCCAAGTAGTTTGTCCCATAATATGTGGGACCAGTTCTTAAGGGGTTAAACGATGGCAATGCTGGTGTTGACACTCGCGTTAATACTATTATAACATCATGCTGCACTGCTGTAATACATAGAGCATGTACAATGAATCGTAATGGACTTGTTTTCAAGGAGGACCGCGGGGGTGGAGCCGGAGTTGTTTTCCCTTGAAACGCATTTGTGGTATAAGTGCTACTGCTGTGATCACAGAGCTTGTGTTACACGTATCATATATCGGGATGTACATCCTACATGAGGACATATAAAATCCGTAAGTACGCGCGATCGAAGTATTACACTCAGCTACCAAAGATGAGCTTCGACGAAATCCTCGAGCTCACAGCTGTTTTTTTATTTTAATTTTTTCAATATACCTGGTATCTCTCTACTGCTGTAGGATGAAGAATCGGCACGGACACTGGGTGTGTGCATAGAACACACTTGAGTATAATATGCATACGAACCAGGTATATACGAGTTATACAACACGATTTGCGACCAAAAAAAAAATACTCGCAAGAGAAAAAAAAATGAACCCAGGGAGATTCGAACTCCCAATCTTCAGGACTGGAATCTGACGCGTTGCCATTGCGCCATGGGTCCGTATCGTAATAACGATGAATTTCGACGAATATGTTTGGTATCTATAGCAAGAATAGTAAATGTTGTGTGACTGCTGCGTGAACTTTGTATTACAGCAGTATCAATAGTAGTACTGACTGACTGCTGTTTATACATGTACCTGGTACTACTGCTCCGTAGTACCTCATGGAAGTGGTTGGTATTCTGATTTTGGAAATCATGAGATATCGCGAACAGCGCCCACCCAAACTTGCGATTTTTTTTTTTGTGGTATTTATTATTGTAGTATTAGTATTAATAGTGTCACACGCAGCTGGCAAAGACGAGTTTCACTGAAATTTTCGTTTGTTTTCCCCCCCTAATACAACGAAAGCAGACCGTTTCGTCCATTTGTTGATTGTTTCGATGGTACCTCAGAGCTTGCACAGATTCTCCCAGAGTATACTTCATACTCCGAGTATACTCGGGGTTTCGAGTACATTTCGTACTCCGAGTACTGAGAGTATCGAAGTACTGGCGGCCCAAATACTGCGAGTTCTGTGTGAGCAGTACAGAACCCCGTGTACAAGCAGTACCCGCAGTACAAACATCCGAAATACTTGGAGGACTCAGAGTATCAAGAGTACTCAACTTGTACATACTGCGAGTACACCCCCGTCTGTCGCCGCCCGGCATGGCACCGCTCGGCATGAGGGCTGACAACCCCCCCCCGCCCTCTTAGCAGGATGCAGCTCACCCTTCATGCGACTCGCCCAATACCTCACGGCGCTTCGCGCTTGGTGCTAGCAATGTCTGCCTGGTCGGTGAAAACCCGACATGCTCCGTCCCGGCATTGTAGGGATGCGAGGGTCTATGTTCATACGACTACGGCCATGCATGAAAATGAAGTACACCCCCCCCTTAGAAATGTCTGTCTGGTCGGTGAAAACTCGACATGCCCCGTCGCGGCATTGTAGGGATGTGAGGGTCTATGGTCATACGACTACGGTCATGCATGAATATGAAGTACACCCCCCCCGGAAGTCGCTCCGACTCCCACTCGTGGGGCCATCCGTGAATGCTTTCTGCAATAAAAATTCGAATGGAATTATCGAAACGGTGCACAGATGGTCAAAGTATACGACGTACGCATATTGAGAGTATTTGAGTACTCCCGAGTACTCGCAGTACTCGCAGTACCAACGGACGAAATATTGCCGGTATTCGGCGGTACCCGCAGTACAGAACCCTGGATTACTTGGAGACAGAACCCTGGATTACTTGGAGTACAACAGTATTCCACGGTATTGAACCCCGAAATACTGCGAGTATGGCAGTATCCGCAATACTGAATCTCGATATACTGCGAGTACTCGCAGTATCCCGCAGTACCTAAACCCCAAATACGGCTAGTACACGAAGTACCTGAAGTATAACCTCTCGGAAATATTTCACTTTACTCCCAGATACTGGGAACATCTGTGAAAGCGTGCATTTATTTATAGCAGGTGTTTTAAGTATCAAGGCATAAAACAGATAGAGCTCAGCTTGCAAGCTGCAACTTCGATCGCGCGTATTCTACGTTGTACTGGTATTAATTTTGAATTGATTTGGCGTTGTTTTTGTGTGTGCTGCACTCGCTCCCTCCGATGTACATATATATGTATAATACCATATCATACCATATACCTGGTAATACGATATGGTATGATACCATACGAAGTATCATACTATTTGATATGATTTGATATGATACGATATCATATTATATGATATCATATCATATCGCACTGGCACAGAAGTCCCTGTACGTGTCCATAGTCCGTAAGGCTCCATGTTGTCCGACTCCATGTTGCGTTTTCTTCTGCAGATTGTACGAGTAGAAACAGCTACTACTGCTGTACCATGTGATATATATATACGCGTACGAAGTATTAACATTAACACTACAGCAGTAATACAGCAGTACTACTACTGACTGTAGGCAGTATTGTACAAGTAGTCTATTTGCGTATACTTCGTATACGGCTAAAACTTGCTTGTGTGCTGCAATGACTACCTACTATCTATTGCTGTTGTTGCAACACGGTACCGACCCTTTCACAAGAAACCACAAATCGAGCTCAGGCTTAATTTCTTATTCTGGGCGCGCGCGAAAGCACACATTTTTTTATCTTACGCCTTCTTATTTTGGTTTCCGACAAAGACGTTTCGCCTACGTACGCTATTATGGGGAACCTATAGTAAATAAGACCGACGGTACCCACAAAAAACAATATATTTCCCTATTTCCCCAAGATTTCCCTATTATTATTTTTTGTCCATCCCATTTATCAGCTTCGCCCTTCCTTTCTCTCTCCTTCTTGGTCGTAACTCAGATCCGGGGTCACAAAGTAGGCTCTTCTCCCTCCTCCCGCACTACGGTTCTTGCCTTGCATTTTTATCGCGAGAAGGTTTCAGCACTTTCTTCCCTCGTCGACTCGCGTCGGATTCCGCCTACCCACGCCACGAAGGCGCTCTCAGCAATTGGTTCCTTTTTGTGTTTTCATATGTTTACTATATATTAACAACAGTATTTGGTCCTATTTACTATGGTCCCCCGTAATATAGTATATCTGGTATAATAGCGCACAATGAATGGCGCCTTGGGCTCAGGCCAGCCACAGGAAGGGGTTAACTTTCTTCAAGCTTAGGCAATGACTATACAGGCTATTAATAAGAGCTTTCTTGATTTTTTCAAATTTCCAGGCTGACTTTCTTGTGGGTTATTTTATTATGAGCGGACCGGTATCATACTGTAGATTGACGATTACCGGATGCTGTATCGTACGATAACGTATCATATGTGTGCCTTCCTCCCGTCTTCCGACCCCCCCCCCCCAAATCGGCCAGTGGCTCACCCCTCCAGCAACCCCGTTGTTAAGCAACAGGATGTACCATATGTACAGCAGCCGACATAATATATCATGCCGTTTCAGTCGAGATAATAAATTACGACGCATGCGTTTAACACACGAGCTACATCATGTGATATCATGTGGTACTTCATACTGTTGTTCAGAAACACCGGTACGTGGTGGGCTACAACAGCCTACATTTGCCGTGATACCAGGTATGGTTTCAGTAGCGACTGCAGCAGTACAGCAGCCTATCTAGTGCATGCCGAGTACCAAGGAGTACTACTGAACAAGCAGAAAACATCTCACACAGTCAGCGTTATGCGATCGAGCGATCGCTCGAAAGTGTTACATACGAGCACTGCGGTGCAAGTAGGTACGAGTAATGCGGCACAATTACCAAGCCAGTATTAACTACATATTCAGTTAAAATCGACACGCGACACAATTGGAAGTGGAAGTGTGGTGACCTTAGCCCGTTCAGGAATGTACCCCCGCTTTCGGGACAAATTACTTGGAATTAGAGCCGTATAGACTATACGTGCATGTACAGCAGTGCAGTAGCAAAAGGATTCAGCGTTGTTTCTCTCCGTCCGCCGGATTACAAAAACCGAAAACACGAAACTTTTTTTTTTTTTTGTCACGATGTTGTTGACAAAATATGCGGCGCATTCTGCTGGCACCTTTTCTCCTACATACACCATGAACAGGTGGACCTGGTAGAGCAGATGGGGCCCCTCCCTTTCAACCTCGACTTCTTCACAGACTGCCAAGACATGCGCCAGCTCTTAGCCTACCTCGACGCGCCCCCGAACATGGGGGAGGAGGAGCCGGAGGAGGAAGACGAAGAAGAAGATCAACAGGGAGACCAGGGACCGCCCGATGGTCATGGCGACGACGAGCTGGGGGAAGAGGGAGGGGGAGAGGGAGGGGAGGGGCCTGACGGGCGAGGGTTGAGGGGAAACGGGGGCGAGGGTGGCCGGCGAAGAGGAAACGAGCGCTTCGCCAAGATGACGGAAGAGATCTGCGACGTCGTCGACAGTTACGGGCTGGTCAGCTTCTTGCCGCTCAATATTCAGGTGCTACTTGTTCGCTTTTTTCGCGTTAGGTTCCCCCGAAAAGTATACCAGGTATACTATTCACGAGGGGCTTTAGTATCGAGAGCCCGCGATGGACCCCAAAAAAATTATCTCCGTATGTTACACACCATATTTTGTTCTGTTTTCTATTACGGGAGACAATGGTAAATAGGGCCTTCGTTGAGCACAAAAACAACAGGTGTACTTTCCTATTTTTACTAACAATAGTTGGTCCTATTTACTATGGTCCGTAATAGACGGGGGGAATTATCGCTTTTTTTCGGTCGATTTTCCAGCTTCTTGAGCTACAGTACGCGACAGATGTTAAGAATCTCGTATTTTTGGCCAGACTGGAATTCTTATGTAAGACTGGGTGTGTTCCACACTATTTTCAGTACAAAGAGGTCGCATTCTTATCCCCCCCCCTAATCTCAGTCTCAAATTCTTAATTATTAGATTCTTAATATCTGTCGCGTACTGCCCCTTGTGGCCCGCTTTTGTGCCCCGCTTCTGTTTTTTTTCTTTCCCGCAGGACGCTGAAACGGTCGGCCGTGTCTTATCCCAGATCGACAAGTGCAACGGATACATCCTCGGGGCTCACGACACGGCCATCGGTGGCGCGGGTGCTGCCGGGGGCAGCGTCAGCAATCTCTTCCGCACCGCTTTTAGCGAGACCCACGAGCCGATGTTCGAGAAGGTCGGGAGCGTGCAGGAGCGGTACATGCCTGGAACGTACGGGGCAGTACCGCCAGATCTTCTTATAAACAGCGCCGCGGAGCCTGATAGGAGCGGTCTGCCCGCCGGGAGAGATAGTTCTGCAGAGAGGCGTTTGTAGTAGGGGGASGGGGGGGGGGGGGGGGMGGGGGGCGGAATTTTCATGCATGGCCGTAGTGGAAGCCGGCGCAGAGCGCACGCTGGTGACTTTTTAATATGATGATAATGGAGGTGTATGTGTCCCCGTGTTGTTCTTGCCGGGACGCTTTTTTGGCTAGAAGGCACACGTGAGTAAGTGTTTTTTCCAAGGTTCTTCACGGGTCATGACCTGGCCCGCGGATCGGGTCAGAAATTTTTTGAAATATCACGGCTCTTGTCGGGCCGGATCGGGTCGGGTCGGGTCGGGTCGGGTCGGGTCGGGTCGGGTCGGGTCGGGTCGGGTCGGGTCGGCTCAGGTCATCCTCACCCGACCCCGACCCGACCTGACCCGCGAGCTTTCACTTGACCCGTGAATATAGCCCTGGTTTTCCCCGCTGTCATCTCGGGCATCGTCTTCAGACTATAGGGCTGGAGCTGTTTTCCTCAGAAGATTCGTTTGGTGCGGGCGAGCGGGCCGTCTAATTATAGAGCGGAAGCTGGAGCTTGGTACGATATGGTTGACTGCTCGAAATGATGGCACCAGATTCGCAATGCTTGAAAACATTGGGCGTGACTCGGACTGTTCGGGTCTGCGGCTAGGATCGCCCATGCATGCGCCCACGCATTCGGGGGTTGATATCGATACCCTGATGATAGTGGCATTCACTTCTTTCTTGTCCGTCCGTATCGGAAATAATGAGACACAAGGCAGAACTGCCGATGATGCGCCTGCCTTTCAGATGCGTTTTTTGGAGCAAAAACAGGGCGCATCTATCTGAGAGATGAACGGTAATTACATCGCCTTTCCCCACAAAATGCAGGCACACCATCCATCCACCGTGGTTCCGGCCTTTCTTATGATTTTTACATTGATTGTTGCCAGTATTTAGTCTTTCATCGTGATGCGCTGTCACTTCGCGTAATATATACAGGATGTAATATATACAACATGTTACAGGTTACAGTAGTACCTCGTACCCCTGATACCTGGTATATGTAACAGCAGTAGCTGTAGTGGTGTTGTCTTGGTTTTTCCAGGCACCAACCCAATGAGACTATCTCGGTTGTTGTACATACCCGATCCAGACATGGAGCTATAAATAGATCTTGGTCAATGGTTTCAATGGTTTCACCTCGCACAGATCACGCGATTCCTTCTTAATGATCTAGATCCTTCAAGGCAGATCTATCTGTTTCCGATTTTGCATGATCTAGCTCATGTTGCCGGGTGGGACCAGAATGATCTACATCATTATGACATGTTTCCTGGGTTGGAGCTGTACTGTGCAGATCCTGCACAACCTCTCACAACGGCGGGTGGGGCACTACATGATCTAAATACAGATAGATAGATCATGATCTGTTCGAGGACCCTTCAACGGCGAGTTTGTGGCGCTTATCACGACGAACGACGGAAGCTTGCACAGAGCAATCTCACACACAACGGTACTGCTGTACGCACCAGATATCTATCATCGATATTGCTCTCTCCTATTTTTACCAGTTAAACTTTTTAGTCCAGCTCGAAGAAGCTTTGCTTACGCGTGGCGGCACTCTGAACAACCCCGCTCCATTGACCCCCCCCCATTGTGTGTCTACCTCATTCCATTCACCCCCCTCCCCCCCATCCCACAGCCTCGGGGGTACTCGCAGAAGGTATGAATGGCAAGACAAAATATATGCGGACGGAGGCTTATTCTCATACATAGTCTACATAGATAATACTACTGTACGCACATACAGACGCATACCAACAACCCTTAGGAGCAGGAGAGAGCAATATCGTACACGCGTTATAGGCCGCTGTGATACTGCTGTGTGCTACGCTGTCTTCCAACAAAGCGGACCAAGCAGCGGAGTGGAGCAGATATCGAGAAAATACACCATTCATCAGTTGGAATCTATTTTTGCAATAGAGAAGATCGGTGGCGGCGATGCGATACGTACAACCAAGCACGCGGTGTAAAGCGCAACAACACAGACACAGAATAACGTAGAGCACAAAACATTCAGCACAACAGGCAACAGGCAGCAGCACAGCAGCAGCAGCAGCAGCAGCAGCAGCAGCAGCAGAGCCGAGCAACGATGAATGAAGCAGTTTGTGTCAATTTTTTGGTTGGATTTTTTTTGGGTGTTGGTGAAAATATCTTGACCAATCACAATGCGACAGCTGAACAAACCACAGAGTTGGAAGGCGGTTGTGCACACAGGAACGTACCTCCAATGTCCCCGTATTCTGCTTCGGTCCACAACCGAGAGCTGGGCGTGGACTAATCTGGGCGTCGAAGTCTGCTCCAAAGGCAGGGTTCCGGATCGTGTTGTTGCGGTGAGTATCCGCAGAACGCAGCCCTTTGCGCTCTTCCCCCCCCCGATACTCTCCGCGCTGTTCTCGAGTTTTGGAACAGGGATATATGTGGAGTCGTCTCGTGGGCTATGCGAGGTGCGAGGGGTTGTCGGTCGCAAGGAGAGGAGCTCGCACCCCCTCCGCCATGGGAGCCGTTCAAGGATACCCCGTTGCGCCTTAGGCCTGTGAAGTGTTACGAGCGTGTGTTGCTCTGCGGAAGAAACAGTCCTGCGCTGCGTGTGCGCTCGTTTCTTTCCGCTAGTGCGTCGTCTGTGCCAACATCCTTCTTTCTTCCAGCGAACACGAGCAACCTGACCTGCCTTTTCCTGCCCTCTCCCTCCGTGTGTATCATGCCGTCCTCCACGTGAGGTTGTTCTTAGTAGCAGTCGATTGCCTCCTTCCGTCGTCGTTGCCAGTGAGTTGCATTCCTCCGGCCAGTAGGATTGTCCGAGAGAGAGAGAGATGGATAAAGAGAGAGAGAGAGCACCCCGCTCTGTGGGAACACGAACATACGCGATGTTTTCTGCTGTGTTTCATCACCTCGTTTGTGCGCGAGAGGAAAGCTTCTGCTTGTGGGGTTGTTCGGTTGTTTGGCGCTGCTGCTGCTGCTGCTGCTGTTTTTTTTTACAGCAAAGATGATAGAAGACAGCGGTTTGACCGATTTGACTGACCGTTCACGTATACTAAAACTAGTATATTGTGGAAAAAACAGGCCTTGACGCGTCAAGGTAAAACTTGACGCGTCCACAAAGACCAGTCTCCCAAGCGTCTGTGCTTCTCGCCGTGCAATTTTTGTATTTTTGCCACATTTTTGTACGTCTTGCGTGCGTGCCGGATTTTCTCGGTACTGCTGCACCGCTGCTGTACCGCTGTACCCTGCACACGGCATGCCTGGCATGGCTTGACCCCACGCACTCGCTCCTCATAGGTACGAGTAGACGAGTAGTCGAATTGGACGCGATTGCGTGCGCTCGGACCCCCCCCTCTTTCTGTCCGACCTCCGCCGAGTGTCTGCCGTGGCCCGTGCCGGTGGCCCTTGCCGCCACAACGCTGATACGTGCTCGGACATTCCGCCGCAACCCCACACAAGATAAGACTGGGAGAAGTTGCGGTCATCGTAACACAGCAGCAATACGTCGTAGCGTACATACGAGCGAGCATTTACATAGCCGCAGCAACTGCAGTGAGTGTTGCCTTCACATCACTCCGCTCTTTCTGCTCGTATGCCCAAATGTGAAAATGACAAAGCAGCTATTAATAGCTGCGCCTCTACAACAGCAGTATACAGCACTCGTACCCTTTACCCTGCTGATATTCGTACTCGTACAGCAGTCGAGTCTCACTCGTATATATGCTTACTCGACTTGTTATCATCTCATATTATTCCTCCCTCCTCCTCTCTGTTGCCTACTCACACGAGTTCGTACGCATAATTTGTTGCGTGTCACAAAATCAATCGTTTTGACAGATCGTACCTTATATCTGGTACATCATTATACGAGTATGTCCCAGGTATACGGGTATACCCTCGGGTAGTCACGAAATACTAAACAGGCTAAAAAAAACCCATCTCGATGGCAGACGCAGAAACGGCACAATGCTGTGCTTGGGGTCAGTTGGACAGACTTACTATTAATAGTACTACTGTAGTTGCCACCACGATACGTAAAAGGAAACCCACATCGCGCTTCATTTACGCGGAGGGATTTCCCAAACGTAGTCTTGCGTGCGTAGGCGTCTTTCTAGGAGTGAGAGGGGGAAGAAACTCCAAAATTAAAAACGCCTTGTTAAAAGTCAAAACCTTAACCTTGGCACCCTCCTCCGTGTCCACTTGTCCCTCTCTTTGGCCGGAGCAGCTGCCGTGCGGGGAAAATTCCAGCTCTCAGAGAGAGAGCGCCTTTCTTGTCGAGGAGGCTTGTGCACGGAAAGGGAAGGCAGCGGAGCGGGTGGGCGGAGTGAGGTGGAGAAAAGCCGCCCGAATCTAGAGGAAACCCTCGCGAAGAGCGAGTTAGAGCACAAGAGAGGCAACTTCGCTGGTGTTGGTTGCTTTGTGCCCGAGGAGCACAGGCAGCGAGTTGTAAACGTTCCATCGTACGGAGTAGCCAAACGGGAGTGTTATAAATTAGAACGTTAACCGCGTTAGGTTTTTGAGCACGATGCTGACGAAGTTCGAGTCTAAGAGCAACAGGGTGAAGGGACTCTCGTTCCACCCCATCCGACCATGGATCCTGACGTCTTTGCACAACGGCATCATCCAGCTCTGGGATTACCGCATGGGGACACTGCTAGACCGGTGAGCACGTGCAGGATATATATATATATATATATTTTATATGCGAAGTATACTACGGAGGAACATAGCAATCAGAACCGAATGTGGTGTGTGAACCATAGAGGGATACTTCGTACATGGTTTTTGGGCCTTTTACGTGGGTTCTGATTATTATGTAAGGTTATGCCCCCCTTATCTAAGTAATTTGTCCTAAAAACGGGACTCCAGTCCTAAAAGGGTTAACCCCTTAACCCCTTTAGAACTGGTCCCCCGTTTTTGGTGACAAACTACTTGGAATTAGTGTGGGATCAGTTTTTTTGCAGTTCTGAAAGGGTTAAGAACTGGCCCCACATATTTGGGGACAAACTACTTGGAATTAGTGTCGGATATATTTTGCAGTTCTGAATGGGTTAACAGCAGTAAATCAATTTTTTTTTTCAAGTACCCACGGGTACTTTGTAGTACGAGCCCTTTTGCCTTTTTTGCCTTTCTGGGTTATACAGACCTTGGGACCCCAGAGTTTTTTTTTACAGCGACCAAACAAACTACACACGAGTCGTAGTACCGGTGCCAGTATGTTTGGTAGAGCTGTGAGTCGGCAGGGAGTCACGACTAACAACTAATCTGTAGGTGCGGTTGGCCAACTGACTGGATTTAGTCGGCAAAAGTCGGCTGGCACTTGCCGACTTGAAAGTCGGCCGGGCGAAGCGAGCCGAATGAGCCCGCCCTCCCCAGCCGAGGGGGCCCCGCCCAAAAAAGGAAAATGTGTCCCGCATTCAGCAATCCTTTCTGCAAGCATGGAAACCCAATAAGTCGGATAGTCGGGCACTCCGGGAAACGACTAACTACTACTGCTGTAGTCTGACTACGTAATAACTATTAATAGTTGGTGACTATTGTGCCGACTCGCAATTCTAATATTTGGTCTCATCAACCTTATACGAGTTCGTATCATAATGTTAAACCCCTGGTTTCCCATCTAACATAGGCCCCCCAAGTAGTACCAATACTTCCCCAATACCTGCACTCAAGGTTACTGCTGTGAGGAACCTACTCGGAAAACGTCGCAAATGCTAACGACAACGAGGTTCCGTCCCAATCCTCTTAAAAAAATAAAATAAAATAAAATGTTAAGGCATTAGTTCGTTGGGCTACTGGTAAAAGGTTAACCAATCGCCTACCCGAACTAAGCCTTATAACACTCTCCCCCCCTGGACCGGCGGGATATTCAGGACAGACCGGATATACGGGTCGTCGTGTCAAAGCCAATTGGCCTCGCGGTTCCAATGTTATGGGGACCGAGAGAGAGAGTACTTTTCAGGGTTCTTAACATGAGGAAATTCACTTTTCTTTAAAAAGTGTTTTCATGGTGGAGGTGAGATTCGAACTCACGGCCAGCAACTCATGTCCTGCCGTCGACGCCATTGTTAAGGCATTATTAATAGTCCGTTGGGCTCCTGGTAAAAGGTTAACCGATCGCCTAACCGAACTAAGCCTTATAACACTGAGAGTCGGAGATCCATTTCCCGTTTCCAAGACGGGCGAGATAGTCCCGTCCAGTGCGTCTCGTACATCACCGCGGTGACACCACCTCTGCCCCGAACCGACTGGTGTCCCGTAATTTTCTCCACTTCGAGACGTTGGAGAGGAGTGGAAACGTCGTCCTCGGTGACGTGGTAAGGGGGGGATTTCTTGGAGAAGTTGTTGAGGGCGTATTGCGTCAACCCCGCAGGCAAATACTTTTGGCATGTCGCCGTGGTCGTGGGGGTTGGCACAGGGCTTGCAGCGCTGTACCGACACGCGTTTGCGAGCATCAGCGCCGGGCATGTCGGAGGATAGGTCCAGAGTGGTAGTCTCGGCAGCGACAGGCTCTGAACGGGTGCTGGCACCGGGGGTTGGGACGGTTTCGGAGGTGGTTCGAATGGCGGTTAATGAGCAGTACCCCAGCTTGATGCCCACGCTGTACCCCGGCGTTTTGGCCACGTCGACGAGGCCGTTCGACTCTTTGGACGCTATGTGGTTAGCTTTTCAGACTCTTGAAACGTTGATGGCAGGTGTCTTATTATTTCCAAGAGTCTGAAAAGCTAACCACATAACGTCCAAAGAGTCGAATGGCCTCGTCGACGTGGCCAAAACGCCGGGGTACAGCGTGGGCATCAAGCTGGGGTACTGCTCATTAACCGCCATCCGAACCACCTCCAAAACCGTCCCAACCCCCGGTGCCAGCACCCGTTCAGAGCCTGTCGCTGCCGAGACTACCACTCGGAATTTTCCTCCGTTTTTTGTAGGCTAGTCCTGCCGTCGACGCCAATTGCGAGGAACCCAGTGTAAGGGGACAGGGTATCCCTAGCCAGGTCAGCCTATGGAACGGGTACTCGTTGGTACTCACGTGTGTTGTTTGCTTAAGAGATAGAAGATCAGGTTTATTCCCTTTGCGTGATGAAAAGACTGAAAAGGCAGGTGAGATGGCCAAAAGCCATCTGGGAACCATCCCCGGTTGCCACATAAGATACGCCTCCCAAGTACTACCAATACGGTTCTAATACCTGATACCAGGTATTTACCAAACGTTTCCACATCATACCAGCAGTACCATAACACTACCCGCCGTCTAAAGCCATTCAAGGCAATACGATAGCAAGCATACACGAGTAGTATTGATCATGCTGCGACCGTGCCGCACGACTCTTTGCACTGCTGTCCTTTGGACACCAAATTTATCACCCCCCCCCCCCAACCACCCTCGGGGTCATTGCGACTCGCTCGGCACACTCTCACGGCGCTTTCGCGGCTTGGTGGGCAGGCATTGTCCTGCCTGGCTTGGTGGAAAACCAACGTGCTCCGTTACTGGCATTGTAGGGATGCGGAGAGGGTCTATTGCGTGCATACATACGACTACGAACGCACGACATGAATACCCCCCCCCCCCCCCCCCCAAACCAAGCAGTGGCCGATGCTGATACCATTTTTGTCGGTCGCTTTTCCCTAAGTACAGCAGTACAGGACAGCTATGATATGATTAAAAATAAGAAAACGAGCCATAAGAAAGGCAGGCTAGGCTGATATCAACAGGAAAATAATAGTAAATTCGAGAGTCGCTATACTAAAATTAGTGTAGAACGCATCCATTAAGAAATCCGACCTGGGCCAGCTTTCGTGTTTCTTATTAGGTCTCCAATACTGTAATGCCCCAAAGGGAAAAATGACAGATTCAGATTCAAGGTTCAGTATATTCACTGGTAGCTATGAATTCCGCTGTGAACGGAAATGTAAGAAAGGTTTGGGCATTCTTACGAAGAGTAAGCAATCCTTACATTTCCGTCCAGATTTGTATGATACTCAGTACCTCATTTGGAACCATATATATATTCCTGGTACAGCAGTACTGACTATATACGAGTGGTCCCTTGTTAGTTCCGGTTGCCGCTATGCTGCCGGTATTGTTGGCTGGGCGCATACCGGGTGTATGTAGCGACCGAAAAGAACGACAAGTGCGATCTGCTCAAGCGTCTCTACTGTTAAACTAGTGGGTGCGTGCAGTGCAGCAAGCAGCCTGACGAATATCACCATACTACGTATGCCACGCGTGTGGTGGCGAACAGCTCCTTGCATTGCAGTTTGGACCCCCCCCCCCCTGTGTACGCCCTACCTTATATATCGTATATACGTTATCACCGGGGGGTGATAAGATAACACACACCCCTCTATTAATAAGACGAATGTGCTATTTTTAAGCTGGTTTACTCGACAACGTGGAGGGAGGGTGTAGAACGGCGAGCGACACCTCTATAGAAATATCTCGACCAGCTGTTTCCAAAGCCACCGTTTTCGTGGTGTGTGCCCCTCTATTAATAAGCCATGGCCCCTCTATGGCATGTTCCGGAGAACATAACGGCTCCGAAATTCGTCCCACTTGTACGGTAGGTGCCAGGTACTGGTACGGCACCAGTAGTCCGGGCTGCTTCATGTGGCCGGTGCTGTTGTTGTCGTACATTTTTTTTTTTTTTTTGCCCTCTGAAGGGGTGCAGCCTTTGTTAGGGCCCTGGTATATACCACTCTGTCCCGAAATATAAGCACCTTTTGTACATTAACATTCAATCATAAAGGTGCTTATAGTTCGGGACAGGCCATAGTAAATAGGCCCAAATACTGTTAGTCAACATGGGGAAATGTAAAGGGTTGGAGTGGATGCGTGGATGCCCAGCACACCCCGTTGTGATGTGTTTTTTTTTTTTGTTGTTTTTGTCTTTCGTAACCGTCGCCTTGTTTTGGCTACTGGGAAAACGACAACTTCACGTAATGGCGTGGGTATTTTTATGTACCAGGTTCGACGAGCACGACGGGCCCGTCCGAGGCGTGGACTTCCACAAAACGCAGCCGCTCATCGTGTCGGGAGGTGACGACTACAAGATTAAGGTACGCGGGTGTGTCTTTGTTGCATGTCTATTATCCCGGGGGGGCATTTGTTATGGTATATACTCAGTATTCAGTACCTACGATGGACCCCAAATGCGTCTACAGTAGTTTCCTGAACGAGTATACCCCCCTGTGTTTACTGTTAATAACGATATTTGGTTCTGATTACTATTCATATGTTCCCCCGTGATATTAATAGGTATAGTGTGTATACTGTTGTTGTTGTACGGCTTCGTACATACGACTTCTGTGTCGCAGAGGATGAGTCTCACTGCCGTTTTTTGTTGAACGAATAGTAGTATTATGGCACCTGCGTGTTTTTTGTGTTTTAAGTTTTTGCATAGGTGATATATTGTACATACCACATGCCAGTACCGGGTAATACAACACTTCGTATATTACTGTACCAGGTTAACGTGTGATCGCCATATTACATGCTACTTTATATGATAACTTCGAAGTATGTATACATATCAGCGTTGTTGGATTGTTTTTTTTTTAAATAAAGTGAAGTATGTATACATATCAGCGTTGTTGGATTGTTTTTTTTTAAAATAGAGTATGACATGTATCAGGGTTGATATTTTATATATATTTTGTTTTGAAAATCGTTTACCCTCCCCTCCCTCCTCTCTCCCGAACCGTCACTTGAATGCGCGAAAGGTGTGGGACTACAAGCTGCGGCGTTGTCTGTTCACCCTCCTGGGCCACCTGGACTACATCCGCACGGTGCAGTTCCACAACGAGTACCCGTGGATTATCTCCGCTTCCGATGACCAGGTGTGCAGCAGCTGCAGTAGTAAATGGCTTGTATATAGCCGGTCGCCCCGGTGGCCTAACTGGTAGCCACGAAGCCTTTTGGGCCGGATGTCGAGGGTTCGATTCTCCCCATGGAGGTTTTTATTCTCAAATGACACCGACTGTCGAGAGCGCATATTATAGCGTGGGTAAGCAAAATTCGACGAGAGTTGACGAGGGAAGAAAGTGCTGAATTCTTCTCGCGATAAAAAATGCAAGGCAAGAACCGTAGTGGGGGAGGAGGGAGAGGAGCCTACTTTGTGACCCCGGATCTGAGTTACGACTAGGGAGGGAGAAAGACGGAAGTGCGAAGATAATAAATGGGATGGACAAAATAAAAAATAAAATATATATATATATACATGCGGTAGTGGTCCCTCTATAGTGCCGGTATGAGCCAGATGACCGAGTGTGCAGCAATACTAAGTGGGTTATATATACATATACAGCACAATTCGATGCGAGTCGACGAGGGAAGAAAAGGCTGAAGTCTTCTCGCGATAAAAAATGCAAGGCAAGAACCGTAGTGGGGGAGGAGGGAGAGGAGCCTACTTTGTGACCCCGGATCTGAGTTATGACTATGATAAAGAGGAGTGAGAAAGGAAGGGCGAAGATAATAAATGGGATGGACAAAAAGAAAAGAAAAATAAAAGTAGTGGGTCCCTCTATAGTGCCGGTATCCTATGCGCCAGCCAACAATACCGGCACTATAGCGGCAACCGGCACTATATACTCTGCACGCTGCCACACTGGTGAGAACCCACTCTGTGCCACACGATGCCACAGGCACGGGGAGCATAAGCGGGTAACCGGCACTGAAGAGGGGCCAATACTGCTGAGTTGTGAGTCCGCACGACTTAAGTCACCAATTAGTTAGTAGTCGGACTAACAGTGATTCATACCACTTTGTTCCGAAATGTAAGCAACGTTTGTATATTAGTATTTCATACAAACGCTGCTTACATTTCGGAACAGAGTGGTAGTCGTTTCGTGGGGGTGCCAACTATCATATCAGACTTACTCGGCTTCCCATTCTGGTAGGAAGGATAGCTGAAAGCGGAATGCAATTTGTCGTTTTTGGGCCGGGCCGCCTCGGCCTCAGAGGACTGATTTGGCTCGCTCCGCTCGCTCGCCTGACTTCAGCCGCCAAGTCGGCTAGCGGCACCTGCCGATTAGTTTGTTTGTCACGAAAGTCCTGGCGTCTCAAGGCTCTTACCTTTTGCGTTGTATACTGGTGTTGCACTGTTTTGCGGAGGCTTTTTTCAGGCTGACAAAACCTCGTCCCAGTGTCTCTGTTTTTGGCGTTGCTGTTGTGTGTGTGTTGCGTTGTTGCTGTTATGATGAAGCAATACGCGACAGATGCTAAGAATCTGATAATTAAGAATTTGAGACTGATGTTTTGGGGGAGAAATAAGAATGCGACCTATTTGTACTGGAAATAGTATGGAACACACCAAGGCTTACATGAGAATTCCAGTCTGGCCAAAAACAAGAGATTCTTAACATCTGTCGCGTACTGTACACCGGTTGCACACGGATGTTTTCAAGCTGACTTACTTTGTCTCTTTGCAATGTCTCCTTTTTTTGTCGCGTTGATGTTTGCGCGCACCGTTTGCATGGATGTTTCCGAGCTTCCTTTTCCAATGTCTCTTGTTTTCTTTTTTTTCGGTGATTTTGCTCGTGATGTTGCTCGGTTTGAACCGGTGTTTCCCGAGTACTGACACTTTCCTTTCGAATGCCCGCTCCCAACTGTTGGAGGTGTCTCTGTTAGGAGTACGAACGGTGCTCCGTCTCGAATGGGATGCGTGGTCAATGGTCACATGACCTAAGACAAGCAACAAATGAGTACGCCCCCCTCCCCCCCCCCTCCTCCCATGCTTTTGTGTTTTGTGTTTTTTTTTCGTCTGTGCAGACGATCCGCATCTGGAACTGGCAGAGCCGCACGTGCATCGCGGTTCTCACCGGCCATAACCACTACGTCATGTGCGCAGCCTTCCACCCCAAGGTCAGAAAGAAGGGACGCGTTTTCCGAACATTGTGCACGCTGAACCGATCACGATCTATCTATATATCTACAGCAGTAGATCAGATAGATCATCTAGATCCTAACCTGCCGTTTTGAAATGTTGTGCAAGATCTGTGCAGTACAGATCCTACTAAGAAAACTTGTCCTACTGTAGATCATGCACGTTATACGGCTCCCACCCGGCAACATGAGCTAGATCATACAGATCCTACAGATTATACAGATCAGGAATGAAAATGCCCTAAAATATCTAGATCATGACGTGGGAACGAACTATCTGATCTGTCCGAGGTGCGGAACCTTTTGTCATTGCATATTCAACCCGCACTGCTGCAAGAATGTTCTGCAAGAAAGTTCTGCAATAATGATCTGCAAGAAATTTCTGCAAGAATGTTCTGCAAGAATGCTCTAACCTTAGTTCGAGGTAGTTTGTCCCCAAAACGTTGTTGCAGTTCTAAAAGGGCGCTCAAGGGCCATTATTCACGTGCCCATATTATGGAAGAGTTTTCTCCCTAATGTTCCTCTGTTTTTGTGAAGAGAACTAGGGAAAAGTAGGAAAGTTTTCCCGAACCATGAACTTTACGTAACAGATGTGTTGAAGAAAAAAAAACTTACGATATATTAAAAAAAAAAAAACAACAGCTGTGAGCTCGAGGGTTTCGTCGAAGCTCATCTTTGCTAGCTGAGTGTAATACTTCGATCGCGCGTACTTACGGATTTTATATGTCCTCATGTAGGGTGTACATCCCGTATGAGGGGGACACAATCTGAGGCTGTAGAATTCAGGAAGTGTGCGTCTGTTTGTGAGGGGAGAAAAAATAAATAAATTAAAGTTAAAATTAAAATTAAAATTAAACAGTCTGAAATAAACACATCAGGTATACTTGTAGTGTTCCGACGAGTTGACGTAGCCGGGGGAAAAAAATGTTGCTGCACGCTCACGGCTAAGAGGGGCGCGTTTTTTCGATCGCTGGCACTAAATGTATTTACCCTCGATGCGCTTCCAACCTTAGCTCATCTTTTCTCTCTCTCGCGAAATGTGACACATATAACGTGAACGTTTTTTTTATACTAATGCTTTTGACCTTTTTGTACCTCACCTCGTCGCTGGTCTCCCTGGTCTTGTTCCACCCCTATGGCGACAGGACGACCTCGTGGTATCGGCGTCGCTAGACCAGACGGTGCGCGTGTGGGACACGACGGGGCTTAGGAAAAAGACGGTCCGCGGAGCACCTTCGGCGATGGTGAGAGCAGCTTTGATGTTGTGTGGATACTCAGCTCTGCGCTGCAAGCTGCAGCGGGGGAGGGGGAGGAGGGAGGAGGTGGCTCTCCCTTCCTCCCTTCCTCCCTTCCTTCCTCCGTCCCTCTCTCCTTCCCTCCCCCCCTCCCTCCCCCCCTCTCTCCCCTCATCCGTCCGTCCCTCTCTTCCTCCGTCGCCCCCCTTTTCCTTCGCTCCCTCCCTCCCTCCGTCCGTCCGTCCCTTCCTCCGTCCGTCCATCCCTCCCTCTCTTCCTCCTTCGCTCCCCTTCTCTCTCCTCCCCCATGCATCCACACGGGGCATCTAGTACCTGGTACCTGGTATATATTAACAGCATCTCCCCACCCCATGTCACATGTCGCTCGTTCTCTTTCGCTAGCCACAAGACGACATGGTCTCGCGGGTCAACTCCGACCTGTTCGGGGGAACCGACGCCGTGGTCAAGTACGTGCTGGAGGGGCACGACAGGGGCGTGAACTGGGCTAGCTTCCACCCGACGCTGCCGCTCGTCATCTCCGGAGCGGATGACCGTCAGGTAAAATACTTTTTATGTATGTTTTGGTGTTTATGTTGTTGTGTTTTTTTGTTGCGTGTTTTTGTTGTGTTTTTTTGTTGTGTGTTTTTTGTATTTTGTGTGTGTTGGTGTGTTTTTGTATATTGTGTGTGTTTTTGCTTGTTTTTGCTTGTTTTTGTGTGTTTTTTTGTGTTTGTTTTTGGGTCTTTGTGACCCCTTAAGAAACGTAACCATATTTGTTTGGACACAGTATTTCGAATTGGCATCGTGTGGGATACTTTTTGCAGTCGTATAACGGGTTCATTAATACTTACTACCTGGTTCGGATAGGAAGCGGTTTTGTGTGTGTGTTTTTGTCGAGGAAGAGGCCTGCACTTTTTACGTTTTTATTTTGTGTGCCTGTGCGTGTGTTTTTGTTTTTGGTAGTGGTGGACGAGAAAGAACGCGCCTGGAAGGAGTCGTAATTGGTGTGTGGTTTACCTATACATCTCGCTTGTGGGTTTTCCAACCCCTACTCTCCCCTACGTATGCATCCCGCCTGTGGTTTTCCACAACCGACTGCATTCCTTTCAGGTGAAGCTGTGGCGCATGAACGAGACTAAGGCGTGGGAGGTGCACACGATGACAGGGCACACCAACAATGTCTCCTGCGTCATCTTCCACCCCAAGCGCGAGCTGATCGTCAGCAACAGCGAGGACCGCTCCATTCGGGTGAGGGACCGTTAGCATTCCACGCATCAAAACAGCTGTATTAGATAGATCAGACCAGATAGCTCAGATAGATCAGATCAGATCAGATCAGATAGATCAGATAAATCAGATAGATCAGATAGATCATATCAGATCAGATAGATCATACCAGATCAGATAGATCAGATCAGATCAGATCAGATCAGATCAGATCAGATCAGATCAGATTATATCAGATTATATCAGATTATATCAGATAGATCAGATAGATCAGATAGATCAGATTATATCAGATATCAGAGCAAACAGATCCCAATTTCATGATCTTGATTTTTTCGTGGCAGATACCGTATACGGAAATCAAGATAATAAGATAAAGCACACCCGCTATGATGAATCCCCGAGCCGATTTTCCCCGAAACAAAGAGGCGCCTTTCTTTACGTGTACTTGACCCAAAAATCGTACCAGATAAAGTGCCAAATACAGTCTGTTTTTTTGCTGGTTTGACGTGTTCTTGAATGTTTTTGGACGTTTTTCTTTTCACGAAATCACCGGAAGGCGTCGACCCAACCCAACCCAACCCTAACCCTACCCCAACAACCCCAGCCTTAGTCCAGGCTAAATCTCGACCCGAGTCCAACTCTGAAAAAAATGTATGAACCACCACAAAGCTCGAACTATTTTTGGTCCTTTTTTGTGGTAAGATTTATATGGGTCAAGAACGCGGTATAGGCTATGATACTGGAAACAAGGGGGGCATAAATATGTATGTACACCACCAAAACGGTGGGCTTGGAAATATCTCATACATAGGTGTGGCACCATCAGTCGGCCTTCGTACGTCGTAGTACAGTAAAGCTGGTCCAGGCTGGATTTCCTATTTGATTCGAGAATGGGTGCGTTCTACCCTAACTTCAGTATATATCTATAACGACTCCCGAATCTCTTATGTTCCTGCAAATCTCGGGCCTGCCTTTCTGTTGTGCTCGTTTTGTTATTCGGTGTCCGGTACTGTATTCTAGTATGTATGTTGAAGAGTTTGAGGGTCAAATGACGAGCGCCCCCCCCCCCCCCCCCCCCCCCCCGCCTGGGGGGCCCCCCCCCCCCCCCCCCCTCCCTTTGTCCCGGCATTGTAGGGATGCGAGGGTCTATGGTCAAACGACTACGGCCATGCATGAATACCGAGTACACCCCCCCTCCCCCCCTCTTTCCCGCCTCCCGTTCGCTCGCTACGCGTGCACTATCGGTGTATATATACATAGGTGTGGGACATTAGCCAGCGCATGGGAGTCCAGACCTTCCGTCGAGAGAACGACCGCTTCTGGATCCTCGCCGCTCACCCGGAGCAGAACCTGCTCGCGGCGGGCCACGACAGCGGGATGATCGTCTTCAAGCTCGAGAGGGAAAGGCCGGCCTACGACACGCACGGTGAGAGATATAATATGTACGGGAGTATGCTATTCGTGAACAAGAGAGCTATTATACGAGTACGCGTATGCATACGTAGGAGGCCCTGAGGTTTGACGCCTTGAGCTTGACTGACTTGACCGCTGCTTGAGCTATTGATGGGAGACCGTGGCTTTGACACCTTGACCTTAGTAGTTGACCTTGGCTGACTGCCCCCAACACTAGGACTACTGTTCGTGGTGTATTACCCCTTGGAGTGATGCACTGCACATACACATATATTTGACTCTACTCTAGATCCGAGTAATTTATCCCCGAAGCCGTAGTGCGGTGTTAACAGAGACCTAAGCGGGGTTAGCTAAGACCAAAAGACGCTCCAATGAGCGCGGGGGGTGTACTCATGTCGTGCATGGCCGGGATCGCAATAGACCGTCGTCGCACCCCTACAATGCCGGGACGGAGAACGTTGGGTTTTCACAAAAGAGGCTTCATGTAGCACGACTCCTGTCGTGCATGGCCGTAGTCGTAATATACCCTCTCGCATCCCTACAATGCCGGGACGGAGCACGTTGGGTTTTCACAAAGGAGGCTCCCATGAGTCCGGGCGGGGGGGATGCTCATGTCGTGCATGGCCGTAGTCGTAATAGACCCTCGCATCCCTACAATGCCGGGGCGGACCACGTTGGGTTTTCACCAACCAGACTGAGGGGGGGGGGGGGGGGGGTACTCGACATTCATGCATGGCCGTGGTCGTATGACCATAGACCCTCGCATCCCTCAATAATGCCGGGACGGAGCATGTCGGGGCAGACTCTACTACTGTAGTACGATATGGCGAGCTGATTGGGTTGCGTTTTTGCTTCTCTTTAACCCCCCTGACCTCCCTCCCTCCCCCACCCCCCCTTGTTCTTTGTTTTTGTTCGTCAGGGTCGCGTCTCCTGTACGTACGTGACCGCTACCTTCGGGTGCACGAGCTGCAGACTGGCAGAGACCACCCTCTGATCACCATGCGCCGCCCGGGGCAGAGCCAGGGGGCGAGCTTGGGGCAGGGACCGCGCAGCCTCCAGCACAACTCGTTCAACCCGGCCGAGAGCAACGTGCTGGTCAGTTCCTTTGTCGGGTTTAGCTTGGGGGTGGTGGGCGTGGGTGTTGGGTTAGGGGTAGGGATGAGGGTGAGTCCGTTGTTGGGGTGTGCTTCTGTTGGAGGTGGTGGTGGGGGGGTGGAGATAAGATTGGGGGGGAAGGGGGGGGGGAGTACTATTCAATGTCATGGATGGCCGTCGTGGTGGGGGGAGGGGGGGGGGGAGTAGGTAGGGTGGTGGTGGTGTGATAGATGTTGAAGGTTGTTGCAACAGCTGTGCGATTAAGAACCGGGGAAACGAGGGCGGGGGGGAAAGCGGGGGGGGGAGAGGGAGGGTCCGAGTGTGGCTTCTTCTGCGTCGACTACGTACAGTACTTCTTTCCGCGGAAAACATACCCCGAGTCTTTCGACATGCCATATCTACGCATGCATGACGGTGCCTTGAGTCAAGACAACCGTAATTTACATGCTCGATTCACCAGTCCCCGAGCGCGGTGGCAGGGAATGCGTACTCGTAGCTCACCGCTGCTATATTCACCGCTATCCTTAACCTTCACGCGTCTGACCCGTCTTCTTCCGTCTCCCCTCTTGTTGACAGGTCACCTACGACACGGAAGGTGGATGCTACGAGCTGTTGACCTTCGGAAGCATGGACGGAGGAGCGAACGGTGCTGGAGCGGACCCTAACGAGATGCGCCGCGGGCCCTGCCTTGCCGCGGTCTTCCTTTCGCGCAACCGCTTCGCTGTGCTCGACAAGAGCCGCCAGGTATGGAGGCCGGGGAATGGAGGAGGGGGGAGGGAAGGGGGGGAGGGGGGGTTGGGGGCCGGGGTGTACTTCATATTCATGCATGGCCGTAGTCGTATGACCATAGCAGACCCTCGCATCCCTACAATGCCGGAACGGGGGTGTACTCATGTTATGCATGACCGTAGTTGTTTAACCATGTAGATCCTCGCATTCCTACAATGCCGGGACGGAGCAGGTCGGGTTTAGGTAGGGATCAGGATGGCCTGCGGAGGGAACGGTCTGGGGATGGGTGGGTGTTTTGCGCGGGGAGGCTTTTTTGTTGGTGTCGGTTGATGTGAACGGACTGGACTACTGGACTTGGTTGACGATTTATTTCGCTTTGGATTTGGTGTAAGCGGACGATCTACCCATCACAACGTTGACAAATTGTTTTTCCTTGGGTTTTGGTGTAAGCGGACGATCTACCCATCAAACGTGTAGTCACGTGACTGAGTGGGCTTAGTGGGTAGTGGGCTTTTATTAGCCAACATACTGCTGTTTTCTCGGTGCACCATGAGAGCTGGTTCGTGCGAAGCAGAAATGGTTAAATAGGTGGTCTGTACGGCCAAGAAAATTGGTGTGGTGGTAGTGGTGATGGCTGTGGTGGTGGTGGTGGTAGCGGTGGTAGGTGGTGGTGGTTGTGATGGTGGTAGTGTTGTTGATGGTGAACTGTGTTTTCTGCTCAAAATTAGGCAGCCGCAGGCGAGAGGATTTTCGCAGGTTAAGGCCCAAAAAATGTGAAATTGGTTTCGGAAGAAACATCCAAAACGTCGAATACTACAAAGTGTGTCGTTAACCTTCCTCCCCTCTTCTCGTGATTCCCTGCGAAGCACCTTGGACGGCACACAACCCGAACGAGAAGGCGCGGGGAGCCGGTGTTGCCCAGAGAACCACCCCCCCCCTCCCCTCCCGCCCCGACGGAACAATGCCTGTCAGATGATAATCGAAAACTTGTCGAACGAGGTGATGAGCGTCGAAGTAGTAATGAGACGGAAAACTCTCCCCTCCTCCCCCGACCGAATAATGCCATCGATATCCTCTTCAAAAGTTTCTCCAACGAGGTGACAAAGTATGTACCTGATTGCGTCTCCGCCTTCCCCCCCCCCCCCCCCCC
>MEHQ01002021.1:107767-125606 GCA_008828725.1 Saccharina japonica | reverse complement strand
GGGGGGATAGGGGACGCGGGCGCGTGGGGGGGGGTCGGGTTATAGGGGTCTGGTCTGGTCTGGTCGGGTCGGCGCTAATGTGTTTTTGATGCAGTTTTTTTTTACCGCGATCGATGCTGCTGTGGCAGCCGCAAATTCGATGGAAGCTGCTACAGAATTAGAGCGTGGGGGGGGGGGGTGGGGGGGGGGGGGGGGGGGGGGGGGGGGGGGGGGGGGGGGGGGGGGGGGGGGTTGTGTTCCGTTTCCTTCGTTTTGGTTTGGGCACTGATGCTGAAAAAAAAAGGCCACTGCTGTACGTACAAGGGCTGTGCATCCATGCCGGCGTTTTGTTTACACTGCTGTACGTATAGTTATAGCGCGCAGAGGGGCGTACAAGGGCTGCGCACCCATGCCGGCGTTTTGTTTGTACGTACAAGGGCTGTGCATCCATGCCGGCGTTTTGTTTACACTGCTGTACGTACAAGGGCTGCGCATCCATGCCGGCGTTTTGTTTGTGTCCGCTGTACGTACGTACGAGTCGTACTGCTGGACTGATGCTGCTGCTGTTGTTGTTATTGCTGCTGTAGATGGGTTATATAAGGACTACTACTATTATTGCTGTACGTACTGGTGCTGCTGTATACTGATTTCACTCTGCTGTTGTTGTAGTTTGTAGGGGGTGTACACCAGTAGTACTAGTCTTGCTGTCCTTCCCCCGCCCGGCGCGTACTGTGGCCCGTGCATCGTTTTGATGGGCCGGCATTAACTCCTGTCGAAAAGTAAAACTGAATTGAAGCAGTTTGTTTTTGCTTGCTCTGTGCTGACTTGACTTGGCTCTGCTTGGCGTTCAGCGACGAGCGGTTTTATTGTTTTTTCGTGGGTACATAACGAACCACCACAGCACTGGGGACAAGAAGGTTTAGGTTTCACACCCCACTCCGACCGACGCTCGGCATCATGAATTGAACGAAGCATTTTGTTTTTTTTGGGTGCTGACTTTGCTTGACTTTCATGGACGAGAGCGATGATTATGATGCTAGTTTTTGTCGTGGTGGGGAACCCTTCAACGACGAAAAGAAAGGGACAGCAGCCGACTCCGATGTCGGCACCGACGGCGCTGCAAGGTGGTGTTACTCGCCCGCCCCTTCGTTTTGGTGGCAAAAAATCGGCGTGTATACGTCCGGTTGAGCTGCTGTTGGGGCTTGTGGGTCCCGAATGGAGGGAGAGAGGGGGGCGACAGACAGAACAGCCCACACGTCAAACAGATTATCTTTCTCTGCTGAGCTACCATAGACCGTACCGATCAGTCAGGGGGTTGGGATGCATATATATATATAGTAGGTCATGCAGATCCCACAGATCAGTCACGTCGCCGAAACGTGCACAGATCACACGCAGATCGTACCCGATCAGAGTGCCAAGTGCTTGCAAACCTGGGCACACGCATGCACGCACGCACATGATGACATGACCACCCTACCTATCATAGTCTACATCCCTACAGCGGAAACATGTACAGATCTTTGGTTTTGTGGCACGCAATTCGCTGATTGGTCAACGCACCTGCGGCGGAATTTGAAAAATGGCAAAAAAATAGGGCGCGTTCCGAGATCCTTGGACGACGGGTGGCGTCATCCACGGTGGATTCGAGGACGGCCCCCTGGAAAATCTTAGAAAATCGGGATGGTGACCTGTTGTCATCATCCTGGCTGACTACAGGGGAACGGGGATAGAAGAGATGGATTGGTCAACGGCCGACGACCGATCTCCGCGTTCAATCTCGCGTGGGGATGGAAGATAAAGAATCTTTCCGATCAGCTCCGTGGGAAAATGTACAGATCGTACAGATCCATCATTACCGGGGAAACATGTACCAGGTAGGTACAGATAATTCAAATCATGTACGTACTCGTAGTCCAATCCCGTGGAAAATTGTACAAATCACATAGATGAGTCCAGTCATTTTACTCCAGAAAAACATGCACACATATAGATCGGGAAGATCAGCCTCGTGGAGCATCGCACCAGCTACCTCGTAGTCTCGTGGCTGCTCTCTACATCTATTTACCAATACATCAGGGAATACATATAATACAACACAGGCAACAAATAATGTGCATCATGATGTGATTCATTTGTGGGGGCTGACTGAGAAGGTGTATACCCGTAGTGTTATGGTGTAACAGATCTTTTCTTTCGTCGGCACCACTGAGTTGCATGGACGACAGCGACCTTAATTAATTGTCGTTTTTTTTTCTTCCCAAAACGGTTGGGGGAATAGTTTGTCGACCCCTCGTCAGTATCACCAGAAGAACCACGCGCCGTCCACATAAATAACCCACACTCGCCACTCGGAGAATACTGGTGGGTAGGTAGGTGCGTCATCTGCATAATAATACATAAGCTCGTATACGAAGTACATGATATGATACAGTACGAGGGTAATTTAAACTCACATATATATGAATGGAGGGGAATGCTGAGACAGGACGGACACACGGACCGGTTGGCTGGAGTAGCGCTGACATACTGCTGTAGCAAGCACCAGCAGCAAGTGTTGGTTTGGAGTCTTCAGCATGACAGTTACGAGTCAGTTTGGTGTCGGTTCGGGCTATTAACCTTTTATAGGTTACACCGCATTTTTGTCTTTTGGGCCTGGGTATGAAAGCACCTGGACTCCTGAGGGCACTCCTCGTTGCCCCTACCCTGTGGGACGACTAATAATACAATGACTTGAAGCCAACACGCCACACGAGTACGAACAGCAAGTAGTATATTGCTGCAATGCATGCAGTGTTCGTTGTGTCCAAGCCACCACAGATTTCCGTTACATTTGTCAGGAAGCGTCTCAGCCGCCGACGAACAAGCATGAAGAAACTGAAGAGATTATTCAGCCCTTCTCACAGCCGTTATTTGTATTGCGGTAACCATTAACTTAACATGGGGGGACCAATAAACATACCCTGTATACAGCAAAACATATCAGCCAGCCATCGACGTAACTACAGAGTAACAGTTACTCACTGGTATTCATCCAATGGGGGGGCACATGGTCTGTCGGAACGCGTCATCATCGGTGATATCATTTTCGATTCGACGCTTTTGGCACAGTCACCACCGCCGGCGGCTGTATACCTACCTACCTGCGTTCATAACACAGAAACGTGAGGTCAACTACAGAGTATACTTTTACAACTATTTCTACTGCAGTACATTAAAAATACTGCAACTGATGCTATTCATATTCGTTCGATCGGGGGGCACATGGGGCGGTCGGAAAGCATTTTCGGCGAGCTCATCATCGCGCCAACGCTTTTCGGACAGCACCACACCTACCAAATATACCTCCTGCGTTCAGAACGCACAACAATCAATTACGCCTATACTACGAGTACTTCGTACCATCATAGATTGGTGGTTCTCGGTTGTGGTGGTGGTGTGCATATAGGCACACCGGTACGCCGTATCAGATACCAGTACTTGGCCAGTATGATAGTATACACTATACACCAGGGGTATCACAAAACACACACGACGACGAGTGACCGCTCGCCCACTTGGGGGGGGGGTGGGGGGGGCAGTTCAGCGGTGGGGGGTGGGGGGCAATTGGTGGTGGTGGTGGGGGGGGTACTTCATTTTCATGCATGGTCGTAGTCGTTTGACCATAGACCCTCGCATTGCGGGGGGGGTGGGTAACAACACGTTTCATCGAAACACCATCATCATCGTCATCGTCATCACTGGTGTCAGTCAGTGACTCCTTCTTCATACGTATATACTTCATACTATACTAATTGGCGACACAGGAACTCGCGCTCGCCAGTGGATACTTGTAACCAACCGTCAACACCTAGCTACTATTAATACTACTATAATACTACTACTACTACTACTACTACTACTACTACTACTACTACTACTACTACTACTACTACTACTACTACTACTACTACTACTACTACTACTACTACTACTACTACTACTACTACTACTACTACTACTACTACTACTACTACTACTACTACTACTACTATAACTATTATAACTGTCTGTTGTCCACAACACAGAGTGAATTAGTAGTTCGTGCGTATATAGTACTTGTAGTAACTGTATGCGCTGGTGGTGGAGGGCAATACATAATGCCTGGTACTACGTTTGCTCTCCAGCTCAACTGGCAGGAGCTGAGCACAGCGAGCTTTACCCTGCGTACAACAGTTAGTTACTGTTTTGCTACAGTTTCCTATTCGGTAGGGGTGCATTGTCGCTTGGTCCATAGATAGATACAGGATAGGTTCAGGGTTCGTCAGTGTGTTGTTGAGGAATTTGAATTGGGACCTGTGGTGCAGAACTCGTATAATAATATGGATGGGTACGTACGTACGTATTATGCGTACGTACTCTGTTCGCGTACTTGTACTACTGGTAACTGCTCTGTGGTAACTGGCAATTGTGATGCTGCTGGCTGCTGCTGCTGTGCTGCTGCAACAGCTACTACTATTATACTACTAAACGGGTATTATCATATATCGCTTAGACAGCGTGCTGATGGTGGTGTGGTGCTTTGCTGGCGCTGTGCTGGCGCTGCGGCTGCTGCTGCTGCTGCTGCTGCTACTGGTGGTGCTCTGTTGCTGGGTCGCAGTACATTTATTATCGTCATCAACATCATCATCGTCATTCGCACACAACTCTTTTCATCACCAGGATGCACCACTCCTGTACATACATGTACTCGTACTATACCGCTGTTATGCACGTAGGTATATGATACCAGTACTGCCAGGCACCTACCCACAGACCCACATGAAGCAAGCATGGCAATGCGCTTTTACGTACAGATTTTGCGGGTAAAGTATCTTCGATCTTGTTGCAAGGCGCTCGCTCGGATCTCTGGATCGCCGCGGACCTGCACATTTTTCCACGAGTCCGCGGCGCGGACTCGTGGAAAAATGCGCAGTTCTACCGAAGAGACCAGACCGCCCGACAACCGACCGATTTTAGAGCCGATTTCAACTATTGTAACAATATATAAACTTCTGAGAAAATTCCGTGATCGGGACCGTTCCCCAAAAACCGAAAACGATTATTTTTTCTGCATAAAATTTAAGTTCATCACGATTTGCGATACGGCAACGACAATAAAATATAGATAAAAAAATGAAAATTTGCAAAAAAATATGAAAAATCTCCAAAATAAAAATCTCAAACAAAAATTAAATCGGGTACTGAACTACACGTAGCAAAGGCGGCGCTATATCACAGAGCGGCGGACATATACATCGGCAGCGAGCGTACGCCCCGCGAGCCCCGCAAAGTCGCGCCCCAGCCTCCTTCCACAGACCAGGCGTTAGATTCATAGCCTACGCGAGACTTCAGCTACTACTGCTACTGCTGGCTGAAGCACAGCTAGCTCTCCCTCTGTCAGGCAGGCGCTGCTGCCACTACTACTACAACTCCGTTGCGCTGCCCAGCTAGCCCCTAGCACACCGTTGAAAGCAAGAAAAGCCATGTCATCAGGGGAATGGTGGGAGGATATCTCTGTGTACGAGAGCGACTATGTCCCCGCCACGTTCACGCCGGGGTCTTCGGTGGAAACGAACCACGAGCTGCTGGCCGGGATGAGGGAGAACGACTTCGACACCTCGGACTCGGCATACAGTGAGTCTCTCGTCTCAAAGCGGGCGGAGAGAAGCGCGCCTCGTCTCGCCTTGCTTGGGTTGTTTGGTTTTTCGAAGACCCCCTGTACGTAAACCCTGTACGTACGTATATCCCATTTGGTATGATACGTACAGGGCAGGCTTTATTATACTTGAATTGAGAGTGTTGTTCCACTTATTACAGCTGTTGCTGTACCGAGGAACCGAGTGTACCTTGGTTCCAAGTGTTCCTGTGTAAATTTTCGCGAAAGTTTCTTTTTGAGAGCAAAAAAACGACGAAGTGCTTGCTTGTTGTGTTGGGGCATGTCACGGGTTTGTTCTGCTGTTGTTGTGCTATTGCGCTGGTGCTGCTGGTGCTGCTGCTGCTGCTGCGTTGATGCATGCATGCATCGTGGGTGAGCTTTTGCCCAACTCGTCGAGGTCTGAGCGACATATGCCTGCGTTCCTTTGCAAGGCATTTTGATACTTCTGCTGTACCTGGTATGATACGAGTACGTACTGCTGCTGCTGGACGTACATGAAGGATCACAATGAAGAGCCAAGATGACCGCGCAATTATTTTGCCGAACTGCACCGGCCACTGCTTCACCTGCTGGTGTCCCTGGTAGCGGTATCATATGACATTGATTCGTCTCATCCTAACATACAGCAGCCATCATCTACATGCGATCACAGCAGCTCAGCCGCGGTACCATAAATCGATGTGCACATGGTGCGCTACAAATATGGTACGAACGTATCATACATACGACCAGGTACGTACCACAGGCAGGCACTCTTTGGAACATGCAGCCTGGACAAGGTCTATGCTACTCGTAGACTGGCTTTATAGACGAAACATACCAGGTGCTGCAGCAGCAGCAGCAGCAGTAGTACTATTATTAATAGTAGTTTCGTATCGTACGAGTATACGAGCACGGCTATGCTGCTGTATCGCCTCTCATAGACCAGCATGGTATATACGAGTAATGTATTACCTGGTACACAGCAGCAGCAGTACGAGGGCCCGCCAATAAGTAACACCTACGAATCTGAGCAAGCCTTACATTACAAGTCTAAGTTTTATATTAACATCACCCTTTGACCAACGTTGAGTGTATCATAGGCTACGCGTATTGTATACCTGGTACGGTTTAGGGTACTGCACGTTACGTATCATACGAGCATTTGCCTTTTGATCCAATTGTAGTTTTCTTGGCATCTTCATGGTGAGCCTTAAGTTCTTATACGACGTAGGAGTCGCGAGAAGGTTATTTCTTATTCATGGGCCTATATACTCGTACTTTAACGTACCTAATATGTATACTTATACAAGCACTGCCGTATCTGTGCGTATCGTTGAGGCTTTTTTTCGAGCTGTATTCGGCACACCGAGTAGGGGGGTACTGCTGTGTCCGACGGCAACACGTGTTATACTTTTATCTTGATATTTGTATCATATATGCAATACAATACAGGACACCTAATAAGAAACAGGTTAATAAGAAATCCAGCCTGAAATTTAGAGGAAAATACGCAAGAAATTCGGGAGTCAGTATCTTGAAATTAGTGTAGAAAGCACCCTCTATCAAATAAGAAATCCAGCCTGGGTAGGCTAGCTTTCCTGTTTCTTGTTAGGTGTCCTGTACGTTACCGTATGTACGTCCAGCAGTACAGGACACCTTTACAAGGGAAGAAAACGACAGAACAATACGAGAAAGGCAGGCTGAGATTTTACAAGAAAATTATGCGGTAGATCGTGCAGTCGTTGTACTGAAGTTAGTGTAGAATACACCCATTCTCAAGTAAGAAATCTAGCCTGGAACAGGTTTCCTGTTTCCTGTTACTCTTGATATCTGTATATTCCGAAGTATGTAATACTACGAGTATTGACAGGAGTACAGGCATTCAGCGCTGAAAAAAATACCCCACACTAATTTCAAGTAGTGTGTCCCCAAAGACGTGGGACTAGTTCTTAAGAACACTGCAGAGCACTATTTATTACCGGTACGTATTATGGAAAAGTTAGGCTGAGATTTCCAGGAACATTATACATCCTGGAGTCGTTATACTGATTTTAGTGTACACATCACAAATAACCCATGCTCTAATAAAAAATCCAGCCTGGCCCAACTTTCCTGTTTCTTACCAAGGGTATTATTGTTTGTACGAGTACGAATAGGTGACCGGTACGTGATGCCATATCATTGGTACGGATATTTCGCGCGTTAATTTCGTGGTGCGTGTTTGAAACACGTTTACTTTTTCTAACAATGATTCGGTATGATGCCTCCCCTCCCCCTCCTCCACTCATGTTGCAACGTTACGATGACTACGCAACCATGGCATGCTGCAATGCGGTCGATATACGATGACTACGCGACAATCAATGCTTGCTGTTCCTGATGCTGATGATGGACGATGATGATGCTGATGATGATGGATGATGGATGGTAATAGCCTACGGGCTGTTGACCTTGGCGATGGTATTCTTGGTGGCTGGGATCCTGGCGTGTATTCTTCTCCCGTGCTGCTACCTCGCCATCGGCAAGTCCCGCCAAGAGATGCTTAGCGAGAGGTGAGCTCCGTCCAAATTTGTTGTTGTTGTCTATTTTCCATTTTTCATTTCAGTAGTGTCCATTCTCCATTCCGATAAAGCATCTTCCGATTGATGGCGATGCACATAACGGCGATGCACATGACGTGTTCATATACACAACACACAACAGCAGCAAGCAGTACCGTATTATACCTATGTATGCGTACGGTATTCGTCTATTGATAGCCCGTACTTCAACGTTCCAGCTTAGCTTAGCGGTACGGAGGTGCCAGTATATACCGGCAAGAAGTCTGAGCGAAATCTTGTGTAATTTCATAACTTGAAAATTCAAAGCGACCTCCTCAAACCTACTTTCTGCGCACCTTTTTCTTGCCTATTTTACCTCGTACATATTTATTGGCAGTTTCGGATTATCACTTTATTTTGTTTCCCAGAATGAAAATATTTCCAGAACCAGAGGGAAAATGCGAAAATGCGCATTTCTTTCGGGTATTGCGCCCCAAAACCAGTTCCTTTTCAGAACTACAGTAGGCTGAACCGGGGGCAACAAGGATATATCGATGTTTTATAGGGGGCTGGCCCTGCGAGGGCTCTGCTGCTGTGAATCACGCGCAAGGCGCCGAGCTACAAACAAAACACACCGCACATGCAGCAGCGAGACGCACATGCAGCAGCCAACGGCCGCGAGGATGTGAGCCCGTTCTCGAAGGTCTGGATTCGCGCTGGCTCAAGCGCCGATAAGCCTCATGGGAAAGAGAGAGAGGGGGGGGGGGTGCACTGGGGAGGGAGAGCGAAACACCTACTCGTATTTCACGGAGATGGTCAGCTCCAACGGCTAGATGCAAGAGGGGTCGTCGAACCTCTGCGGGAATCGTATTTAAGTTGACACAGCAGTACTGCGGGCTGATTTCGGTCTGACAATTTTTGTTCGTTTTAGATCTGGAAATGGTCCCTCTAATTCTGAAAAGCTAAAACAGAATAAAACGAACGTTGTCTATACCCCACAACCACAATAACAACAACAGCAGCAGCAGCAGCAGCAAACAGTGCTAAAGCAGTGCTATACTGCTGCTTGCTGCTGCTGTAGTAGTTACGAACGAATTAATGACGAGTGCAGCCGGGCACACCAGCACGCTCGTCCTGAAAACGCTACTCGGGCGTTACCGCGCTATATACCATTACCACCGCCGTTTCACAGGGGTGATAAGGTGACACCCCCTCTGTGAGGCAAATTTCCGAGCCGAATTTCTCCAAAACATGCCTTGGAGGGGCCATGCCTTGGAAGGGCCATGACTTAGAGAGGCACACACAACGAGCATAAGTCGCTTTGGAAATTTCCATTGGCGCATCGCTCAGTGCTTGCACTATTAACTATTAATAGTACGGGGGGGGGGGGGCATAGTAAATAGGGGCCATACGGTACAGACAAATACCTATATATTTACCCATTTTTTTAACAATATTTTGGTCCTATTTACTATGGCCTCCCGTAATAATATCCCCATTGTCGACAAAATCGGCTTGGAAAATCGTCGGAGGGGGTGTGCTATCTTATCACACCCGGGTGATAACGATAACGGTACTGCTGTTAGTGTGTTATCGTTACCACCCGGGGTGATAACGATAACGGTACTATTAGTAACTACAATACCTGTCTGTACTATGTATGTATACAACAATATACTGGGTATTATATAGCGTAAAGTAGAGGTGGGCAAATTTAAGAAGAAAAACATCGGTTATCACCGGTTAACAGGCGTGTGTGTGCGAGCAAACGGTTATTGAAGTATAAAAACAGCTTATTTTGTTTTCGTCGGTTTTGAAGTTTAAACCGATTAGACTCGTACATATACGTAACCGGTTATACCCGGAAAACAATGGGGGGGGGGGGACGGCGGTGATGAAACGGGTAACCCGAACAAAATTGCAGCACCACCGACCAAACCCTTGGGGTACACCTGGTAATAGGCATTACACTTGGGGTGTACTATTAATATTATAGTACTATTTAATAGTGTAGTACTATGTATATTCATATTGTAAGTAGGCGTTCACGGAATGGTTGATGCGATAATGGTTGTAGGGAAGCGTATATATGTGCCGACTAGCCGACTTGTGTTCTTATGTATATACATGGATGCAAATTTAATGTGTCAAATGATTGTGGCGCTGCTTTTGTATGCATGCTGCTGCACAGTTGTTCGGGGGTATATTTTTTCCGTTCTATGTACGTACGGCAGTGGTATTACGTATTATATGATACACATATAAACGTATAATATGATAACACATATATATATTACCAGGTATCAGATATGATAATACATACATACAGCTGGCCGTTTCTTAAATGGTAGCCTTTCAATGTTAACAGACGTCGGATGTGACAGATCACGATATATCTATCTATCTGTAGATCATCTTCGTAAATCATCTAGACCGTAACCTGCCGTTATGATTTGCTGTGCGGGATCTGTGCAGTACAGGTCCTACTAAGGAAACTTGTCCTAGATCATGCAGATATACACGGCTCCCACCCGGCAACATGAGCTAGATCATACAGATCATACAGATCACACAGATCATACAGATCATACAGATCACACAGATCATACAGATCACACAGATCATACAGATCATACAGATCACACAGATCATACAGATCACGAATACGTCTGCCCTGAAATATCTAAACGATGGAAGTAGGGGTCGATCACCAGTGCCAGGTGTGCATCGTTCAGATGCAATGTTCGGTAGTCTTGGGTGGGGTGGGCACCGGTACAAGCTACAAATGAATAAAGAGGGAGCGGTTGTTTCTGTTGGTCCCACTTACTGTACGTAGCGCCATGGATAGTATCCAGTATTACTAGCAGTTCAGATAACTTCAAATGAAAAGGTTGCTCTATATTTTGTCTTTTCATTTCATCGTTACGTCCACGCCAATAAATACCCCTTACTGGTACGATAATATTTATTCTATGGACAGCAGCGCATGGACAGCAGCGCATATGCACCAGGTGCTTGTGTTGAGCCCGTCTCACGTACACATTTTCATGCCTCCATTCTATCATGGGGCTGTTGAAGCTGCGTGCTCAGCAAAGTGGCCTATTCCATACCTACCGTACCCCTGGTCACTTTGTTAACTACTGTGCTTGTTGTTCGTACAAAGTGTCCAATGCTGCATGATACGATACGTGTGTATGTTCTTCACTTTAAACCGTTCGTTTCTACCCGTCGACATCCAGCCGACCCAGTGTCCGTGCCGATTCTTCATCCTAGAGGAGTCGCCTTTACCGCTATTCTGAATTATTATCTAGGATAAAGTATAGAAATCGGGGGATTGGTTGTCGCCCCCGTGTGGTTCCAGTTTTATGAGAAGGGATATTTCGAAAAAACCCGAAAACACTACTACTGTATACACTAATCCTAACTCCTAGAGAGAGAGATGCAAGCTCTGTCGTGGTGATAACCTTGGCGATATCCGTTCGATGTTGATGTTTTTTTCGGTCGTGGTTCAGGTTGAACTTCGGGCGCAAGATGCACTACAAAGGGAACTTAGTAATGTTGGTAGCTAGCGTGGCGGCCATAGCCACCGCGTGTGGCGCGATCTGGGGACTGGAGAAGACGGACACTGGCTTGACCAACATCGAGCAGCGCACCCAAACAATCGCCAGCGACTTGCAGAAGGTGAGGAGTAAAAAAGACTGGCTGTAGTCAAGTAAAAAATACTGGCTGTAGTCAAGTACTGGCTGTGGTCGAAGACTTGCTGTAGTAAAATACTGGCTGTAGTCGAAGACTGGCTGTAGTCGAAGACTGGCTGTAGTCGAAGACTGGCTGTAGTAAAATACTGGCTGTGGTTGAAGACTGGCTGTAGTCAAATACTGGCTGTGGTTGAAGACTGGCTGTAGTCAACTACTGGTTGTAGTCGGAGACTGGCTGTGGTCGAAGACTGACTGCAGTCAAATACTGGCTGTAGTAGAAGACTGGCTGTAGTCAAAATACTGGCTGTGGTCGAAGACTAGCTGTAGTAAAATACTGGCTGTGGTCGAAGACTGGGTGTAGTCGAAAACTGGCTGTGATAACACCCTACGTACGTATGTCCTATAGCACACACCCCACGTACTTCCGAACTCCCACCCACCCATCCACCCACCCATCCACCCACCCAAAACTTTTTTTGTTTCTTCTTCTTTTTTTAATACGGCGTCTTCAGATTCTGAACCTTCCGAACGACACCTTGACCGTTCTAAACCAAATCACGGAGGACTTGGACACTCTTACCTCGGACGCCACTAGCTGCGTCGGCTCCGTCCTGCCATCGAGCGTGGCCGATTTCGACACGGGTTTGACCGAGCTCACCGACAGCGTGCTGGAAGAATTCGACCTGCTCAAATCGGAGAGCTTGAGCAATCTCGCGGATGACGTGAGTACATACAAGAGGCGTTATCAGCAGGGGGGGGGGGGGGGAGGGGTTGGAGGGCGAGGGCGGAAGAGAGTAGAGAGGGGCAAGGGAGGGGAGGGGAGGAGGGGGGAGAGGAGGGTGGAGGGAATGGAAGGGAAGGGAAGGGAGGAGGGGGAGGGGTGTACTCATGTCATGCATGGCCGTAGTCGTATGACCATGGACCCTCGCAATGCAGGGACGAAGCACGTTGGTTTTCCCCAACCAGGCAGACATTGCTTGCACCAAGCGCGAAGCGCCGAGGGGAGGCGGGGGGGGGGGGAGGGGGGGGGGGAGAAGGGGGTTGGTATGATGGGTTGACTCGGCCGTCATTGGCTTGGTTGGGCCGTTGCTTGCTGAGGAAAGGGAAGCTTTTTCACCTCGGACAGATTAGATAGATCATCGATTCCCACAGTTCATGATCTAGGTCTTTCAGGGCAGATGATCTCTATGATCTCTATGATCTCTATGTTCTCTATGATCTCTTACGATCTCTATGATCTCTGTGATCTCTGTGATCTCTATGATCTCTATGATCTTTATGATCTTTGTGATATCTATGATCTGTATGATCTGTATGATCTGTATGATCTGTATGATCTGTATGATCTGTATGATCTAGCTCATGTTGCAGGGTGGGAGCCGTATACTCTGTGCGAGGTGTGAAAGTGCTACGTGCTGTTTGCTAGAGTGCCTGTCGCTGGAAATCCTCACTACTGTAGAACCCTCTTCCAGTGCTTGAAGCGGCGGGAGCACTTGGAGGCGCGCGGCGGTTGTTGTTGTTCGTCCGGGTGCACTTTCAAGGCGTGCTTTGCGTGCTTTGCGATGCGCCCTTTATTTTTGCCGGCCCGGCTCCTCTAAGCTGCCTGTAGCCTCCAGTTTTTGTAGTGAAAGGTGCGTAATACCAGCCGCCGCCGCCGCCGTTGTAAAAGTCAACCTCAAGGACACCGCCGAGAGTAAAACACAACAGAAAATGCGGCGTAAAAGTCAATTATTAATAGAGACACTCGCCGACAAATCAACGCTACAGCAGCTGACTGGCCGTAGAGGGGGTGTTTTTTCAACCAATCACCCGCAATAGACACGCCTGCGAGTACGTATATACCAGGCCCCGATATACATACTTCGAAGCATGTACCAGTATATAGCAAGCAAGCCCCCCTCTCTCTTTTTCGTTCCCCCCCCCCCCAGCGCTTGCTAAAAAGCCTCCGTTGCCCCTCTCGTGCGTCCGCTTTTTCTTCTTGTTCTCGTTCTTGTTTTTCTTTTTCTTCTTCGTCTCCTTCTTCGTCTTCTTCTTCTCCGTCTTCTTCGTCTTCTTCTTCGTCTTCTTGTCTTGTTTGTTTGTTTGTTTGTTTGTTTTTGTTTTTTTTTCGTGGCGCGCTTGTGTTTTTTTTTTGTCGTAGGTCCAAGGCGTGTCGGACGCGGTCAACGATACGGAAGGGGTGCGGAAGGGCGTGGTGTGGCCGGCGGTGGCCCTGGCGATGGCCTTCACTGCCATCTTCATCGTCATCGCGGTCGGCACGTACGGCTTCATCGCGTGCGGGACCCACACGTGCGGGCCGGTGGGCTGCATCGTCAGCCCCTGCACGGTGTTCCTGGCCATCATAATCTGGCTCTCAGCTGCCTCGGCGGTTACATTAAGCGGTGAGACTACTACTATTAATGTTACTAACACACGATATGCCCCCTACTTGTCCACCAACCCTCCTCGTCTGTCTCACCCCACCTCATCCCATCTTATCCCATTTCATCCCATCCCATTTCATCCTATCCCACACCATCCCATCCCGTCCTATCCCATTTCATCCCATCCCATTTCAGCCCATCTCATTTAATCTCATCCCATCCCATTTCATCCCATATCATCCCATCCCATCCCATCCCATCCCATCCCATCCCATCCCATATCATCCCATCCCATCCCATCCCATCCCATCCTATTTAATCCCTTTCCATCCCATCCCTTCCCATCCTATCCCATCCCATTGCATCCCGTAAAACAACAACAACAAAAACTGTTCCAGCACTGTCCGGCGACTTTTGCACCGACCCGGACACGAACGTGGAGACCCTGATCGCCAAGAGCTCGGACGACGAAACGCTCCGTAGCTTGCTCACCTACTACACCGGCGACTGCACCTCAGACAACTTCGCGATCGACGCGGTAATCGCGGCCCAAGAGGCGGCCATACCGGTCCTCCAGGAGGCGCTTCCCCTCCTCTTCTCGGTCTCGGTGAGTTGTACATCCCTTAACCCATTCAGAACTGAAAAAAATATCCCGCACTAATTCCAAGTAGTTTGTCCCTAAAATCGTGGGACCAGTTCTTAAGGAATTCGTGGGACCAATTCCAAGTAGTTTGTCACCCAAATCGTGGGACCAGTTCTTAAGGAATTCGTGGGACCAGTTCTTAAGGGGTTAAGAACTGGTCCCACGTTTTTGGGGACAAAATCCTTGGAATTAGTGTGGACATTTTTTTCAGTTCTGAATGGGTTAAATAAATAAATAGTGTTGGGTTGGACATCATATCGTATGGAATTTTTCGATGCACCAAAATATTTTGAAAAGTCGAAGTTATCGTCGCGAGTTTCGTTCGATATGCCAAATTATCGGATATCGATATCGTACGTATGGAAATTTTCGATATATCAAAATGTTTTGAACGTCGAAGTTATCATCGCAAGTTTCGTTCGATATCCAAAATTGTCGAATTTCGATGTATCGTATGGAATTTTTCGATATATCAAAATATTATGAACGTCGACAAGTTCCGTTCGATATGCCAAATTATCGAACTCCGATGTGTCGTGTCAAAATTTTCGATATGCCAAATTATCGGATTTCGATATGTCGTATCGAATTTTTCGATATGTCAAAAATGTAAACTTCGATATTTCGTATGTATAACTTCGATTCGACATGTCGTACGTATGTATCACATTGAACACGGCTTGTTGCCCTATCGCCGTACCTGGTATTTTTTTTTTTTTTTTTGTCCATGCCATTTATTATCTTCGCCCTTCCTTTCTCTCTCCTTCCTGGTCGTAACTCAGATCCGGGGTCACAAAGTAGGCTCCTCTCCCTCCTCTCCCACTACGTACGGTTTTGCCTTGCATTTTTATCGCGAGAAGTTTTCAGCACCTTCTTCCCTCGTCGACCTTGCGTCGGATCCCGCCTACCCTTGTCCAGCTTTATGAACAAAGTTTTTGCGACATATCGAATATCGATGTCGTCTATTAATAGTATCGAATAGATTTATCGTTCGTCGATATTGGTATGGTACGTATATATATCGAATGGATTTTTCGTTTATCGATGAAAGTATCGACTACGACATTTCTCGTTCTTACGTGTAAGTATAATATATACTTCATGCATAGGAAATAATTACTCCATATCAAACATGATTGATATTGTTTGATATGTGTATCATACTTCTGATCGATATTTATGAATATTTTGTGTTTTTTTCAGGAGACAACAATAGAGTACTGCTAATGAAATGTCGCACACGATAGTATCATAGCGAAGCTTAACCTTATATACTCTTCGTGCGGCGCGCGGATGCCCGACCGTCCCCCAGGCCTCTTCCATTTGCAGTGGCATCGGGCCCTCCATCGACGCTCTCAACATGTCCCTGTTCGAGTTGTGGTCACTCCTCGAAGAGGCGGGACAGCTGTCATCGTGCGAGAACCTCAACGAACCCTACCAAGCGGCAGTGTACACGGAGCTGTGCTACGAGCTCCCAAAGGGCCTGCTGGGCTTCTGGGTGTCCTGTGTGATTCTCACGGTGTTGCTTCTCGTTCTGGTACGTATTTTTTTTTCTTCTTTTTGTTTTTGTTTTGTTTTAGTGCTGTTTTTTGTTTTGTTTTTATCGTTGTTGTTGTTGTTGTTGTTGTTGTTGTTGTTGTTGTTGTTGTTGCTGCTGCTACTGTTTTTTCTTTTCTTTTCTGCTGATTTTTTTATTTTATTTATTTATTTCCTTCCTGTTTTTTGTCGTTCCATGTACAACACTTGCTGGGTATAATGTTGGTACTCCATGGCCGGGCCGATCTTTATTTAATTAAGTGGTTATTTTGCCGATCATAAATGGCCGTTCTGATATTACATGGTTATGTCGATCTTATCCATCGTTGTACCGATCTTACTTGGTTTTTGTGTCGATCTTACACCGTTGTTGTGTCGATCTTGCATGGTTGTTGTGCTGATCTTACTTGGTTGCTGTGTCGATCCTACGTGGTTGTTGTGCCGATCCTACGTGTTTTTTTGTTGTGCGGATCTTGCATGATTTTGCCGATCTTGCATGATTGTGCCGATCTTGCATGATTGTGCCAATCTGACATGATTGTGCCAATCTGACATGATTTTGCCAATCTGACATGGCTGTGCAGATGTTTTGGTTGTTGTGCCAACCTCACATGGTTGCGCCGATCCCACATGGTTCGGTGCAGTGCGGGTAGGGAGGACATACAGAACCGGCGATGCCCCGAGCAGGCTCTCTCTTCATGTCTTGTGTTAATTGGGGTGTGGGGTGCCCATCGAGGCTGGCCGGTACCTCGAGTCTATATACACGGAATGGAGTGACAGGCCTTGATGGCTGTGACGTTGAAATTGTGTATAATGAGGCGGCACTATCTAGGGGAAGGGGGCCCTGATATCCACAAAAGAGGTACTTAACTTATACCAGGTATCATATTCCCCATGTTTTCAGGCAAGAAGCGTAACATGAGCCATGCTTTTTGTTTTGTTCGTCACGCGTCTGTCTGTCTGTTTGTCTGTCTGTCTGTCTGTCTGTCTGTCTGTCTGTCTGTCTGCTGTCTGTCTGTCTGCTGTCTGACTCTCTTGTCTCTCTATCTCTCCCTTTTTTTTCCTTTCTCCAGGCGGTCCAATGGAACCGGCTGCTCCGGCGGCAGCTAACAGAAGAGGAAGCCCAGCTTGCGGAGGCAAGGGCAAGGAACAGACCTGCGTGGGTGCCCAAGATGCTCTCCAGACGGAGCTTCAACTCCAACGCGTCCTCCAGCTCAAGACGCGGCATGACCGACACCCGTCGCGCGACGCGCCCCGCCGCGAACCCTGTCCCTGATCGTTGGGGGATGGGGGTGGCGGTGGGTGCTCCGGCGAGTGGGTCGCATGCTAATAATTCAGTCCAGCGGCCCGTGGAAATCGCTAACCCTATGCGCCAGGCGCGTTGATTTGTCCGGCCGTGGGAGGGGGGGAAGGTGGCAGGGTGG